>JAJIZL010016011.1:0-69971 GCA_023969395.1 Amblyomma maculatum | reverse complement strand
ACACACACACACACACACACACACACACACACACACATGCACGCATGTCTATCGTGTGACCTCTACGGTAGCACCGCCACACAAATATCGTAAATTGTCTAGTGAGCAACGTTTCGGTTGTCGTATGCTCGTACTTCAATAGGCGGAGTGTTTACACGGCTCCTTTTGGCTCGTCCTCACTTGACACAATTTTACATGCGAGGCGCCCTTAGATATCTCTGCCTCACCACATTTCGTTTTCTTTCGTCTGCTAAGTCAAGCGGATCTGCATAATTCTCATGTAGCCTTCACTTCCTTCGTCTTCCGCCGGTTATTACTGTCGTTTACCGCTCGCTAATCCTATGCGCGGATCCTCATTCAGTCTCACTTGAATGCAACTTTTCTGACATCTGGTTGCGGAAAAAGTGCGGCTTACGGTGTTACCCGACCTCAGTGCCTTATAGCCCACAATGCAAATGCACTCATAAGGAAAGGGATTACATGCACAAACGGCAGCCGAAGTAGTTGGGGGCAATTAGTTGGGAAGGGCTGCGGAGAGGTCGTGATTTTTTTTTTTTCTCTTTTCTTCTCGGCATATTGACAGCAAAACAATGATCGCAAAAGAACTATAAAACATATAGCGTACATCCGTGTTCTCTGGAATTTGCATGAAATGGTTTATGACTTGAGGAGCCATGAAGACCGTCGCAAAATGTGCCCACTGGAGAAAATGCCAGTTAATGTACGCCTTTTCGTTGAATTGTATAAATAGGGTTAAAATTGTATAAGAAATTCATCTAACAATTCGAAGTTCATAGTTAAGAGAGAAAAATAAATATTGGCGGTGGAAAATATCCCTGATAAAACAAAAAAGACATCATTTCAAAGGATATATGCTCAAACTCACTGTTATTTAAGACTGCCAGTGTATGCACATGCAAGAATTTGTAGTACACGATCGCTTTTCTGCGACGTGGTGAATATTTGAGCTGCATTAACACAAACGCATTCGTGCGATGGCACGACAGCACAAAAAAGGGAGATTTTGGTCCTTCGTCGGAAACAGATGTTTGAGAGAGAGTAATAAAAACCCACGGACATGCTTTTTTGCTTTGATAGAGGGTGTTTCTCACGGAAATGTGGGCACAGAAGGGCGCAGAATTCGGAAATCATAATGGGCTTACAGAAAGGGGGCGAATGCATATAAATGTGCGAGGGAAGGGGAGGGGGGTTACAATAAATGTTTTAAAGTTTGGCAAGAAGTGTGGTTTCTTACAAATGGAAAAACAAGATGGCCAGTGCACAACAGCGCTGCTGCGAAAAACGCGGTGATGGACCTAAATTGATTTCAGTGTAATCAGTATTTGTGCGATAGTGTTCATTTTAATTACCAGCAGAAGCGTGGCCATTCGTATAAACCGAACGTACTAAAACTGACTGAGCTGTTAAAATTGAGCTACGTGAAGCATTGTGTGCCCATATAGGATGGTATACAGACGTGCACATGTCTCCTTTTTTCAAGCCACGTGCCTCTAGCAATACACGCCCTATCGTGTTGCTGCTTATTGCTATTAAATGTTATATCCATTACAGGCCTCCCCAGTATGAAAGGGGTAGAGCTGATGATTTGATTCATGGTTATTCAATAGTTATGTGTAGCCAACACATGCTATCTCTGTATAATTAATGAAGTGCGAAAAATTAAAAACGTCCCAGCCCGCACCGCCAAAAGCACAATGGGCTCCCTGTCTTATTACTATCCCTACTCGGTATAAGCTACCAAATAGATATTTTCAACACTAGCAAAAAAGAAAAACAAAAAAAAAATTGAGGGGACATGAGCCCCTCCTTCAAGGGTGTGACTCATCGTTAATGGTTATTGTTCTAGTTTGCGGATCGCCTCTAGGATGCTCGTTCTCATGCATGCTCTTTACTCCCTTTACCTATCTTTATTATCTCGTATATCTTAATGAATGTGCAGTAGGAAGCAACCCGCTTATGTGAAAAGCTACCTGACATAGATAGTTATAAAGCCCCCCTTTACTGAGTCGGAATGACGTGCCTGCGGGGCCCAGGAGTAGCGTCTCTTACTCCTTGCCCAAGATCCCTGTAAGGTTCCACTCCCATCAACCCATCTCAAATAAGAAACTATTACAAGCACCGCCCGCCGTGTCACCTGACTTCGTGACGTTCAGCTCATAGCCATGTCTACCACCCGCCAGAGGCACGCCTTGTATCTAAAGGATTAAGGAAAATAATTTTGATATTCATCTTGTCGGCTATTTTCAAACCGGCGTTACTCTTCGCAGCAGCCACACCGTTGAAAGAAAGCATTCAAGTAATGAAGGAGTAAGAACCGGGCCCATTATTGGTCTCGTTAAACGGCGAGTGTCATTGAAATACTGGGTCATGATACGGTGATTTCTGCGACACAATGCACGACAAGGCATTTACAGGGAGCTCGGTCGTCCGTAATTTATTCTATTCTTTCTCTACCAGTAGTGTAAATTTAAGCCGATGGTTAACGCTAATGGCAACAATTTTTTTTTTTTTGTATTTCGAAACCAAGTACTTTACCTTATTTATTTCTTTTTCCTTACTCGAAATATCCGTAATCAAAGGGGCTAAAAGATGCCATAAGCCACGCTTCTTATGGGCATCGAAATGTAACACAATACGAACGGAGGTGTTATTGGCGGCCTCATCTGCAGCCATTGTTCGACTGTCCGTAATTTACTGGAAACTGCTACCGGATAACAGCTGTTGATCAGGTGCGGCGTAATAATACAACGAACAGCACTGTGTATTAGCACGTTCTCGTGAAGCGTGAAAACCTATCGATACCTTCTTTCTAAGACAGACACCCAGAAGTTATCATTTTATAGTGCCAAGAGTTGCAAGAGAAATGTGCGCCTGTATTTTGAAGAACAATGAAAATGCTGTGTCGTCTGGTCCAGTGACTTTGGCAAGTATATGACGGAAAAGAGCGCGGACGTTGGTCAGCTTAATGGGCACTAAACATAGCTGTAATCTGCAGCTAACTCCACTAATTTCGGGTTGTATACTTCGCGATAGCTTGGTAATTATTTATCTGCTCTATTCAATAAGCATTCTAAATGAATCGACGTGTGTCTCTCACTGCGTATGAAAGAATACTGAACAAGGGTAGAGGAGGCTCAGTTCGCAAGCCGAGCCAACGTTTCGACACGGGGACTTGTCTTCGTCTGAAGTCCACTTGTCGAAACGTTGGTTTGGCTTACAAACTGAAGCTCCTAGCTCAGCGCTATTTCATACTGTGCAGCCATCTTCTATCTCTCGTTCTAACCTGGATTCTCACTACGTATATTTAAAAAAGGAGTGATGACATGAAGGTAACTGAAGAGAGGTATAGGATTTTTGGATTATGGAGATATTGATTGCAGCTCTCCAATAAAGCGTTCCTAACTTTCATACTATTGTAATGTAATGTAATGTAATGTAATGCGTCAATGTAAGGCAAGATACGGGGGAGGGGGGGGGGGGGCGCGGCGGAGAGGGCCAATAGAGGAGGGCTAGCTACAGACTCCGGTGTTTTTTCTTTTCTGGCTTTTTTTTTTTGTTCCATGCGCCATTCGTGCCGTGTCTATAATCAACGAACCACACTTAGCATTGCAGATAGCCAAACGCGCTTCCTTATTTTTTTTTTTATTCCCAAGCGCTGCACGGGGAGATCACGCGAAAGGTAATCGACCCTTCCAGCGCCAGACAGCCAGGAGGGTTCATGGCCCGTTTATGAGCCCTTCACATTCATGAGCAGCGATAGTTGCCGAGCTTTCTCTATGCATAAACAGTCGCTCAAATGCCCTACATATATATATATATCGTCGGACAATGAACCCGTCGACATGGTATCATATGGACCTGACGTGCACGCGAAACAGACACTAGCTCCGCCATACTTCTGTTTGAATACGTCGCTTAACGGTCCTTTCTGACGCATGCGCTGTGTTCCTCCTCGACAGATCTATTTGCGGAATGCCTGTACGCACCGCTTTGCGTCCTGTGGCCGAAGCCTCTATATGGGACGCTTCGGGATGAGCGATCGGTTTCGAATGTGGGTATAAGCCGGTTTTGAACTTTGTTCTGCTCAGACACTATTTCTCTCCGAGCAAGACCTTCCCGTCGAGTCCTTCGAACGACACGCGATATTCTCACTTCCGAAACACCACAAATGCGAGCAGGACCACGTGACGAATTTAAAGCAACGTTTCAAAGCAAAAAGAACGGAAAACACGCCGCCGACATTTCTGGGCCCCTGGAAATAGCGGCGGAAACGTGCCGTGCCGGCTTACACAATGGGGCAAACAAAATATTACAAAAAATGGGCCGCTGAGTTTGATTCAACCTTGCTCCCGGTTGTGGATGCGACAAACGCATGCTCCTTTTTTTACCTTGCCTAAAGCGCCTGCACACAGAGGGTTGGCGGACGCAGCGATGTCTGGCGTCCAGTATATCGCTCCATTTACCGAGTTAGTCGTTTCAGATAGACACCACAGCGCTTGATTGCGAGGTGCATACTACTTTCGATTGGCTTGCTTCGGCTCAGCAGCTCCCGAGAAAGCGGAGGAGAGTATTTGTTTCACCGCCTTTCGCCTCTTGACTTCTGGTAAGTGAAATGATTGCTCATTATGTGCTTAAGCGAGAACTCTGTTCTACACCAGCTTACGTTCCTTACACTAATCCATGACGAACCAGGTAGTAAGCTATATAGATTTGGTTGAAATTACTTTATTGGGGACCTCGAGGTAACCTGACGTCGCAGTCAGATTTGGCGTCTACTAAGCATGCGTAATCGACAGCGCGTCCGTTGTTCACCTGTCAGTATGAATACCTTTTAGTTATAAGTGTAGGCACGAAGGGCACTATATATATTGCTGTGTTGAAGAGGGGTTATTGTCCCCACGAAAGGATGAAGTTTGAAAATTTTCATTCTGTATACTTGTCTATGCATATATAAATTACTTGCCCTTGCGGAGTTTTCATTTTTTCCCTTGCTTTTATTCATTTGAGCTTTTAAATGAGTATTATGTTACCCATTTCCGGCCACTGAATGTAAAGCTCATTAGCTTTCTTTCTGTATCAGCTACAATTTTGATTTGAGCGAGTCATTTCATGCTGCAGAGTGCTTTTTTACTTCCATTATGCTGTATTATAGTGCAGCTTCCCGAGATGGCTCCACGTTACTTCTTTCAGCGGTTACACCAACACGCTTATGTTTCCCAAACCGCACTTGAGAGTTAGTAACGGTGACTGTCCTTAGAAAAAAAAAATAATAGTGGTCACTGAATGAGTGTCGGGCTGATTTTGCGTTTTGTTCTCTTTTTGAAGTTGCTCGTCTGTTATTGGTAAAGGCTTCATTCACTCCTGGCGGTTCAGTGCGTATGTCGGAGCACTATTAAACTGCTCGTCCAGCAGATACAACCATTTTTGTCTGGTGTTCGTTTTACCGCCAATGTAAACACTATGAACACCCTGCTTTCGGCTTCTTCATGTAGATCTATGCATTGCGGTAAGCTTTATTATGGAGCCGTCATATTGGGTGGGCCAGTCTGCGGTTTTCGATAATTTCAGAGACGCCAATAAAAACAGGAATATTTCAAACCAGTGTTGATTGTACAGCTCATCCACATGCCTGAAAGCGCGCGAGGTTGAAAGATTTGCAGAAGTCATAGGCCCCCCCCCATAATTAACTAACCCTGTCCCTCCAAAACTGTCCAGTGTTAAGACTTCACCTCTTCGCACACTTTTGTCACCTGAACGAAATTGGAGGACAAAGCTGAAACGCGCAGCGTGACTTTGGAGTGCACGTGAAAGGAGACATGCGTGTCACGCTATACTTTATTTAGTTATGATGCATGACAAACAGCGATCCTCTAAAGCTACCTGTTGTGCAGCTACGGATATGGCATACGTGTATCTGTGCACTCCTATACACTTCGCAGCTGGGTGCCATCGGCGGTGCTGGAATTCTATAGCGTCGTGGCACGACGCCCTGTTTGTTCAGCGACTTCGACGCATAGAGGGGACGCGTGCGGCTGAGTCCACGAGGAAAGCGGGCACACCGTCGAGCACTCGCGAGTGCCAGCGGCTGCCGCCTCCTGTAACCTTGGCTCGTGCTTCAACAGCCCTCGAAGTCGCGCTGTCGAACATCTGTGCCTGCTGAGGGTTCTTCGCGGAGACGCTGTCTCGCGAGAGTGAGTACGTGTATTTGCTCGCGATGTCGGTGCGCCCTGTACGGTGCTTCCGAATAGGCGAGCTCCTGGATTATCAGGTAGGGGTATACACCCTTGTAAGGTGTGCCTGAGACGGCGCCCAATAGCGAGGTGTCAAAGTGGCCTCGCCGCAGGAGAAACAAGCAGTTGTGTGCCGTGTTGTTACCGCCTGCTGACTGTTGCGGACATGTCATCCGATCTGTGCCGCTGGTACGGCGCTAAGGTTTGTGGCATGTTTCGTTTCACTTTATTAGCAGAGTAGTTTCTTATAGATGTAGGAAAAAAAAAAGATATTAGAGAATTAAGCGCCTTATCCCTGATAATTTTGGAATTTATAAATAGTAAATTATTTCCTTTGAGGTGAATGTTTCACCCTAGCCCTGCGGAGGTCGCAAACTACTTGTCTACAACACCTTGTCAAATGTTTGAGATAGAAACTGTAATCCATGTAATGCGTCATTATGCTTCTAAGTAAGGCGCAGCACAACATATTGTCGGACCTCTTTTAAAACCAAATTTAGCTATATTTATGTTGCGTGACATAAGATGGCCATCCCTTTTAGGCGTAGTGTATCTTCGAGTGCACATTATGGTGGTAATGAAATTCGCTTAAGGGAGAAGTGAACACTCGGTAACACTTGTGACATTAATTTTCAAGACAGCGATTTCATGCACGACAGAATCGGGCATGACGGCTCCAAGGATGGAAGACTGCTGTTTATCAAATTCAGCTGCATTTATTCCAGCATGTTCATTGAAGGATTGGCCATTTTGATGCAAGAAACTGTAGTTCAGGATCACAGGCTTGACTGTTATCTGGCAGCCAGCGATGAAGAAGCCTACGTATGTGACAGCTGTCTGCTATAGTGTTTCGTTACGCTCATGACTACGATTCTCCATTTACGGTCTTGGGTCTCGGAGAACTTGCTGTTTGACGTAAGACTGCTTTAAAGGTGGAAAGGGCTTTTCCTTCTTTTGCTTTCCGCGCTGCCAATTGTAACCTGTATCGCCTGTAACCAGTAACATTTCGGAGAAAACTTCAGGTTTAAGGACTAGGCAGAGTTGGTTGCCAAGAGCATTATACATTTGCTTACGCAGTTTACAAAAAGCAGCAAGATGTGTGTCACCCATACTGCTGCTGAGACAACAATTGCTTTTTTTTTAATGGTGTAATGTGGTTTTTTAAGGAGTAAATTGATATTTTGGCACATCCTGGGGTCGTGTCCGTTTGGTGTTCTTAGGTTGTCATTGCTTTTCATTTTTGTTACTTGACTCCCGTATGACAGCGTATGAGAGGCATGTTTTTTTTTATTCTCAAGAAGCGTATGGCGTGTACGAATACCTAATTTTTTTTTTAATTAAGACATGAATTTTTTCTTGTGTTGATAGTTATTATTATTATTATTATTATTTTACTTATTCGACCAATATGTTTTTTAATCGTTCCTTCAAATGCAATGCTGACTAACTATTCGTAGGCATGACTACGTTTAATTATTAAATTTCTTGTCTAAGCATTTTGTAAAATAAGCCCCCACGGCGCACTAAATTATTTAATACTAAACACATACAGCGGTCTCAAGTAGGCCAAGTAAAGATATGCAAAACAGCTTCAGTCGCATAAACGCATTTCGCGGCTTGCGTCTTCCGCAACGATCTTCCTTCTTGCTTTCTAACCAGTCACGAGCTCTTCTCTAGTGGACTTTACCATCAAGTTAAACCCCTGTCAAGCGCGCAAAATAAAGTGCACTTACAGCGAGTGTCACTTACGAAAAGTGCACTCTATTGCTTCTAAACAGCGTAACATAAGTGCACTTGCCAAAGTGTGCACTCAGGTCGTAGTGCGTTTGCAAAACAGACTTCGAGGGCTGAGCGCGTAGCCTCGCCGGCAGAAATTTCTTCGTCACAAATGTATTATGTATTAAGACATGTATACAAGTTGATTTTACGTGTTTTGTACATATTTTCATTTGATTAAATGGTTTATAATAGCGACGGGAAAAATATCAAATAACAAAAACATGATGTAACCGGGTACGCAACTTCCACATTATGAGTGGTGCGCCACTGCGGCTACGCCATTTTCAGTTAGGGGGCGGTTGTTATTGTTCATGGTGTTCGTTGATAAGGGGTCTATAAATCATGGCCCTGTGTTAAAATTTAAGCATCTTTTAAATGTTTTACTACTTTAAAAAGCAGTTCCCTGAACTTCGCGCTTGGAGGTTCCAATTTCTTTCTTAAAACATGTTCTTCAGTTGCTAGTTTCGTACCAAAGAGTGCTTATGCGAGTGCACTTCGCTTTCCCAGTTTAGCACTGCGTAGCGTAAAGTCTCTTTCAAGCTGCGAAGTGCACTCCGCGGAAGTGCACTTTAAATTGCACGCTTGACTGGGGTATTATAAAACACGTACATAAGACACTTAATGTTTGGACATAATCTGGTTTTACCTCATTCTAAACTCTCGAATATATTTCTGCTACATGAGATTGAACCCGATCCCCGCCTCCCCCTCAAAAAAGAATATGATTCTTCTAGAAAGGCAGTCTTAATTCTGGCGCACAAAGCACAAGAGAGTTCATGAAAATTATGGGATCTCATTTGATTATTCCAGATGGATGCTTATTTTAACATTTGTTATTCATGACGCGGGGCTTAAACTGAGGACAGGCTTCAAGCATACGCTTGAGAAACGGCTTCCCAAAAATCCATAGTATATATATATATATATATATATATATATATATATATATATATATATGTACAGGGTTTTGAATATTTGGGGCTGGGATTTAAAACCTTCCTATGCAAAATCTACTACACCATTCGAGCTGAAATAACGTTCACAAAGTAGCAAAATATCGTCTACGTTATCTGATAAGTGATTCAACATCGGTACTTGCCTAGATTTTCCGAAATCGGGAAAAAACTGCTCTCGGCAGCGTGCACAATTTTCGCAGAAGAGAGTCGAAAAGCTATTTTAACATGGTGCGTCATCTGTCGGGCAGCGAGGAAAGCGCACCAACGGCCGGGATGGAGCTTGTCTTGGAGCTTGGATGGAGACGAATTATCGATATCAACTAAAAACAATCCCAAGTACTTCATAAATATCTCGCACTAAATGTATTGCATTATGTAAACTAAAAATATAAAAATAAAGACAAAACTGAACGCATGTTTTGTTCTATAAAAGCACTTAGGGCTTCCCATTGAAGAGTAGTCCTCGTCTCGGTCGTGCTGCTTCCATAATAGATATTTAATTCTAGCAAAACTATCATGCTGGCAAGCTTATTGCTTATAATTGTGCTTTGGTGCACATCCGAAAAATCCTGTTGAAAATTGTATTGTAAATTTTTGTCATAATCGAGAACTGAAATAATATTAAGAACTGGATTGAATAGCCTTCCACCTTGTAATAAGAGAGATTACAGGATAGGTAGGCAAAATGTTCAAACGTCACTTGCTTTCCCCTGTGAAATTGTCAGAATTAGCGATTCCTTTTAAGCTATCATCAACCGTGTCAACAAGCAGAAAACGACTTTATAAGCATTTAGATGGCTTTGCATATTACATCAGATGAAATGTAACTAAATCAGCAAATACTGAGTCCAAAGTTCGACGCGTACTCCTCAAGAGGCAGCCCTAAGCGCTTTTATAAAACAAAAATGCGTTCAGTTTTATATTTATGTTTATATTTTCAGTTTACATAATGCAAAACTTTTTAGCGTCTGATATTTGTACAGTACTTTTTTTTTATTGATACTGTTAACCCTCGCTTGAGGGTCGATACAGGGAAGGTACACAATACAATACATAACAGATTAATAACGTTAAGTTGAACGCACTCGGCACAAAATATCAATGGATCGTTCGGATTTGTGTACATCCGTTTGCTCAACGACATTAGTTGACAAAGCATTCCAAGATTCTATCACATCAGGAAAAAAAGAGTTGCGAAAAACATCAACACGTGTGTTATAAGGCTTGATATTGCTCTAGTGTGATTTGTTCTGGCGCTCCGCTTTCCCGGGGAGTGAATGTATCTATTTTTTCTTATCTTTAAATGCCCTTGGAGTATCTGAAATAAAAACTTTAATCTAGAGTTTTGCCTTCGAATTTCAAGTAACTCGGGTTCACACGTGTTTAGTATTTCCGTCACTGAGCCCATTATTCTGTATCTTGAGAGACTTTCACTTGGGATTGTTTTAGTTGATTTCGATAAAGATCTAAGCCGGGTAATATTAAAGATGTGCCCTACTCAGACTTTCTTCGGCGTTCTTCCCCGACTCCGGACTCCCCCGATGTTCCCCAGCCCTCGCGTCCTTCTCGACGCCGCCGCAAGTCACCGCTTCGTGCTTCCTCGCAACCCTTCGCACCTAGAACGGAAAACTAACCGAATCAGTTTTTGGAGAAAAAGCTGCTTCGAGTACGAAATCTGAAATTCCTCCCGGGCGACCCTCGAAGGACTTGGAAAGGACCGAGCCCGAGCTATGGTAAATGTTCTTGGAATAATCCGAATTGTATCTGAATATTTGCGTAAAAGACAAAAGCTTCTTTCTGATTTCGGAAGAAATGGAACCCGAAAACGCATGGCCTTTCGTATATATGATGTCATGTATTCCGTAAGGTTGAGTATCGGTCCTCTGCTTCTTATGCTATATACTAATATAATCGATAGGGATTGTTATTTTGTATATTTTATCTAAATGCTCCCTTTCTTCAATTGTGCACTTACATTCACCCAGATCATCCTGTTTATCGCGAACTTCTAGTGATGGCGAATAATGAGAGGTACCTTTTATTTGACAGAAATATTATACCTTCTTCATGTAATAAGTAGCTAAGAAGAGTAAAAATGAACGAATGCAAACTAAGGCTTGCCGATCGAGGTTAGAGTCTTAGACACAACAAATAATTAGAATCCACCGAGATTGGGACAAATATTTACTATGGCCTCAGTGCCAGTATAATTACTTCTCATATCTCCAGAGAAGTGTGCTGCAATTTCATTTTCGCGGCGTGATCTTTCCATCTGTTCTATCCGCCCTAGTGAGATTGAGCCCTATAAGTAACAATCTGGCCACGTGCTAGCCTAAACTTGCACATTTCTTGCAAGGTGTGAGTATAGAGGCAATAAGAAATGGATAAGCCGCGGTGACTCAATGGTTAGGACGCTTGGCTACTCAGAACTGGTTTGAACCAAGAGTGGAACACTACCGTGACGGCCGCGTTCAGAAGACGGAAATCAATAGGGGTCTGCGTGCTATAGGATGTCAGTGCACGTTTAAGATCTCCAGGTGGTATAAATTACTCCGTAGCCCTTCACCATATCGTGTCTCATAGCCCGAGTTGCCTCACTGCTCAAACTACGTATACCACTTACTACATATCGCAATGGTGAACGAGTCACTGTGTTGCGCAGGTGATGGCGCCCATGCTGACGGCGGCCATGTTCTACGCTATGTGCAACGCTTTTTCGCGCTGCTGTCCTCCCGACAGCGTGACCATGCCATGCCGATGCTCGGGTCCGAACACTTTCACCGTTCTCACCTGCGACGGGCTTATCTCCACGCGCCAGGTGGAGAGGGTGAGTGGGCATCTGTCAACTTCCCAGGCTGCCTATACGGAGCTGTGTGCCGAGAAGCTTCAAATCCTCTTCACAGTTTCTTCTGACACCATGTTGGACGCTGATTTGAAGCAGTTTCGTGCTCACATGAGGGCAACGTTAATGCATGGCATTCCCGCATCCACATTCCATGGCCCAAAAGGCACATGTCTTAACGATCAGCCAGGAAGCGTTGTCGGAGCCACGCCAGCGCTGGCAGTGGACACTAGTATGGCCGCATTTATGCTTGGCTAGCTGTAGGTGATGTTTGCAAAATTATCTCTCTAAAAATGTGGGAGCCATTCACTGCTTATATTTAATCTTCTTTTTGGCCTTGCTCATTGTAATTACTTCACCTCGTTCGACTAAAAGCAATATAATTAGATGCAGAGTGTACCTCAGGAACTGCAAATTATGTATAGGCGGAAACACAAAGGTACATATTAAAACAACAATTGATTGCGCGTACACAACTGTACAATGATGAGACCTGAGACGATCTTATTTATTTGCATCCACCTGCCCTGATAGCTAATGAACCGCGTTCAGGTGTTATGAATTACATTTCATGGCATAATTTCGCTTGTACCTATATGATTGAGGGGTTTTTCGTAATCTAAAGCGTATGAGTGTTATGCTAGCATAGTTCTATTGGGGCGAAGTCCTGCCACCAGTGGACGTCGTCTTCCATATGACGCCCGGAAAAGTTGACAGCTAGCGGTTTAGCCATAGCTAAGCACAAGTATTACGTGCAAAACCTTTTACACTAATAGGCCTAGTTAGGGCTGTAAGCCTAGGTAAGTCTAACACGCCCTGTTATCCTTATAGACTTAGTGTTCCTGGAGACTGTGATGGGGTCCGATTGATTAGATTGGGCGAGACACTGATGAAGCGAGCCTGTTAGTTAAGCCGCCATGTTTTTTTCCCATAGTGGCCAACAGAGTGGTAACATTTGGCTAGATGCCGATTACAAATACTACAATAGAGGCGTAATTACACCGATGTACGTTCAAACACGTTCAGAATTCATTTCTTAACTTGTGCCACACGTAGGTTTATATATTGTTAATTAGGCCTTATTCGACTTAATCTTGTCCTTGATCATGGTCGCGGCACTAATTGAGTCATGGTCACTTATAGAAATTCTGGGCTTAGCCTTTGCTGTAGCAACATGCGATTACACGGACAGAATCTGAGAGCGAATCCATCATGCTTGGTTAAAAGTACTTTCGTACTAAAGCTACTAAAGCGTGGGCCTCCTAACCATTTCCTGCGTTGATTGGTATGACGTCACTGCTGCAGGTGGCCTCCCGATTGGCCAGTCACACCCTGGACTATGGAAAGTTCAGCATGTCCAACGCAAAGGTGATGGCCCTGGAACGGAGCATGTTCGGCAGCCTGCGCTTCGAGTACATCCAGGTGAAGAAGTCCACCGTGGTCCAGGTGGACGACGGTGCTCTGGAACCTTCGCGCGACACTCTCCGGCGGCTGGAGATTGTCCACTGCGAGCTCAAGTCGTTCCCTTTTCAAAACGTGTCCACGTTCCCCAAGCTGGAGAGCCTCTCGCTGCAATATAATAACCTCAAGGCGGTGCCAGACTACGCTTTCAGGTCAGTACTGATATAAAGCTTCGCGTAAGAAAGCTGTACGAGCGTGCCTTTGCTGCAAATGGAAAGGGTGCAAGGGTCCTGGAAGGTTCGATTGTCATCACCGTCACATCTGAGAGTTGGCAGCTCCTGCCAAATCGACAATGTAACGTGGTGCGTGAAGTCAGAGCCTACGATCATCAGAGCCTGCCTGAGTCAGCTGCCAGCTACCGCCTGATAGAGCGATGCCCATGGTCTTTCCCTTATCACGGCAACAACGCCGACAACTCTGATACCGAATTTTCCTGAGGACGGGGCTTTTAACGTCGTCGCATTAAAACGATGAACAAAGGCACCAGGAAGAGAAAAATGAGTTATTAAATTAAGGTAAAAGAAAAGAAAACAATCTCTATTCTGTTTACAAAACGCTAAATTGTTATCATTCCTCATTCGCCTGACAGAACAATAATGTTTGTAACAAGAACGCAGCGTAGAAATGGGCAAGAACAGATTAGGGCAGAACGGGCGCTACATTTGCAAATGTATTCCGCCTTATTGCCACAGTGATGCTGGGAAACAAGCCCCAAGTGCTTCGCGCTCGCGCTGAAGAGGAAGAGCTCGGTTGATCTTCCATTGGCCTTCATTGCGACGTGTGCCAATTAGCTTTGCGTGAATCTAGGTCAAGAGAGTTTAGTGCCGTTTGCGAAACGCTGTATAGATAACAAAGAACAATGTTTGCGTTGTTGAAATCTTACTTGCGATAGTCGAACTCGGAGGCTTTTATGGGTACTGAATTTTGGTTTTGCAGCCCTGATGCTGAAAGTTTTCCCCTAAGGCATTTTGTAATGAAAGTGTGCACACTTTCATTGCAGAGGCGTAAATTGGCACTGCAGAGAAGGAGGAGACCAGGGTTGCGCCGTTGGGCATGGTACTAAAAGGAGCTAGAACTGAAAGTGAGCAGTAGCCGAAGGTATCCACACCTTTTTATCTTAGCGTCAGATTTATAGCCACATAAAACAGCATAAAGAGCACCAACAAAAGTTGGCTGTTTTGCTTCGTCTTCAAGCCACAGTTGCGTTTCCAACAAATAACTTGACCATTAAATCTCAACTACAACGTTAAACATTAAAGCTCTATTTTCTTGGATCCGTAGATCCAATTCAAATCAGAAAATTGTCATTAAGGAAGTCCAGCCCCATTTTGCGTTGCTTCCCTGTTTTTGTCAAGGTCACGTGCGCTCAAGAAACAAATACAAGGAAACTGGCAATCACAAAATTTTCACCGTGCGTTGCGCTATGTAGGGAAAATGGCATTCACCCCAAGTGTCCTTCTACGAAGCCGCTGCCTGCTAGATGTATCGTTCGTTGTGTCGACTGACTCATAGCCAGGATCAGTTCCGAGCAGACGAAGATGCCCCAGCGTTTATTAGCGCTCGTTTTATACATGTCATGCGAAAAGGAACTTGAGCTTTAGGCTACTGCAAGTCCTGCATTGTTGGATAGCTTATGTCATGCGTAAAATTCCACTGGACAAATTGAAGGTTTTAAATGTAAGTGACAAAGAAACTCAAAGTAGCCATTAAGTAGCGAGGAAGCCAAATTGAAATTTTCATCGCCAGACAGGGTTGTAAACTAGCCAGTTTGGCGTAAAGTAGCCACCGAAGGCAAAGAGCGGGATAGGTTGGATGAGATCGCTTGATCAGTACACATTTCGTATTGCAAATAGGGTCGATTTAGTGTCATGTGCAGCTCATTTTACAAGGCGCAATACGTTTGCATATTGCCGTTAGCGTCATTGTATCGTCACTCATTTGTACCGCGCCGCGAACACCTGTTAAGTCTACTGAAGCGACTAAAGTAGTGAAAGGCGAAAGCCTGAGTGCCGCATTCTGCTACGCAACTGGCACTAATAAGTAATTAATAAAATATTTATTCATTAAGTAGGCAATTATGTAATTATTAATAATCAATCATTAAAAATGATTAATTAATGAGTTACTTAAGCAGTAGACAATTAATTAATAATTGATTGCCATATGGCTATATACCGCACGCATTCGCGCATACTGTGGTGGTGCTCTCTGATTCGTCGAGCCCTCTATGACGTCATTCCGCCTCGGCTAAGCAGAGCCGCCGCAAAAGCGAGGTACATTTTGTCCAGGACAGCATGAGCCATTAAAAGATTTCGTCTTCCAATGCTTTTCGTGCTTGTATTTACACTTAACGGCGACAGAGGCTGAGGAGGCCAAGGAGGCCAAAGATCGATTTTGTGGCCCTGTTCATGTGTTTCTTTCCCATAGGTCTGAGAGTGACTTATGGAAAAGGGGTTTTATTTTCAGAAGCTTGCAACAGTTATTACGTATCAACTCATAATAGTATATCGTGTTTTACGTCACAAAGCGACTCAGGCTTAAAGGACGCCGTAGTGGAGGGCTTCGCGGAACATTTCCTTTATCTAGGGTTCCTTAATGTGCACTGGCATCGCGCATTGCACTGGCGCCTGCATCTCGCCCCTATCTAAACGAGGCCACTGCGGCCTATAGCGAACCCGCGTATACCGACTCAGTAGTTGGGCACCCTATGACCAGCGATGTGATCGAGCACCGCATTGGGGCAATATATAGAAAATTGATTGCAAGCTTCATAAAACAGGGTGTTTAGATAACTTGGCTCTATTTGTTTATACATCTTGGGTGCAGCTTCAAATGAGAGCATCCAACTCTTGGCAGCAAGTCAGAAGCACAAGCGTAGCTTAGGGATAAGTCACTACCTGTGATGCATGCTTGCGACTCAAACGTTATTAACAAAAAAAAAAAAAAAAAAAGGCGCTTTAGCTTGTTAGGCGCCAAACCAAGCGCAACCAATTAAAGCCGAAGAAATGACAGCTAGCTTCTGCCGTCACTGGTTCGATAAGAACTACGGCGAGGACAGGTTTGAAGTTCTGTTTGAAAGTTTACATCTACACGCCGACCCGTAGGGCAACATGAGATATTTTACCGCAGCGCAAAGACATTTATTATTTACCGCTACGTGAAATTGTGTAGAAATGTTTGTTCGTTACAATCTTTTAATGTTTATAAAGCAACAAGGCGCCGTTTTTCGCCCATAGACGAAGAAGAGCGCCTTACATTTTTGTTGCGGAAATACACGATTCAGGCATGCGTGGGAGCCCGCCGCTTGTCGCAACCGGATAAAGAATAATAGCTAGATTAGCCTTCCTGGTCACGCCTGACAGCGCGTGCTGCGACTACGTGTCTCCGTGCGAACTTCCGTTCTGCGCTTGCATGTTTACGAACTATATAAAGGCGTATAGGGTGCACCGTGGTGTACAAAACTTTCGCAACTGTTCTGTTTCTCGGAAATAAGCGATGACGTCGCATGATCGAGCTAATTAGGAATGCTGTGACAGGAGCCACCTAAATGGTGTGCGAAATGTGCCGCTTAATTTCCCTCCACTTTTTCGTTTTTCTTTTCGCTAGAAGACACCAGTGAAAGCTGCAATCAGTTGGCTGGGATTAAACAATCGGTATATTTACTATCGTCGTTTACGGGCCAGTTACCGATCGAAGACCAATAATTGAATGTTATATTTGTTAACAGCCAACAGCGCACGTTTCTGTTCGTAAATACGAAATAAAGCAAATTTAGCGGTGGGATAACATTGTGTATTTTTTTTTTTTCTGTTTGGGCAGTACAACTCTTGCTTTGGAATGTTCCTTGACACGCAGTTGTCCATTGCGTTAGCGCGAGGGAGTACGTGGCACTGGATTACTCAATATGGCAGCTGCTGCTCCTGTGCTTCCACTCATATATGTTTATGACCTCCCACTATGTTCAGCAGTTTGCCTGCCTGCCACATTTTATGTCGTTTTGTGGTAAGACGGCCACTTAATAAAGCTATCGAGCTATCCTTCCTGCACTGCTTGATATAGCTATATTGATGAGGTCTTGTTCAGATATCGTATGATGAACAGAAGTGTTTGCTTAGTTGATCTATATGCCTTTTTTTCACACTAAAGGAGTAGTTAATGAATAGCGAACAGAAAGAACCAGCGCCATTCTTAATGTGGACACCCTGCACAATAGCCGAAATCTGGCTTTAGCATATTACCGATGTACGTAACGTTTACCGTAATTTCACAGGCTTTAGAGACGCCATAGTTCATGGCTCCCGAAATTTCGAACTCCCAGAGTTCTTTGACCTGCACTGACACCGCACAGTACCGTGACGGGCGCTTAGTGTTTCGCTTCCATCGACAAGCGGCCGCCGGTATTCGATCCTGCATCCTTGGGTTCAGCAGCCGAGCCCTCTAGCCGCTGAGCCAGCGTGATGGAGATAACAACGACGACCTCTCCAACATGTCACGCAGGTACAACCCGGGCCTGAAGAAGGTCGACCTTTCGTTCAACAAGATCGCGTACGTGGGAAACTACGCTTTCTACTACGTACCCTTCCTGGAGGTGCTAAACTTGCGCAACAACCGGCTCAAGGTGCTCAACAACCACGCGTTTGCCGTGCACGTCAAACCCAACAACGATATGGTGCTGGACTTATCGCACAACCAGATCGTGCTCATCGCCGAGGACGCCTTCCACAACGAGAACTTCAAGGTGCTCAACATGTCCCACAACCGGCTGCGCTCTTTCAACGAGAAGCACTTCCGGCCCCTCTTGGTGCGCATGGCCGTCCAGCTGGAAGGTACCATCGACGTTGAAGGTGAGCGACTCTGCACCGTATGCATCCTCTACTAATGCAGCACCAGCCGAATCTGTCGCCTCGCATGTCGCATATGTGGACGCTTTTCCTCTTACTCGATGGGATGTGGCGCCACCTACGCAGAGTGGTGATAGTCTCGTGTATTAAAATTGTACGGTGAGCCTAGCGCTGTGGCGTAGCCTTAGCTTGTGGAGTTCACGCAACTCGCGGGCGCTGCGCGCTCTTTCTTTTTTGATTTGATGAAGCCTTTGCTTGGTGGATTACGTATCAGCGCGAGGGGCTTTATAGCTGCTCAGTTTGAAGCGCCGCCTCGTGTAGCTAAAAGGAAAGTGAAAGCTTGGTCGTCAAGTTTCTGGCGCCTGTCGCTAGCGGACGACGGCTCTCTCTTCTCACGGGCTCTCGCAACATTCAGATCGTGTTTCAATTTCCTGGTTTTCACACTGCGTTGACTCCGGAAGGACAGGTTTCTCTCGATACATGGTAACGTCGACGAGATTGGGAGACCGCGCGGCTGCACAAAACAAAGCACGTATACGGTTTTTTTTTTTCTTTTTTCTTTTTTTTTTTAAGCAGGCTTCTCTCATATGCGATGTTGCTTTAGGAGATTAAAACCTGTGAGCTGTTTTGGGGGCAAGAGGGTTTGGCGCGAATACCGAAGGTAAGCCTCGGAGCTCATTGCACGGAGTTGAACGGTTCTGAATGCGCCTATACTATCGCGCCTGTTTGTTTCATCACCCGTTTCATCAACGCCGTTATTTTTGCGTCGCGTGACATGGTAGACATAAAGAAGGCGTAAAAAAAAAAAAAAAAAGCGAACATGAAAAGTTGCCTAGTTGCTAACTGTTCAGCCTATGCTCGAAAATGACCGGATCTCCACAGGAAGGGATCTATGGGTTGGGTTGATAGCGTGAACTGTGCACTGTGTGTACGCCATTCGACAGCGTAGCCGCGTTCATCCGTGCGGAAAAATGCGTGCAGAGGGGATTCGTGGTCGCTGTTGCATGGCAAGAGCGCCGTGTAGACTCCATTGTCTTGCTTGCGGCCGACGGCCTTCGTCAGCTCCTCCCGGGCAGTGAATGAGAGTTCTCTATACAAGATGGGAGCGGCAGCCATGACGCTCGTCTCGACGATGAATCAGACTCTCATTGTGCCCGTGTGGAGGGGGGGGGGGGCGAGTTTGTCTTTCAGGGGGGAGCCACTCACGCTTTGCGCGACGGGAGGTGATAAAGCGTTGATTAGCGCCTGCAGGGTAGGCATTTTCTGAGGTCTCGACCTCAGAGCTTGTACTTGCTTCTGAATATTTACCGAAATAGTTATTCACCATTGTTTCACCCGTTATTTAGGTTAACATCGATCAGTACCTCAACAAGATGTCCGATATTCGCGCGTTGTCCACGTGAAAGCGTCTGAAGATAATGAAGCGAACAATGTGCAAAGCGCTTACGCTGCCACCTCCTCTGGGCATGGCCCGTGCTAGTTTCCCTGCAGTAATTAATATGCCGAAGCTTAGGGCTAACAGGTAGCCTCGGTGTGCTATCGTCATGGCACTGAAGAATGTTGAGTTCGTGTGTTGCGCTCAAATATCAATGGGCACACTGGGTTTCGCAGGTAACAGGATGAACTGCACTTGTGACTCCATGGAATGGCTTCTGCGGATGCAGCCGTACTACCGGCGCTTCGTCAAGGGATTCGAATGTGCAGAAACTCACAAGACGCTCGAACACATGACCACCTGGGACCTGGACTGCACCCATGGGGAACAGCACACACACCAGGAGGAGGACAGGCCTTACCTGAGGATTGCCTAATATCGCCCCCTTCTGCCTCTGGCCGGGACTGAGCAAGTCAAGGAGAGCGAGAGGGAGAGGGAGGTCGTCTTGGTGTGAAGAGTCATGACTGCCCCTGGTTTCCTCATCTGCCCTTGGCTATATACACGGTGCCCGGTCTCATCGCACTGCTACGAACTGTCCGTATCCTGCCGTCATGCATGGACTACTACTGTGCGACATCGACTGGACGCTAAAATTCAACCCTGTCCGCCTGCACATGGCTGAGTTTGGATCCTCAGACTCCATGTTTGGCCCTTCCCTTCTGAGTGTTCAGTGAACCGAATTATTCGATAGGACACTAGACTGATTAACCGCTTCGGTGAAATGAGGCTCTAGGCGATACATAAAGAAAGCGCCGTACTTTCTTGCGCGCTTCGAGCGAAAAGCACAGCAAGGAATCCATTCTTCGCTGCCGCGGTCATTTGATTACAAGCATTACTTAACGTGCCTTGAGGCTAGGAAACGCTCCTTCACCGCCGCTTTGCCAATACAAGGGGATCAGAATATGGGACATCCTTTTTGAGGATTTTTTTTTAATGCATGCCACAGGACCTGTACTGCGACTTTGTTGCCTGTGCAAAACAGCTAATGTCTCTTTTTGGAAATGTGGGACGCCTCCTGCCTCTGCAGCACATTGAAAGTAATGGGCACTCTGTTCAGAAGTCGGACAGAGGCCTACATTTCCAGTTATACATGTAGCAGTTAAGCTACAGTCGCGAGCCTTTCAATCCACATCTGTTTACGTTGCTCTCACGGTAAATACATATACTATCATGAAAACGTACAAATAAGGTACCTAAGGGTCCCAGTTAGAATAGTTTATTAGCCATTCCCTGTAACTGCTGGCACCATACTTCAGAGAGTGTAGCTGCTGGCATCAGCTCCCCTGGTGGCACGAGGCATGTTTTCTTCAGCATAAGGCACGGTCACAGTCAGTAAGCTGCACGGTTAGGTTCCAAAGTTTATCGACGCTCTGCAGTCGCATTACGCCAGCACGACCAACGGTCGCTTGTCACCGTAGTGTGGGGTTTTCGGCCCCGCGACGCAGACGGAACTGATCAGCGGACGGTCACCCGATCAATTTTGGTCGGATCGCGATCGGAGGCCGAGCGATAATTTGACACCCGATGAGTTAAGTGGCTTAAACGGCTGCGCTTGTCTTATTAGAAAAAGGAAAACAAGCGGGTACACTTTATATGCTCCCCCTTCTCATCGGCAATGACCTTGGTCAGAAATGTTAGTCAGCGCCGAACTACCCGCCCGTTCCGCGACGAGTAGGCCTAGCGCGAGTACGCGGGGTTCGGGTCTAGATGGAGTTTCGGCGATTACGGAGCCCGCATTCACAAGCTCTAGCGGTTGCATGTGGCCATCGAGTGCAGTTCTGGCATTAGTGACCCCAAACCGATGACCGGTTACATCACAAAGCGCGTGCACATTGAGCGGAAAACGTCGATGTGACCCTGTCTGGCGAGCGCAGCCGGCACCGCCGTGGGTAAACAAAGGCGCTGGGGGCTCATTCGTAATCAGCGAATCGGCGCATTCCTGCGGGAGTTTAGTGCTACGTTGAAGCACTCACAAGGGAAGGCGAGATGCGGAGACGGCGGTAGATGGGAGGCTCTTGTTCGGTGCCGGCAGAGAAGCGCATTCGAATCGCGTTGGGTTTTATGATGACGGGACTGAAGCGGCGGTGGTGTCGCATGCTTTCGTGCGCTGGCCGAGGCCAGAATGAACATAGCTTTGCAAAAAAACAAAAAACAAAAATGCTTTACCAGTGAAAAATAAGTTTTAGTACACGCGCATATAACAGCTAGTCAAGGCGCATCGCTTCGTTCAAAAGTTATGTCTGCTTCTCAAATGTCGCAAGGTATGCTCTTGCTTCAGTGTATGCTTGTTTAGAATTTCCTCTTAGTTTTGGACCGAAAGAGCGACGCGCAATAGCTCAGCAATAGCTCAGCAACGAGGTCGCAGACTCCTTAGCCCGAGGGTCTAGAAACCGGGCACAGGTGGACCTCGTGGGGGATTTCTCGAAGGAGCGTATGCACTCGTTTGCTGAGTTCAGTGCAAACTTCCGCGCTGAGTGCCTCATCTATCCGTCACCCCACCCATGCCTCACTACCAGAGAACAGTCAATATGGCGTCGCCTGCAGACAGTAACGCTGCCGAAACCAGCCCTACTTTCCAATTTTAAGCCGGTATCCCCCATATATACTTTGTGATTCCACCCCTAAGCCACTCTTACCCACATTCTTTTATCCTGCCCGGCGTCTCCCCCCCCCCGCCGGATCGGTGCCTCCCCGAACCTGGGAGTACTGGGAGACCTCACTGCGGTCAACGGACCCGACCAGGCAGAAGATGGTCGTCAGTCGGCCGCACACGTCATGGATCAACATCACATGAACGTTTAGATTGCGAGTGGGGTCGTGCGGAGACCCAAGAGGACTGCATGCCTCGAATTCTTTGTATAATAAAGTTTTCCTCCTCCTCCTCTGCACTTCGTCTTGAAATGCACGCACCGTGATCCGCTGATAGCGAGCCGGCGCTTCGGCAACCGGAGAACACCGTCCCCGCCACACAGGTAAGGGGGGGGGGGGGGTATACGCAGGGGCGAATGGTGGCGGGAGGAGCGCGCGTAGCGATCGGAGAAATACGCGGTCGCCGCCACGGAGGAAGAAGGAGGGGAGCGCGTGCTGTCCCGGCTGCCGAGCTATACTCCGTTTCATACATCAAGTGCAACACTACCAAAGCTACAGCTCTTGTTTGCACTCTCCGCATCCGCGATAAAAATAGTGCCTGCTCTTGACGAGAGAAAATAATAGTTGCTTTGTCTGCAACCTTAATACATTTTACATTTGCCATCAACTTCATAAAAAGCACCCTTTTTTAGGGAGGAAAGGTCGGATTCGGCTAACTTGTATGTTTTTTTTATGTCGTTTTTGTTCGTGCCGCGCTTTGCCGCCCCGCAACCTTGCCAGCTGTGCCACCAGATGGCGCTGGCTGTGCCCTCCGCACTGCGCATCTCTTTTTGAGAAAATGGTTCTTTGATGCGCATTTTTTTCTATAAGATCCGCTTTGTGAAGATGTCTAAGCATGCGAAGCATGTTATTGCAAACGTGTATGCTCGGAATAGAGCCCGTTTCGGCAGAAACCACTCGCCTACAGAACGAGCGCGTAGTGATACGCCTCCTGATTTTTTTCTTGCGGACTACTTGCGTAGCTTTCGCTGCGTTTCACCTGATGTATGAAACGGAGTATAGTTACGACGGATAACGGTGACGGCGACAACGACGCGAAACGCAGGAACGGGAGCGCTGCGCTCTAAATATAATATGCGAATAAAATATTTTTGTCCAAGAAAAAAAAAAAAAGCTCTCGCTGACCACCATTCACGGCGTGCATACAAGAGCGCAGCCGA
This sequence comes from Amblyomma maculatum, assembly GCA_023969395.1. NCBI lineage: Eukaryota > Metazoa > Arthropoda > Arachnida > Ixodida > Ixodidae > Amblyomma > Amblyomma maculatum. Next base: position 46,597 of record JAJIZL010016011.1, on the reverse strand, counting down.
CACCGCGAATAGCAGACGACATGGGGATTAGATCTCGTTGTGACGTCAGCGGCTAATGGTTGTCAAACTAGAAAGCAGCTTTCGATATCAATAATAAAAATTCATGTTAGAACTATCTACTGCACCGAATGAATTCAAATTTCGAGGATTTATAATTTAAAGTGTATGGAGTGAAACGCAATGATGAGTTTATGCTGAAATGTTAGCTGTCATTACCTCTTTAAAGTGGCTGAGGGGAAAAAAAGCTCACTTGTATCGCTGTAATCACATATGCCAGCGCCTCAGTATTAGCTAAATCCTTCCAGTTTATTCGTCATCGAAAGTCTTCTACAAGGGTTTTTATGTACGCAAATAACGATCCGCGATAAATTAGCGACAGCGAGGATCGCATTGACGGCGCCAAATGGCGCCACTTGCTTATACGGCGGCATGCAGGCCTACTGCGCCGGGACCAATCAGCGCGTGAGCGCAGGTAACGGCGGCTGATCGTGGGCGGATTGCGCGCTAAGATAACCATCTGCTAAAGCACTTTTTCGAACGCCAGCTTGGCTGACAGCGCTGGCGAACAGGGCTGAGAGAGCAGCATTTTCCTTTGTTCAACATGTCTTACCAGATGAGTCTTACACGCCAACCGACCAAGCGTTCGTCGCTGGCGAGCGGGTCGAAATCAAGGCGCCTGTCAATGTCCGCGTCATCGGGCAAAATAACATTGATGCCCGAAGCCGCTCAAGCGCCACTCGACGACGATATTTTCTTGTGCGATCGCAAGCAGGTGGCAAACGCTACCCACGTCATCACCAGTCTTGCCAGTAGGAGGCGCTCGTGTGGCATTCTCTCATCTTTGACGTCTCATCGTATTTTTCTTGATAAATGCCCCGATAATTATTTAACTGAGCTATTCTGGGGCTTTTCGGGTTGCAGTCCCTCTGATTTGGACAATGGAGGATCGATTAAAGCAAGAATATCGAAGTAGAAAATGTACCGTATTTGCCAAAAGTAACCGGGCTGCATGGTTTGCTTCTCGCTTGTAATCTAAAGCCAACATGCATGGATTACCAGAGGATCCCAACTTGTTATGAAGTGGGTACAGAAGCTCGTCTTTACTTTGTACAGATTTACACCTTTAAAAGGTTGAATGAATTCTTTGCTACCCGAGTGAAGCGAAATACGCAGCCTGGTTACTTTTGACAATGTCCATACTCCTTAAAGATGCGCTACTCACGATCGCGGCCATGGCGCAGTTGGTAAAGTGCTCTTCTGAGAATCTGAGGGATTGTGGTTCGATTCCCGGTGGAGACGTAATCATGAGGCCGGCAGATGGCACTGCGACTGCTAGCTGCGGCGGTTGCTAGGCAACAGCTCTGGTCGTATATTCGCTAGATGGCGAGGAGGTGGTTGCTAGGCAGCGGCGCTAATACCGGTGCAACCATGGTGGAAATTGGTGCCACGGCGAAATCGCTGCATCGCGGAATTCTAGGCCAGAGACCCTGCTGCGCAGCTCGAACCCTGAGCGACAGCTCCTGTTCGTCCAACTGGTTGAAGAGGCTGCTGGGACCCAAGACCTTCCAGCCTGCATCTGAGGCGGTGGCACCCGCCCCCTGAACTGCGTGTCGGTGGGTGGGCACATCGCCTTAATCGTTGGATATTACAGTGTATTCAATCCATCACGGTACGAGATTCATTTCCCAGAACCACCACCTGACCAAGACAGCCGCTCTGCCAACTGAGCTAACCACGGCAGCTAGCTTTCAGTTGGTAGGGCGAGAGCGAATTGATCAGTAACTCGAAGCGGGAACTGTGTTTGTCCAGTGTTTTCAGGGTTAATGCACCAAGGTACAGTAAATTTCTAATAAGGGAGAATTACTCATTAACCCTCCAAAAACACCGGAGAAATACCGTTCGCTTAATGCTATAGGGCGAGAGCGGGTTGTTGAGCAATTACTTCCTTATTAGAAATGCACTCCACCTTGGTGCATTCTCCATAAACATTGGACAAACACCGTTTCTACTTCGAGTTATTGATCAATTCGCTCTAAGCGCTCTAAAAGCCACCGTGTTTACAGACGTATCTCAAGGAGGCAGGTAGCTGACGACACACTTCAGCCGCGTCTGCAATCTGCTTTCTTGAGACACGTCAGCAGACGCGGTGGCATTCAATGCGTACAAAAGTACTTAAAAAGGCAAATTCAGTTTCCATTGCGTTGCTGAAAGAAGAGGCTTAGTAGCACTTAAAAATTCCGCCTTGGCCACCCACCACTGCATGGAAGGAGGGGCGCTGCGGTCGTCGTGGGCCAACAGGACCCCGTTCCAAACACCTCCTTGTACAATGGAATAAATAAATGTTTGTCACCACCACCACCAACGTAGTTTTCCGACTGTCTCTCATCTAATAAAGTTGGTGACAACCGCAACGCCGACATCGGCATTTCTGCGACACGGAGCCCTAAACGCTATCGCGTTAAAACACGGCACAATATATTTTATTACTTTCACACAAATATATTTTCCTGCAGAAATGACAAGGCCGCGCGGCGGGTAAAAAGTGTAGCCAGCACACTTGCATATGCTTCACTACAATGCGGAATAGGAGACGACACAACGGTCGCTACCGAACCATTTCACACTTCTTCCCCGAGTTCATGAAAGACGTGTTAGCACATCCGAACGTGCGCGAAAAGTCTGCGCTGTGTTGCAACGGCACATTGCACATGCGTTCGCCGTCCCTGTTCCCGCAGTGCAAGTAACAGAAGAAAACGAAGAATAGCTCGGCTTCCTTTAGGGAACCGATTCCGCCAGCACCGATGCGCCGCCAGTCAGTGTTCGACATGGAACTGGAGTTCGCAGTTTTAAAAGCATTCCAAGCCACGCCGACAGAAGCGACAGCGCCTTGGATTTCGTGGTCCGGGAAAACGCCAGTTCCAGGAAAGAGGCACTCGTGGTTTTCGGCATAGAGCTTCTCAGGACCACTAGTACCGTCGGGGCCACCGCTAGTCTCGGCGTGATCATAAAACAGCGCCGCGGCCAAGCGCGCTCCCACGCCTGCCATCAGCACCGCGGCGCTCACGTTTGGGGCGTAGAAGGGCTCCTCCATGTGCGCCAGGGCTAGGCGAAAGTTTCGAAACCTGCCAGCCAAGCGGTGAATTTCACTGCTCATGGCTGCAGCAAGCGGATCCTTTGCAGTGACACGGCCCGTAGAAGAGGCGAACGCTGCGTGCTGTATCCAGTCGTACACTGGACTGTCGGTCATGTTAGGGTAGCCTTCGTAATGTTCAGTGAGCGCCTTCATGTTCAGTTTGTCCAAGCCGGAAAGAGCAAAATCGAAATTTCGGTGTCTATTTGAGGTATTAAAAATGCCCCAGCTTATGGCGTTGGGAATCTTTCCTCCGCGTCGCTGATTGTCGAAGGTCTCGTGAACGATGGTGGCCACGTGTCGGAGTGCAACGACCTCGCGGCTCAGCGGCTGGTGGAAGTAAGCGTCGATGGCGTGCCCGTAGAATCTGTACGCATTCGAGAAGCACGAGTCGTAGATGCGCTGAGTGGCGACAGCGGGACTGCCGAACAGGCTGGTAAGGATGTCGAAGCTAGCGTACTCCGCCAGCGTCTGCACGCACAGGCCTCCAACGACGTCATTGGTGAAGAACTCACCGTGCTTGGCGTGCACGTCGAAGAGAGTCGCGAAAAGGTCCACGTCCTGAATGACCACACCACCTCGGAGCTTACTGCTGCTGCCTTCTTGGAGGAGAGACACATCCAAGTATTGTCTCATAACAGCGTCCCAGCGATCCTTCGGCACAGAAGGCGTGTATTGCAGGAAGAAGGATACGTTGTCGCTCCTGGTGACGTAATCTACCGCCTTCTCGTAGTCCTGGAAGAAGTCCTCCAGATAGTCGTAGTGGCTCGCTAGTTCCTTCACCCGGCTCTCGTTTACGTTTCCGCCTCCAGTCAGCGTCTCGTATGTGAGACGTAGGTGACCAAGTAGCTGGCCCGACCGTCGAAGGCTCCCCAGTGCCTTGACATGCTCCTTAAAACGCCGTGATTGGCTGAAGTGCAGAGTTAGGTACTTGTATGACGGCGGTGTTTCTGGGCCCTCTGTCTCCAAGGCGGCTACGTCGAACGCCACGGGAACGAACAGCTGCCGTGACATGTAGAAGAGGGAGCCGAGGAAGTCCGGGTGGTCGCTGTGCCTTGGCCATGTGATGTTACCTTTGGCAAGCAGGTTGTTGATTTCGGGAATCCTCGGCACTCGGATAATCGCCAGGCATGTCTGTATATCGCAAGTTGCGAACGCAGTGTTAGGAATTCGAACAAGACATAAACTAATGCTGCATTAAACGTTAGAATTTCAGGTGAATTAAGAAGGCAGACGAGAGAGAGCTTTTTGTATTGCATTGTTATGGTATGGTATGTTATCTTCAGTTACATGGGGTTAAGCGTCCCAAAGCGAATCAGGTTATGATGAACGCCATGGGTCGGGGCATCAGATGTTTGTAGCGTGAGCTACACTGGCCACACTCTCGCTGGCTTCGCGTGGTTCTAGAGCGACCGTACTGCGCATGCTCGAGGAGCAAATGACGTCACTGTTCACAGTTTAGAGTTTAGAGAAGCCTGGGAACTAATACTGCGGAGCGAGTCCCCCGCCAACCAGCAGCAAGCTATCCGCCTGACGGCTGAAGCCGCGAAGAAACACTGTCACTTCGCCTGTCTTTAGTCGCGGAGGACCCGGCTTCCCTCCCTTGGGCCTGCGTGCTGGGGGCGGGAAGTAGTGGGCCTCCTATGTCGGTGGAAAAATAAAGTTCTTAACAACAACTGGCGAGCCTCGCCGTTGCAGCCGCCGTGGCCCTTCGCCGCAGTTGCGACGAGCCGGGTAACGACAGGAGTCGATAATCGTCACTCCATCGGGGCCGCCACTTCTGGAGCAGAAGCGGCACGCATTACTGCGCATGTGTAAGGATATAGTGTAGCGCGTATAAATGTAGGCGGTGAACGGCGCGCGTCTTTCTCTCACTCTTTTTTTTCCTTCCTTCTATATTTTCGCTTCTGTCCGCATGAGGCAGCGGAGGTAGCTCAGCTACAGAGCCAGTAGCAGGCCCGTGCATTTTCTTTTCCTTCTTCCTACAGCCACAACAACAACAACAGCCTAGCCCGGTGTTCTCCATAGACAGCGATGTTAAAGAAAGTCAGGCCGCTGCTAAGGGGCAAGGGAGATTTGAAAATATCAACTCGTCAGACGCCGAGGTTGTCGCCTACCAGTTGGCCGTTGGACGTAAGAAAAAATTGCCGACGATTACGTTACTTCCTAATGCGAAATTTTAGTGCAGCTCATCAGCTTTTTCAGATTTTCGATAGATTTAGGTATGCGCTTCGGTTCGGGCAGTGCACATATCGAGATTTGCTGCCAACGATCCGGCGCTCTGATTGCCGCCGCACAGGGTTGACATTGGAGGAGGAGCAAGCAGAGCAATTAAGTTATCAGGAGGTCGTGGGAAGCAGCCATGAGCCCATAGGAACGTTTCGCGTTGAAATGATAGCAGCAACTGACTGATGCCGCTGACGCCGCTATCGAGTCAAGTAGGCTCTGCGTTTCGGCTTAGGATGCAAGCACGTGATCGGCTGATGCCGAGCCGGCGCTTCAGCAACCGGAGAACACCGTCGCCGCCACGCAGGAAGAAGGGGGAAGGGGTTCGCAGCGGCGAATGGTGGCGACAGGAGCGCGTGCAGCAGTCGGAGAACGCGCGCGGACGCCGCCACGGAGGAAGAGAGAGGGGGAGGGTACAAGCAGCGGCGAACGGTGGTGGTAGGAGCGCGCGCTGCCCCGGCTGCGGAGTTGGTTACGAGGGACAACGCCGACGGCGACGCCGGCGCGAAACGCAGGAACAGGCGCCAAAAAGCTGCGCTCTAAAACGAACGAAAGGCTAAACGAGAGGCGGGCATACCGTAGCAAAGAAAGGAACGTCTAGCTAAGAGACGTCGTCAGAAAGCGGAGCAGCATGCCCTGGCCTCGCACGGGTCGAAGATGATAAGAGCCAGGACAACGTGAAGAAACATAAACAGAAGAATGCCTTGAGAGCGGCGACGCCAAGATGAGCGCAATAATAATAATAATAATAATAATAATAATAATAATAATAATAATAATAATAATAATAATAATAATAATAATAATAATAATCTTATTATTATAAATTAGTATAATAATAATAATAATAATACATTGGTTCACAGGAAAGGAAAGGCGCAGTATCTGTCACACTTCTGTGGGCACCTGAACCGCATCGTGAGGGAAGGGAGGAAGGTGGGAGGGAAAGTGGAATGAGAGAAACGGGAGCCGTAGTGGAGGGCTGTGCGGCCGCTCCGCCTCCTCAATGCTGAGCCGCGCGACGCGCGTGTCGCCACCTTCTCTTTCTGATTTATTTATATTTATAGGAAGGAAAAGACAAGGTAACTGTCTCACTTGTTTTCTGTGGACACCGCAACCGCGCCGTAAGGGAAGGGAGGAAGGTGGGAGTGAGAGTAGAAAGAGAGAAAGAGGAGCCGTAGAGGAGGGCTACGGAGTAATTTCGACCACCTGGGGATCTTTAACGTGCGCTGACATCGCACAGCACACGGACGCCTCTTTCTCCACTTCAAGTTCACGAAGAGAGAGAGCGAGAGTGAGCGGCTTCGGACAGACATCGGTGAAATCCCAGATTGCGGCTACTAGTGCTACGCACTAAAAGGCTGCAGCCTTCAAATCAGTCTGAGAAACGACTGCGATAACAAGTACTGCTAAGCGACACGAATTAAACTGACACTACAGCAAAGGAGATACTTGATTCTGCGGACCGCAGCTATCCCCGCTTCGCGCCTCTGCATCTCATACCCCTTGCCTGGAAAGCGATAAAACCTCACCAGCGGATCCTGCGGTTCTTTGTGTTGCGCAGTCTGCTGTGACAGTGCACAACACAATAGTAATGACTTCCTGCTTTTCGCGAAGATGTCATTGCGAACAGTTGAACAAAGACGCACGTTTCGGCACTGCTGCTCAACGCGTTGTCGCGCCTGCTGCACTCCGCGACTCCGCTGCCGGCAGGCGCTCTGGCGCTGCCGTCGCGCCTCAAAATTTGAGGTTAGGAGCCCTATGTTGTCCGCTTATGTTCACTGCGAAGCCTAACCTGACCCAAAATGCCCAGGAAAGCGCCCCGCTCCAACGTCAACCCTTCCTATAATTTCATGACGCTAGACAGGACGCTGCGGTCCGCTAGCGGTAACGGCCCCAGAGGATTGTCGCCAGATGTGTTGGCTTGTAAAGACAGTCGAACACATGCCTGATAGGCTTCAGAGACCCGTCGTAAATTCGCTGCACCGATCATGTCTAACCAACATGCCCAAGCGTCTACCTTGCCTTAATGCCCTCTTTTGTCTTAAAAAAATCATTAGCAGTATCGTCTCTACAATTGTCCCGGGGATTAAACGTACACAAGACTTGCCGTTATACTGAGACGTACCAGTAATTCGCCTATTTTTCGCGACCTTGAGGCATTTATATAGACTGCAAAATTCAGCCTGGCCACTCGCAGTCATAACCAGAAAATTTAAGGTATCTGGACTGAACTCAAGAAATTAGAGCTGATACTTACGCTTAACATTTCTTCAGAGACACGAATTACCCATTATTGAATCGATGCAAACTTCCAGGGTAACATTTTTGATTGAAATTAAATGTAAAGCCGATCGAGTATTAAGCCTTAAAGTGTATCGTGCGATGCCGGAACAAGTAAACAAAACCTAAGCATTCAAAATTTCCTGAGGCCTCAAATACAGTGTCCCTCATGTCATGTGTCACTTACGGGAAGTTAAACGTGGTACGGTTATGACAAAGAAAAAAATAAACGAGCCTATAAGGCTGTCTAAATGGCACGCAACATTCGTGCTGCCCTTCGGCTGGCAGCAAATGGTATTTAAGTTAATCTAGAGTCCCGTTAACGCGCGAAGCATGACTCACATATACGAAGTGAGAGGCCCTGTGAACGGGCTTGGGATTTCCCGTAGGATCTGGGACCATCCTAAGCCGAGAAGCGGCCCTCCTTGCCAGTTGACCCCAGGACTCCGCGAGCACGCTTTCTTCACCACTCCTGGAGTGCAACGCGTTCCATCTTGGATACATGGATAAAGACGAAAAACACGTACAACAATTCAGTTATTGTCGTACCTTAAATAAGGCGCCCATTGCAGTAAAGAACACATTCATTCTTTTTGCCTTCTCTGGAGCAAACCGCAGACAGCACTGTCGTTTGCACACAGCCTTTGCAAAAAGTCTAGAGTCTAGGTGGCTTGCTTCGGAGCCAAACCGTGCGGCACGTAATGCATACCTATAGCGTTCCAAACCTGCTGAAGGTACGGCTACCTTTGATCCTGCCCTCTCCTCTAGGTAGGTGTTCTGCGAGTGCTAAATGAGTTCCATTGCATGGGGTAAACACCCTGGGTTCTAAAATTTTTACGAAGACAGTACCTCATGGCGTTGCCTTAGGTCCCTGCAAGGTCTATGCGAGGCGTTTCACAGAATAGCGCCACACATTTTTAAGAACAGGGTTTCTTATGTACGAAGACAAATTCTGCGGAACAATATCATTCGTAAATGAGGACATCAGCAAGCAAATGAATAAAGTTAACTATCGGTTAATTAAATAACTTCTTATAAATATTTAACTTACACTTAGGCACCTGAGTGAAATTAGATATTCGTAGCTAACCATTAGCAATAGCAGTGTCAGTTCTTAGTAATTTCAAAACGCGACTACCTTCGTGGCTGTAGCTTGATAAGTTATGACTGTATTGCGCAAATAGACGTCCGTTGTGGAAAAGCCCGCTCGCATGACGACTCTCCCAACGATGTGAAAGTGCGACCTGCTCTCGTCCACGCGGAAAAGAGACGGTCAAATGACACATGCATGCTTTTGTTTTTCTTGCGCGCGCGGGCTTTTTGGCAGCAGCCATTCTTCGGCAAGAGACTGCCAAAATTTGCTAGGCCATGGCTCCGTAGGTAATCAGGCTTTTCAATTTAGAAACTTTGTATGGCTATATGGCTATTATTAACGACTGGTTACAAATCTCTATTTTCAGCCAGACGACTACTTTAGTAGCTAAAAATTTATCAAAAATTCGGTAACCAGCTTGCAGCTAACATTAAACACCTCATTTTTTATGCCCGCCAGCACTGCATGGTATTATGCTGCATTAGCCGTTGCCCCAGCTTAATGTAACCAGACTTCCGGAAGCCTCAATTCTATCCATGACGATTATTCATTGAATTTTTCCTAATTGCTCCTAATTTACTTTTCGGAATTAAAACATCTGCACTCTAAGCCCCACGACTCCCAGCATACCTGGAGATTAGATTAAATGAGATAAGATGCTAAGAATGTTTTGATGGCTTGATTAAATTTATCTGCACGCCCTGCATATATCTTACTTTATAACCATGCCCTGACTTTCGGCTCCACGCTGACCACAGTGCAATAGTAAAAATAAATGTTCGCAACTATCACCTCGTGTTCAAAAATGATTTCCCAGTTGACGCACGTAGTACAATGTTAGCATAGGAACATTCTGGTAAGAGGCCACGACCTGGGCACCATTCGTTGCCCCTTTGTGTCTCCAGCAACATTGCACGTAGCGCATGGGTCTCAATGGCTTTATCATGGCAATATATTTGTACAAATCGACTATGGGAAGAGAAAAATGGAGGGGAGGGGGGGGGGGGGTTGCGTACCATGAGCGCTTAACGATATGCTCGAAAAACACAAATAAAAAATGTAGGTATTGCTGATAAGCCTTATCCTTGACTATATTTCTACACCTTCGGACCCATGCATGCAGCTCGAAATTAAAACAGATAACAAAAAAAGAAACATGTCCCAAGCGTTAACATTATGTCCACCGATTGTCATTGTCTTCGACTCTTCCCTCCTTGAATTTAACCTGCCTGTGCATGCTGCCTCTTCGGGTCACTGAGCTTCCTGCACTGGAGGTCCTTAACAATCGTCGGCCATGGGACCTCTTTTTTGCACATCACCTTTTGTAGGCACCCTCGATATCATTAAAGTTCTGACTGACTGCTCAGTCCATTCTGTATCACATCTCCATCGTAGTAATGTAGTCTTCAAAAATGTTTATCAGCAAAAACATCGTGAGCTACGCCTAATATAATTAATACGCAAGTGCTAAGGTTGAAGTCCATCTCTTTTTCTCTTGCATCGTCAAAGAATGCGCATCATTGCCTGGCGACGTGTGTTCTGATCAGTTTCATACCCTCAAGCGAAGAGGCAACCGTTTATCTCTAAGCTTGGATAACGTATACATTATTTCACCCCCCCCCCCTTTTTTTTTGTTATATTGGGCACAGTTTTATTTTGTGAGAAGGTATATTCTTATTTCAGTGCAGAAGGAGTACTTCACAAGTTCTAACCAGGGACTTCGAATTTGTGTATTCCTCGACCTTTGACCTTTGAGCGCCTGCCGCTTTGTCAGCTACTGCCAACTGAGGCTTCATTATTATAATGGCACGGTGAGATCCGAATGCAGCCTTCTAGGACCCCGGGGTACCGAGTTAGACACTGTGTTCCTAAGTCACGGAGGTAGGTTCGCGTGGCTCGTTGAAAGCGAGGGATTCATATCTACGTATAGCTGCTGGTATCGTGGGCAGCATACTCCGTTTCCCCCCAAAAGCATAACTCTGCAAATTCGTAGATAGCGGGGGACAACTGGGCACCGAGTGTGGTCGGCGGTTCCCGTAAAGACACGCGTCTTAAAGTTTCTTCTCTTTGTGTTTGCCTCAATTAAACACGCTCGTGACGTCAGTGGTAACTCAAGAGTGAAGTGGTTTAACCGTATGATCCGGCTGAACTCTGTCCGTTTTGAAATAGATTGAGAGCCTGGGCCATCACGGAAATTGTCGAAGGCTGAAATACGCTGCGTCAATCGAATCGAAGCTGATGAAGACAGAGACAACGCTATCTACATCTACCATCTACCGAGATAAACTACGCCAAACTAGTATGTTTGCAAGTTATACAATTTTTGTTAATTTGTTTCCGTTCTTGCAACAGCGCACTTAACACTGCATCATGCAAAAATTAATAGGATGCGCCGCTAACAAGTACTAATTAGTCAAATTAAGATAAAGTTATCCTTGCATATAGTGGAACCTATTCAGCTTACCATCAAAAATAGCCGTCTGGCCTCACGACCGATATCGAATCCTCATGGGGCAGTAGATGACCACGTGACCTCGAAGTTGTCAATGGGCTCGTTTTTAACTAAGAAATACAGCGTACATAACTTAGTATGTTGTGACAGGTACAGGGGTTCCTGGAGCTTACTGGGCTTAGAGTGCAACTGTGAATCTGAATGCGCCCCTTTTATCTACGCGTCGTTAATTGCACACGCACCTCCCGCATGCGTAGGCGTAGAAGCTGTCGCATGGAGATGCGCTGGTATTTACAGCTTCGGCAAGGAGCTTCCCGTAGTGGCGGCACTGCTCGCTGACACAGACGGGGGACTCCCGCTGGGCTTGGGCTACCTTCTGCTGGTGGGGCAGAGGAGCTGCGAAAGCCAACTGCAGAGCCACAATGAGGACGAACGCAGCGAGGGCCATGGCCAGAGAGAGGTACTCTGCGGTTCCGGGATCCGGGATGGCGTCCGGAGGGTGGGGCTCCGAACTCGCGAAGGTTTGGTCCTCCGCCTGCTCCTGGCCCGCTACCGGTTCCGATGCGGTGCGCCTGGTCTGTGGACCCACGGTGAACCGGAATGCAGACAAAAAATTAAAGAGCACTGCAGAATCTGCATTGGAGTAATGCGAAAGCACGGATGCTGCTGTTGGTTGCTTAATTCACTTCTTGTTTGCCCATTTTAGTCTTTGGTACTTTCAAATTGCGACAATATTTGCGACAGTATATATTTCGGGCCGATTAAGAAGCGCAAAAAGAAACTCATCGTTGAAGTGCACGCCAACTCACTGCCGTTATATCTAAAATCTGTGTATATCACCCATTAAAACCTAAAATAAAAAATCTGGTTATTTAACTCTAATTTACGGTCTAATCATTAGACTCTATAAAGCAAATATAAAGTACAAGCTTCCTGCACAGGACACACAAAAGTATCTCTCAAAATTTCAAAATAAAACTCTCTAAATGTTAAAAAAAAATCAACTTGTGTAATTCTGTCCAATAGCTCTGACGATGCTTGAGGCCGTCATGCAAATTCGAGTCAGAAGGAAAACTACATTTATGTGTAACTTCAGCGCAATTTTTCATGTATTTATCAAGAGAATCTACAGGGGGCCTTCTTCGTCCGTCCCGTATGCAGCTTAAGCTTCAGTACTGGACACCTGCTTTTTGTTGCAGAAAGGTCAACAGAGAGGTCAAGGCGCTGTATACCCGTATAGTGAGCGTGCGGCCGTATGGTGATGCAGTGATCATTGCCAATGGCCGTATGTCGAAAGCATTTCAACAGCGAACATGCGCAAAATAATTGATGGGGCGCCGCTTCGCCACAACGCAGGAGTGATCGCACACCTGCCACGGCCACATTGGTCATTGGGATTTTGCAACTCGCTCGTGCCGTAGACACATTCGATTTCTTCCAAGATTGTCCTGCATTCCTTTGAAGCATTTCGCCTGCTTTGAATAGAACTGCGGGAATGCACGCGCCGTGTCAAAAGCACACCACATAAATACCCGCAAAACTCACAAGTTGCGATGGTTGATACGACTGCAGCGGGTCAGATGAGTGCAACGGCCCGAGAAAACCGAGGGGAGACCACTCTTGGAACCTGAAAATGAACCCAGCTAATGGAGCGGTAACCTACGCGATGCAGAACGACTTCTAATGTAGGTTGTTAAGGGTACTCATGTGCGGTTGAGGGAGACCGAGGATAACATGTCAAAGGCTGAATGAGCCACGCGACCCAAGCTATCAAAGAAAAAACGCGCGGCATATGCGTTTCGAAGGGAAACCACCCGGATTCTTCAACTCTGTCCTGGACAAACGAGTCCTCAGTAAACATTCATTCATTCATTCATTCCTGGATATTTATAATATTCACACAAGCGAGGAGGACACGCGTGATCGGAGAAGACGACCGGGAAGTGATGCTGTGCTCCTGTCTTCTCCCATCCCATGCGTCCTCCTCCCGCGTCTCCCGTCGCAAGTCTTAATATTCACCGGATGACATCTGCTCCAAATGTGAGAAACACTTGCATTTATCGCTATTTTATATCGTAACTTATTGAGCAGGCATCCATGAAGCACGATAATAAAAAATTCTGGGAGCAATCAAGTGCAATGAGGCGAAAGCTTCTGGGCCGAAGTCCTGCACTGTGGCACGTATTTCTCTCTTTTCACTCCCACCTTCTTCCTTTTCCTTACGGCTCGGAGAATGTCCGCGGAGAATAGTGACAGACACTGCGCCTTTTCTTTCCTGTAAACCAATTTGAAACGCCGCTGATGCCTGCTATACTACGTCTGCTTCTATTTGCTGTGTGTTGCGGCGTTCGAGGAAGTGCCAAATCAAAAGCATCGCTCAGACGCCTGGATCGGACGACCGGTGGGGTCAGCTTTGTATATGCGTGAATCGCCTGGTAACGTCATGACCAGTCGTGACATTATGACCGAATGTGACGTCATAATGACGTGAGTTTCTGTTATTAGACACATCCGGTTATGAAGTCACGATTTGTCATGTCACCAGGAGATGACATCATAGTCATCTATGTCATTATCATCATCACTCACTAACTATCACTATCGATCACTACCCCTAACTAGCGGTGCCGGCCTTGTCGCGACCCCGGACAGTGCGACTCCAGCGTACTATCATCGATGCTACTGGATTCTAACGCCGTCAGAATCCTAGGGACACCATTGAGAAGTACGTGCAACGAATTTTGACCATTTACGATCGATTTTCCCCGCGACCACGCCGTATGCTCTGCAAGGCCTACCACTCCTCGCCGCGACTGCAGCGGGCGCTGAGCGAGCCCAAGCGCCGCCTGCCGCCATGAAGGTTACTGTGGAGGGCGTAGAACTAGCGCCCGAAGAACTTGCAGCTATTGAATGGCTGACTAGGGTGAATAAGCTCCGGGAAGCTAGAAGAGTGAAGGGGACACTCGCACCCGAAGTTCCCGGCTCTCAGGATGGAACACCAGCGTCCCAAACGACCCCCGAGGTTCCGGCCGATTGTGAAAAGCCTCGCCAACGTGGACGCCAGCTCGCTAGATGCTCGGTAGCTTCCGAGCAGCCCCACCATGCCTAGCAATACGCTCAAGCTCATCGTCCGCCCCAGAGGAGGATTACTACTCTCCAAGACAACTACGTTTCAACTGCTCGAAGCGATCTGCACGGCAGCAAACTTCACCCGCGATTCCATCCGGCATGAAGACCTTATACAAGCCAACTACCTACAAAACACTTTCGCTTACTGCGCACCAAACGTCGAGCTTGCTGAGCGCATCATACATCTTAAAGAGCTTGTCATCGACCAAAGATCGTGCGGAATATCAGTGTACTGTGCACCAGAGGACTGTTCAGGGAGAGGAGTAATCAGATGGGTTGATCTCCGTCTCGATTATGCAACTATCCAAGCAGAACACCACGACAGCCGAAACCTTCCTATCGAGAACTTCAAAAGACTCGGAAAAACCACTGCCACAATATTTCCGCTATCTGTCGCCAGGTGACGCTGCCCAGAGGACCCTACCGTTGAGGGAACGGAATCATGCAGGAGGGACTCCTATTTCTCACGCATTCGAACAAGCCATTATACACCTCACGGCCGTCGTAACACAACTGGTTCATAGAGTCGAAACTATCGAGAAACGCCTAGACGCTCTCCCTCCTACTTCCCCCGCACCAGCTGGCACTGCCCACAGACGTAAGGCTCTTGCCGCGAGCGATACGCGAACGGAAGCCATACACGCACAGACAGCGCGCCTCAAAGCAAAGGGCGTCTTCTTTCAAGGCCGTATTCAATCGCTGGAGGAGCATATTGAGAACTCCTTTCGCACCCTCAGCTCTCAGTTTGCTCTACAGCTAGAATCTCTTGGTAAGGCAATCGACTCCCTCTGCAATCATGAAGGCTTGACCCCACTCCCGGTTCAGACGCCTAATCTCCCAGCAACGTCCACTCCCAAGTCCTCCCAACCTAATCATAGCGGTTCGCTCGGGTAACACTACTATTTGGCAATGGAACTGTAGGGGGTTCACGCGTAAGAGCGCGGTCCTTCAACAGTGCCTTACCGCGAGCGACCCCCCTGAAATTTTTGCCCTTCAAGAAGCAGAGAAACACGCGAAATTGGCTGGATATCGGACTTACACCTCGGGAAGAGCAAAGTCCCAGGTGGCTAGGCGAAACCTTACGGCTCTCTTACATAAGCTAGACTCCCACTTTCGCAGACCACATCCTTCTCGAAATTCTCCGCAGACCCTCTCGTGCAACCAGGCAATGCCTTTTCGTGCTCAACGTCTACAGCCCACCCTGATCTCGCGAGGCCATCTTCGGGCCACTTCTCTGAGTACAGCAGCTAGCGCGAGGGCAACCTCTAATTATTCCCGGTGATTTCAACGCTCCGCATCAAGCATGGTGTTACCACTGCGACACGCTTAAAGGGACAGAACACTGGAATTTAGGTCTCGATTTTTTTTCGCCGCAGTGGAAAGATTAATGTCTAAAATGTTCGGTTCCATAACGGTTTGAGTTTTTCGATCAATGCGTGCGCCCGTTTTTATGTAGTCCGTTACTGGAAACCATGAGCAGCGACCGCGATGACGACTGGTGGTCGACAAAAAAGACGTACCGAAAACAAATATAACTTTCACTCGCCAGACAGTAATCAGGCACTTTTTGCGTACAGTGACGTCCTTTTCAATTTCACACTCAATGCTGTTACGGCACAATAACGCACGCTTACGTCGACGAAAGTTTTAGTGAGCACTATCATTGCTTCATTCACGAAATTGCACTGCGGCGCCATCTAGTGGCAAAACCTGAAAACATATCTCTCGCGGTGCGAAAGGGGTGGTTTTTATTTAAGGAAGCACTGGAGAGAGCGCAAAATATAATAAATTATGGCAAGCACTCCTAGAAGAAAAAAGAACAATGTGCAGTTACGAAAATCAGCGATATTTTGCTGGCATGTAGTCACGTGGGGGGGCTACACTGAAAATCCTAGGGTTTCTCCGCTAAATAGCGCCTCGGTTGTATTTATGCGATTTCAATGGCAGATTAAGATTGTAAAGCCTCTTTGATATTTTAGTGCTCGATCTGTGCTATATGAGGCATGATCTTTTTATCTCCACCATAATCTTATGACATATTTTAACTATTGTTCTGTCCCTTTAAAGGTCGATTTCTTTGGGACGATTCGCACGCACTTCACCTGAACATCTTAACGGATATCACCCAACCCACTCGAGAAGGAACGGGAGTCTCGCGGGACACAACCCCGGATCTCGTCTTTACGGGACCGGGGATCGCAGCTACCAGGTGCAATACTCGGGAAACATTCGGAAGCGACCACTACGTTCTGGAGATTGTCATGCAGGAGCCTACTCGACAACGTACGCGACCAGTTAAAGTGGTCAACTGAGATCTTCGACGACGGCTCGCCCGAGTTCATACCAATATCGAGAACTATGGCGTAGAGCTTGCACGCCAAAACTGGCACAATATATGTGACCAGATGGATAAGGCTCCTAACACCAGAAGCACCTGGCAACTACTCCGTCACCTTCTCGACGCTGAGGGGAGCAAGTTCCAAGCTCGCCAGCAGCTCCAGCGTATCTTGCACCAATTTCCCGGCACCACAGACGCCCTAAAACAAGAGCTAGTAGACACCTACATCCGTCCGGAAACAGTGATATCTCTCCTTCCTTATCAGGGGAAGGAAAACGTCCGTTTAGATGCTCCCATCACTTTACTGGAGGTACTTAATCTCTCAAGACAAACTCAGCTGCAGGGTCGGACCGGATATCTAACCGTATGCTTCGGAACCTCGACGACGCCTCGATTGATGCGATCACACCCTTTCTGCAAAAATGCTGGGTGCGGGGAGCCATCCCGTAAGAGTGGAAATGCAACAACCTTGTCTCATCACCAAGCCGGGCAAACCACTTACTCTCTCGAACCTCCGCCCCATTTCTCTCACGTCCTGCGTGGGAAAACTATTGAAGCATGTAATTCAGACCCGTCTTATTCGTTACCTAGAAGAACATCCCCTACTCTCAGACCCGATGAATGATTTTCGACCGCACCTTGCGGCCCCAGACATCATGATCTTGCTCAAGCATCAGGTGCTGACACACAACACTTTGGACACCAAAGTCATAGTTGGTCTACACGTCGCGAAGGCCTTTGACAATGTCCGCACGAAGCCATTCTGCAGATTCTCCAGTCCCTAGTGGTGGGACAACGAACGGATGCATATATACGCGACTTTCTCACGAACCGCACAGTGCAACTTGACACCGGCCCAGGAAATCCTTCCATCATCTCTCCGGGGAGCCGGGGTACACCCCAAGGCGCGGTGCTTTCACCACTCCTGTTCAATATTGCGCTACTTGGCCTACCCAGTCTTCCCCCACTTGCACCAAAGCCTCTATGCCGACGACCTCACTCTGTGGATTACACACGGCAGTGACGGCCAGATCGAGGAGATTGCAGACAGCCATCGATCGCGTTGGTATCTAGCTGGCAACAGTCGGCCTATCCTGCTCGGCCACCAAGTCTGAATACATTATTGTCCCGATCCCGGGTAGACTCCCCAGATCACCTTCGGCATCCTTCAATCTGCAAGTACAGGCCACCCCCATACCCCATACCGACCGAATTTACACCCTGGGCCTTCATCTACAAAATAATAGAGGAAACGCCACTACTCTTCGGCGAATAGATCAACGTAAGCGTCTAGTAACAGGTGGGACTTCAGGGCTGCTCACCATGACTGAGATACCATCCAACGTGCAATGTCCGGCGAAAACTGGGAAGAGTATCCATCAGCGTGCGCCAGAAACCAAAATCTAGCCACTTGAGTACCTTGGAGCAGGGATGAACGGGAGGGAGAAATCTACCTCCATAGTACCTCAAGTAGAGTCGGGGTGGGGGAACCGGGCTTGGGGGACGGGGAACCTCAAAAGCGGCTTCATGTAGGGAACCCGTCTCAGACGCTGGAAACCCGGCAAACGCCTTGTGGTGGTGGAATGATCTTGAGGCCGAGGGCTGCATATTCGGCTAAGAGCGCGTGCTCGCCCTCTACAGAGGCCCGCAAGGGAGCTCGAATCAAAATTGATCAATCAAAATCCTACACTGCCTACATTCCCCACCTAATTCCTATAACCTTATCCTCATTCCTACTTCCCCTTCCCTGCATCCTATCCCTTCCGCTACTTCCCAGGGGAGGTACGAGGGGTCTCCCCGGGCCCACTTTCTCGGCTGTGGGTCGGTACAGTAGCATTCCCCCATTTATTTAATAACTTCTTATCAAAAACCATTGTCCAAAGCACCTGTTCATTTATTTCGTCCATTGGCTTATCTTTCTCTATCAGCTATACATTCGTACTTTGGACTTTGGACTCCAACATACTATTTGTCCCTGCGTCGGTTCCAGCCTGTGTCTATTCCTCGACGAGGCTGCAGTAAATACTGATGCCTTCTACCCCAGCTCCGATGCCTCGGAGTTATCTGTCCCTAAGTCGGGTCCAGCCTGCGTCTCTTCCTCGACGAGGCTGCGGTATCCGATGCCTTCTACCCCCAGCGCGTTGAGCAGAAGCGCTTTCTTGCGATCCGGAGTAGCTGTCTTGGCGCCGGCGTCGACGTAAACTTGGAAAACACGTCGCCATTTAGGTCTAGGAATAGCCGGTACGTGGGGCATGACAAGAATGGTGGCGGAAGAATTGCTAAGTTTCGTTTTGAAAAAGCAGCAGGCGGAACCAGGGGTTCGGGACAGCCGTGCAGAAGACGCCGCAGTAGCGTCGACGGATCAGGCAGACGACTTTACAGTTGCGTCGAAAAGCAGATGCCTCAGTAGCGTCGAAAAACAGCAGTGGTAAAATGCTGCTTGAAGGTAGGGCAGCAGAAATAGTAGGCGTAGTGGACAAGTGAGTAGAATCTCCTCATTTATGATGCACGTGGATCCTCCTCGCCAAAATGTTGCATCGGCGTGGCCGCTATGAACGCCACGCCGGAGCACATTGGGGCACGCTGGGACGGCGGCCTTCGGAGAAAAAGACCCGAACGCAGACGCGGACCGACGTTAGACTTACTGCCAATAGTACAGCGCCCCAAGAGGCGATGGTTTCGAAACGGAAACCACGATATAACACAAGCCATGCGAAGAGCGCCTCCAAGTCCCTCAGTGTCTGTGCCACTTCGTTTTATGTGCAGTAGCCCCGGACGCAATTACGCTTTGAAGAGAGTGACCGCCCGCTCGCCTAGCTGTTCGCAGTAAGATTAAGCGACCCTGTAAAATCCTTCGCACGTTACAGGTCACAGTGACAGTTATACGGCTGTGGGTGCAAACACAAGCATAAATTGAGAACCACGAAGTTTAGGCTTAGTGGCTCCATCGCATTACTGACTGCCTTATGAAATTCTTTGAGTGTCCCACTAGCCAACTTACCCGCCTGCGTCGGCGTCCTCCAGTTCCAGTGAGTGCGCCCTGTCATGGTGCTTCCGCTCCTTCTTCCCATGATGCCTGTGACGTCGCGTTGAAACCTCGCCGAGAGCTGGGCGCGGACTCGATGCTGGGATTCCAGGCATCGGCTCGATGGAAGGCGCGGCTGCTTGTTTCGGGTCCATCAGTGCTGAATCAAATCGAGATTAAACAGAAGGAACACAGTTTCTGGTAACAGAGACCAGTGTCTGAATCGTTTTGGCCTCTGGGCACGAATCGCTGCATGAACTTCTTTTTCTTTCCTAAGTAGCTCGATCAGAAAGCTTATTTTTCTTTTCTTTTTGCTGAGAGTTTCACGAAATATATAGGCAAACCGCGTCTATTGGCGTATTCCATGCGGCGTATTGACCGAAATCTCCTTCGTTCCCCATATGAAAAGCAAAGAACGTGCCATTCGGTATAGCTGGTATGTATGTACCAGCTATACCGAATGGCATAGCTGGTACTTACATACCAAGCTAAGTAGCTCCAATAAGATGATGAGACCAGGAAGGCGCCTGCGTCACCATGATGACTTCGTTCTGACGCTTCTTGACTACTAGCTGCGCCTATAACTGAGTCTGAGGACATAGCTGCTAGCACCGCTGTTTTCGTACAGTGGCACAGGCTTGATGTCGGTCTTGTGCAGGCGGTAGAAAGTCAGTGTGGACGTTTTCTCCATATTTGCAGCCCACACCTCTCGCTCAGCTAGCTGTACGCGCTCACGCACTTCAACCGTTCACCTGGTCACGGTGCCGGCCACAATCCGCTACTGGAAAATGCCGCATTCCTTCTTCAGCTGGTATGTGCGGCGTGTCCACGTCGTCCAGATGCATGTTGCCAAAAGGTATTCAAACACCCGGCGAGCCCACCAGTCTTGGGACAGGAACCGCAGGCGGCCAAGGTAAACCAACTTGCTCTTTGCCTTCCGGGCTTTGAATGTCGACCACCCCAGGTCGCCCTGAATGGCCTCGTTCGCTACCCGGCTATGGCATCCGAGCGCGGTGCGGCCCACCTCTCGCTGACGCCGCTCTAGACAATCCCGTGTTGCTGCCGAGAGGCAAACCACCGTTTTGGCGAATGTGAGGCCCGGCACATGAACCAGCTTCCATAGATCTCAGCGGCTGTATCCCCAGAGGCAGCGGCGACGAAGTATGGACTGCGCCTTCACAGCGGCCTGCCGAAGATGCGCCTCGTGGATATCGTACATGCCCGCTCCTGCGCTTATCCATCGCCGGAGGTACGCCTGAGGTACGCCTGAGGAACACCCTGCACACCGGGATGCTCTCCCCGCCCAACGAGGTCCGCTGTTTCCGCTCCTTCTCCCGCCAGCTAAACGACGGCAAACTTCCGGTTGCTGAACCTCAGGCCTAGCTGCTTGATTTTGGCGGAGCACACTTCCAACAGAGCTTGCATATCCGCCTACGACTTCGCCGTTAGCAC
The DNA here is from genome assembly GCA_023969395.1 of Amblyomma maculatum. NCBI lineage: Eukaryota > Metazoa > Arthropoda > Arachnida > Ixodida > Ixodidae > Amblyomma > Amblyomma maculatum. The sequence goes on along the minus strand of JAJIZL010016011.1, from coordinate 25,469 downwards.
CAGGTCATCTGCGAAGGCTAGACCCGGCACCCAGTGGTCCTCGTCTTATCCACTGGTCGAGTACGGCAGGCGGAAGCCAGTGTGTGCCTGCAGCAGGGCCCGCGTTCAGTGCGTGCGGCACATAAAATGTGGGGAAAGGGGAGGGACATCCTTGCCGAAGGCCCTTCGCTACAGTGATGAGAGCCGATACTGAGCCGATACTGCGTCGCCTAAGTGTACTGCGATTTCATTCCTGTCATACAGGCGGAGAGTGGTGCGTAGCAACTCTTCAGGCATCCCCAGCTCCGACAAGCATTTGAACAGAGCGGCATGTGGCGTGGGACGTTATAAATCATAGGCCTGCTCGACGTCAAGGAAGCAGCATAGCCAGGAGCGCCCTTCCCGTACAGCAGTGTCGGCACAGTGTGGACAAAAAGGTTATCGTCCAACCGGCAGCATGGGCGGAAGCCGTTCTGTAGTTCGGTGAGGATACCGGCTGCCTCGGCCCACCCGCTTAGCCACCCCTTCACGACACGCACGAACAGTCGGTACACGACACCCGTGACAGTGATAATCATTCATTCATTTATTCATAAGGATGACCTGAGGCCTGGAGGGGAAGGGGGTGGGATAGGTGAGGTTGAGGGCGCCAGACTCCGACATGAAGTCTAGCAGGGCACTAAGCTTGCACTTGGCATCGGTAATGGGAGTTGCCCAGTATTCGTAAGTCTGAATGTGGTGAGCAGGTGTGTAGCGGGACAGGTCCAGATCAAGTGCTGCAGATCCGGCTGCCCCAACAATGTACCTTTGACGACGCAGTTTGCACTTTCGCTCGCTAGGAGCGCCAGGCATCGGTGAACGGTAAAGGTTAACGGAGCCTTTATGAACAGTAGGGAGCCTATCTAGTGGACGCTTCCCTGAGGCCGGCGTGGCGGAAGGCTCGAAAGCTGTTTTTGTGTTTTTATCTCGCGTATGTTCAGTGTCCCTGTTCTAACTTCAGCGTGCACATGTTTATGTCAAAAACAAGTATGTTTAATGGGTGCTCGCATGTACGTACTGCACGCGACTATTGTGCGAGTATGTGTGGAGCGGTGCACAGTATTTGGTAAAAGAATGGAAATGTGATGTATTATAGAAGTTTGTCAAGGGAAAGAACGTTCCTTGGTAAGCACTCACAGCACCATCATGCACGGTTTGGATGGTGTCTAAAAACCGTTGTGTGCCGCGTCGCTAATAAAATGCAGCGAGAAATCCGCAATTTTTTACCACGAACAATCGCTCGTGCTACGCAAAATCTATCGGCGAGATAAAGGCAACGGCAACCATGAGGCAATCGAACCACAGATATTTCGTACTCATTATACAGTGTGTTTCACGTAACTGAACCAAGGATTTAAAAAAGGCGGACCACTGCAGCTGACTGACTCCAACTACATATTTTTGTCGCCGTGTGGTGCTCCTCAGAACATTTTTATAGTACATGAAATTAGTTAAGATTATGTATAATCATCATTACTAAGTGGCCTAGTACCCTTCGTTAAGCTAGGAGGGGTTAAATGCATCCGACCCAGTTTTTCTACTAACGTACTACCTCCTACGAAATATGATGAAATGCTAAGTCATTGTGGTCTTGCGATACCGTATGTAGTGCTGCCAAACGCGTTTTGAATCAACGAAGCGTGCACATTCAGTCTCAAAATGGGCTTCCGACGCCGCCCCAGCATACTCTCAGAACTACGCTATTCTTCCGGATCACGGGAAGCCAGAGCCAAGACCAACGATAAGGGATGAGCAACCCGCCGATAGCCAACTGGGATGAAACTTTTATCGAGCTATCACGTCGGCAAAACAAAAAAGGAAGGAAAAGCACTGAAGCCGCTTAATTCGAGGCAGGCTTGGTTTTCTTATTTTGTTTGTTATTCTGTGGTGCAGCCCGTCGAAGTTAGCGGCGGCGGCCGCTCGCTTCGGCCATGTCAGAGCACACGTTACTTACGTACAAACGTTGTTGAGAGCGCTGCAATAGCGTTGCGCCACGGCACGCTATTTTCTTGGGGGCCTCAAGCCTTGGGTTCCGCTATTCTAAAACTCCCTATTAACTCAAGAACCTGTAGCGACGTCTCGCTCACACACTCGCGGACGCATCTCGCAGACGCGAGATATCCACCACGAGCCTAGAAAGGCTCATGTTGAAAGGCTCCCCCTCCACAACTTGATGAAACCCACTTGGTCCGAAACTGAATGATAAATATTTAGCAGAATTCACCTTAGTTAATTAACCAGTTCAGCGGAATGTAAAAATACTCCGGGGGGCCGGCGCTGCGTGATGGCAAACGATATGCCATTGATTTCACCAAGCTTCACTCTACACCACTTTTTTTTTTTAAATCCTTGGTTCACGTTATGTGAAACACCATGAATAATTAGTAAGATTGCTGCTCAAGCCAACGGCAGTTCCGATGCAGTTTCACTTCTGTGCTCATATATGCAAGCAGCTAGTGACTCAAAGAAGCAGCGATCTTTTTCTCGTGCGCAATCTGATGCTCCCGCGTTCCAGACGGTCGGTACCTCAGTATAGGCACAGCCAAGAAAAAGTGGTACAGCTTATGGCGGAGGGACAACTGCATTACAATGCTATATCTCTTATCGAGACAATTGTGGCAGTGCCCCACTTAATAGCGTTTCGGCGCAATTGAGTGTTGTATACCACTTTTGAGCACAATTGTACATCGAAAGGAATGAATGCAGCAGTTAAGTTTATATTCAGATCTGAGAACTCAAAACAGCGAAAGCCAACGTTTCAGAATCCAATCGGATAAAGAGGAAACCTGTGCTGTGTCAAAGGGTGTGTGAAGGCAGCTGTACCTACTATCAATAACTTGAAAAAGACAGGTTTGGAATACCTACAGTGAGGAACACAATTCTGCGTGCCTGTTCAGCAATGAAATAAAAAAAGAAAACTAGAGCTAAAATGAAAAATAAGGAAAATTTTCCTAATTAGCAAGTTTTAATTATTACCCACATTAACTCGTTCTGCTTTTGTGGCACCCAAAATTTAATTACAGTAAATTTTTCTCGGCTACTGCAATATGCTAGAAAGTTAAAAACACTGCAATACTTTTATTAAACGCAAAGTAAGAAATGCATTAATGTGCAGTTAAGAGACATTACACAAGGTGGGACAGGCCAATGCAGCTCACCAAGCAGCCACCATTACATAATACTCAGCTTAAACAACACTACTACAGAGAGTAGAATCTCGATTTGTGTATACTAGCATTTAATACAAAGCATCTTTTTCATTTCGGTGCACATTAACTGTGAGTGGATTGCAGCGAGAAAGGCACTTCACTGCGATACCTTCGCCCAGCAAAGAAGTATACAAGCTGTGACCTGGCACTTCTGCTAGACCTCACCAAAACTACAGTTTTTTCTCACTTTACACATCTTGCTCACTGCAAGCTAGCTAAACACTCGAAGCTGACACCGCTAGAGCCTCGACTATAGTACTTGCACAGGCAATGAAACCCATCGCTAAGCGAGGGTGACACACCTTAGAGAGGCTTCTTGATGGCAAAGACCAGGACTGTTTGCTCTTATTTAGGGGTTGGAGTTTTCGGTTTTTATTTTCTGAAAATTCGGCTGTGTTTATTTCCAAGCACAACTTCCGATTTTTTTTTTTTGGTAAATATTATTTTCTGCTGAAGAATTATCATTATTTCTTGGTGAGATAAGCAGCATCCGTGTACAGTTAAAAGTGACATCAGAGTTCATTTTGGTATTTTTTCTTGTATGTGTTTTATTCACTTTTATTTAATGTAAAGTTGGTTATTCAGCTAAGCTTCTGGAAGAAAATGTTATCGCCATGATGAAAATGAGCGTTATGACAAAATGCATATGCAAAAAATAAATTGAAATGTTAGACAAAGGAGCATAACTGAAATATTATTTATTACGATCAATTTTTTGCGTAAACCAAATCACTTCATCTTGTTGTAATGAATACACTTGTACTTTCTAAGTTCCCTTCATTAAGTTGCGCCCATTGGTGTCTGTTCATGAGTCGGAGCTTTGAAAAAGTTCTCTCAACATTCACGCTATACACCGGCAGGCTCGGCAGGTGAAGTAGTGCAGAAGCTAAGGCAGGCAACTTATCAGTGTGCGATCGCCGAAATGCAAGCGCCGGCATTTTCTCGGGAACTATATAGTTTTTGCATTCACAGAATTCAGAACTGAGCACTGCACCTGCTCAATGCTTTTTGTGACAAGGGTGAAAATTGTCTCATCATTTGAGAAGTCACTTGGTATTTCCACTTTTACGTTTGGATCCACTTGCGAACATTAAACCAGAATGTTGTAGTGGAATTGCTGTATGTCATGCAACCAGATGCGTTCCTCGACACGCTATCTTCCCACTTTTCGCAACGACTTTGTAATAAGACAGAAATGTCTCGGTGAGCTCAGCGCGTTCTTTCTCCTCTGCAAGGTCTAGCAGGCTGTCAACATCTTGATTTCATTATCGTCAACCCGCCTAGCCAGGACACCTCCGAGATGTACAACGAGCAAAGAATACACATCGCACACGAACGTGTCCTCTGACTCTAGCTTATATGCAATATAGTCAATATTGTATTTGCGTTCTGTTTCACAAATTTTCTTCTTGCTAGACATGAAACTTCAGAGGTTCTTGCACTTTTCACCCTTTGCATTAGAGCTTCTCAAGAAGGCAAGAATAGGCCGCCAGCAATCAGGACGGCACATAGGGACTCATAAAACGAAAACCACATAGTAGGGCAAACGCTGGTTAAAAATATCACTTCAATTACCATTGACTTCCAAAAAGCAAGAAATTTAAGCTGCATTTCCCTTGAGCTCTTCAGCATTGCCGTAACATGCATGACAAAGTCATGAATGCATACAAACCCTTCTACACGCAGGCCTTCAGCAAGAGTGGTTCAGAAGTTGGCAGGCATCGCTCAAATGAAGGCCTGTGAACTCGAGACCTGACTCACAGAGATCTTGATAGAGCTTTCTCATATACGATGCCGAGTCTGAAACAAGCATAGATACCTGGCTGAAGCTTTTTTTAAATGTAGACAGAAATCCTTGGAGAAGTACAGCCATAGAGCGTTACTCTGAGACAGGACTTTGAAAGCGAGCATGCGCGTGGCTCTGGTGTGTGAAGTGCAGTCACAAAATGTGGCGAGCACAGCAACAGCAAGGCATCCTCGTAGATCAGGTGACTCGCCCACTGTCACTGCAATCGGGCAGTCATGGATAGCCTCTCGGATTGCTTCCATGTCGCTCTCATATAACACTGGCAAACATTTCTTGTACATCTGGGATGACTGCTGCGTGGTTCTGGCAGCTGGCGAAATAGTTCCCTCAGAGGCCCGCCTTCTTGGCAGAGGGAATCGCAGCCTGGCATAGCGCTCTACAGAATTCGTGAGCGACATCCTGAATGCTCTTCCGTTTTTCGGCGGCACAAATCAACGACGACTGAAGGGACAGCTGAAATTAATAGGGTCCTGTAAAAATTAGGTAATGTTAAAGTACCGAACGAAGCATTTGTGATGAATAAAGTGGAGAACTTAACCACTTTCTTTTCATAATTAAAATAGTTTAGGTGCAAAAAACAGACAAACACAAAGGTAAGTGACGGGACCTTTGTGTTTGTCTTTTTTTTGTGCCTTAAACTATTTTGATTATGAACCAAAACCAACTAGCCCAGCAGCAAGTGCTTTTAGACACTTTCTTTTCACTTTCTAATATATTTAAAATAATGTAGAACTTACCGGGATTGGTAGGAGCTGCTTTGAGTTTGATGTCACACGCGGATTTGACGTGCTCTGCAAGATGCACCACTGCCCTGCCGTGGTCGGACCTGACTTCCACACGACAGCACTTGGCAGACAAGGCAGACCTTATTATCTCTTGACACCTGTGTTAAGTATAAAGTTCAAAGTCCAGAAACTCGCAAGTGTAGTCCTCGAGACACTTCTCCCCATCCTTGTGACACGTTGCTCACTGTTTAACATGGAATGAACTCCGAAAGCAGCAACCACTTCGCAAGAACAGAGGGAACTGCCAAGGAAGTGTTGCGAAAACGAGAGCAGGACCTTTTCCGTGTCGCTTGGTTACAGTGGCTAGAATATTCTAGGCCCCTCCTCGGATACTTGACATGTTTATGAGGGTCAGGAAGCGCGGCTGTCATTCTTTCGTCATTCGTGAGGCCATGAACTAATGATCCCACTATCTCGTCATACCCCTGGCTTGAACACTTTGTTATAATTTCTCCAGTCACCAAGAGTTCACGGTGTGCATGTCAAAATACTGACTTTTTTCGGTTTAAACCAAACTTTTAAAAGTGCACTCAGCGTACTTATATCGTTTTTTTTTTTTTTTTTCAGTTGAAACCAAAAAGTCCAACCCGTACCCTTATTTCACAAATGATATTTTCCCCTGCATACTTTCTATTTTTGCAGTCATGGGTACACAGCTTTTGCTGCAAAGGAATCAGACTATTGAGAATGCCACCTTTTTCAGAAGGTAATACACGCATTTGCAAATTCAAAGAAAATGCAATTATTGCAAGAAAACGATTATATGCCATTTGCTATGTACAGTTCTGCTGAGGACAGATAGAAGCTGGCATGCGGTGGTAGAGTATCACATTCTAATCATGAAGGAACCATTTTCACCGAGGACACAGCATTCATCAGCAAGAAGAGATCAAAAAAGGAAATAAAGCACCACCAACATTAACCAATTTCACAAAATAAGATAAATACATGAACAAGTTTTTGACGCAAATCCCTGAAGCTACACTGCATTTCAATTTTAAACACTGGTGGCAAGCTGTCATTTCTGCTAATGATCAGAGCTTTTTGATCAGACCAATTGGAAAGCTCTGCTTCAAAAAGTGTCTAATTTTAGAATGCATTCTTCAAGTGCTTATGAATTGTGGCACCACCTAGAAGTGGCCAACAAAAGCTATTTCCTATTGCTGCCATTGTCTTCTGAAAATAATTTCTTTTCTTGTTTAATTACCTGTACAGCTGTTATGTTTAATAACTGTCGCTATCGCCACTCTTCAGCTAATTTTATTTTCCAGGTGGTTATGCATTTGGCAACAATCTGAACGTTTCCAACATAGATGCAGTTTCCTTCAATGGATGTGGGTGCCGCCACTATCCGTAAACACCCAAATTATGAACAATCAAAACCGCCGTTGTTTTATACATGGGCCATATGGAAAGTTTTGCAACTGATACTATTAAAGATCTCTGGCTAATAATGGCAGTAGTTTCACTCGATATAAGACATTATTTTCGTGTTCAATGTCCTTACCTATAAATGCATTTTGTAGGCAGACAGACGTCAACTCAGAAAGTGCTAGAGTCAATTTTTACTGCCAGCTATAACTGGAAGAAACTGTCCGTAGTGTAAATATAACAAATTTGACACTCAAGGACAGTGCTGCAAATGCAGTGGCTTTACTGGTAGGGTGCAGAATGAATACTTCCATGATTCATACTTTTTTTTTAATGCCTCATTCAGAGCCACAATACAACTCTCATAGATAAAGGAAAACGAACAAAAGGAAATCAGAATCCAGTTTACATACGTGCACCTAGCTGTCCGGCAGCTTCACTTTGGTCTTTGTAAGGCGACAGAGTCTTTTGTACAGATACTGTCTCTGTTTCAATATCACGTCAAGCCTGGACCTCTGTGGAGGTGGCAGGCAGATCCTGAGCTTGGAGCATTCTTTCCTTTTTTTCTGCCGCACACTGTGGGACCGCAGTGTGCCCTCCAGCCGTGCGCAAGGTGAGCACTGAGTGGTGCCATAGACCGGGCACTTGTCGTGCCTCCAGATGTCCAAGCAGTCCAGCTTAGCGCGCTCTGGAAGTACATCTGGATACTTTTGCTTGGTTGGTCCACCCCTGCAGATAGGAATTGTGTCCACCAGCTCGACCATGTGAGCAAAGCCCTCGATGGTTGTCGGCTGCTCAGCGGCTCCCAGCACACCCTCCAGGCTTCGATTCATGACAATCACCTCGAGTGCCTTCCCCTTGCGGCAATCCGTGACATTGATGAACTTGGTGATAACGGGAGTAGTTCCATTACTCGCAACTCCCACTGTGCAGTAGACGACACGGTTTCCACTGGGTGCCCTCACCTGTGTAGGTGAGAACAAAAGTATGTCCATAAAGTCAGGCACTGTATTAGCAGAGCTGAACGATGTGTGAAAAAGCTTAAAGGGTCACGACATCAATTTTGAAACATAAACTGTTTATTGCATCCTATTTCTGATTTGCCCAGCAACTAAACCTCAAAGTTTCAGCTGCATCGGAGCTGCAGATACTTTTAAAACTAGCATTTTCGTTTCTTCGTAAATAGCTTGCTGATCTGTCAGCCGGCGCAGCCGGTGATGATAAAGGCCGCCGGCACGTCGTCTGCTTCGTGTTCTGTGCACGAGCAGTGCCAACCATGGTTACGTGAAGCCACGGTAATGTCGACCAAACAGCAGTCATGCCTCTTACAGAGGTTACCACAAACTGAACTTTTCGTCGATCTCTGTTATCACTTTCAATCTAGAAGTGCGTTTCTGCGCTAGAGTATGAAAGCCGCACGAGCTGACCCGCTCGAACAGCATATTGTACACTGAAACAAGTCTCAAAAGCAACACATAAAATACGCAATGTACATAGTGCCATCCGACAGTGCTTTAGTACAATCTTTGTGTACCGCTCGACAGTGCAGCAGCGTAATGTATAGGGCGTGGCGCACTACATCGAGGCGCCCAATACCCTGGCCGTTCCATTTTAGCAGCATCGTTTACGCTGCTCGTTGACAGGCCCAAGTCTGGCCCTAGCGGCATCATAAAAGTAGACAATAAGCTCATGAAGCTTACAGCAATGGTGCCTGCGAGCGTGAACGACGATGGTGCTCAGGCTGTCAATCTGCTTCTCCCTAATCATCGCTAGGCCTAAATTACATACTTCGCATTGAAGCTACAGCGGACAGCACTTTGTAATAAATTAGCGAGGAGTTTTAGTAAATGGACCGTTTGATCATGAAACTTCTTAACTCTCAACCCCACTGTTTAGCAGTAAAGAAAATTATTATTTTCGGTGATGTCTTAGCAGTGGAGCTAGCATACAGAAACACTGGCATCGCACCGGCTGTGAGCAAAAACTCCCACCGTATGGGTCGGCATTTCACAAGAAGCATTAATTTTTGAAATCCCTTTTTAGAGGGCCTATTATTATTAGGAGTAAAACAAATTTTATCATGCTTTTCCGACGCTGGCGCAAGGGATCCGCCATATATATCGTTGGTGTGGATGGCTTGAGCGGAAGGCACGGCCGGCGCGGCGGTGTTTACAGTGGTGGGGGGCAGTATGGTGGAGGCGGTCGCGCCGAAGACGGTTGTCGCACTTCACTGCAGTCTGTGTTCTGTTTTCAGAAACATGCTGAGTACACAAGTGAGAACACAGTACAGTGCATCGGCAGCATATCGGCACCAGTACAGCAGCAGGCGATGCAGTGAAAGTCGTCGCTCTTGGTGTCACCAAGCGTTTCAACATGGCAACTGTTGTCGGTGGGAGGAGCTTCGCGGTGTCAACTTCAGCCACTTATTTCGAAATAAGGAATGCATCTAGTGCACTCAAATTTTGGAAATAGAATAACAAGGTCCAGTATTATCTTCTGGACTACAAAACTGCAATATATTGGATGGCCGTGGCATGACCCCTTTAACGAAAGGCTTTGAAAATGTGTGGTCTGCCTTACAGCCTTGCAATACACTGAGGTAAGGTGTGGCCTTGAGACACTGGCAATGCAAAGAAAGCTAGACTACCTGGAAAGACCATTTAAAGAAGTGAATTCGCCATGTACTAGATTGTTTGCTTATACATAATGAAATGCTTACAATCAATGACTTCTAATTACAGGTGAAATCTGTCACTATCGGATAATAAAATGAAATCTTTTCTTTTTTGACATGATATGGGCCTCTGTGTTTCCAAACCTACAAATCTATTCCAACAGATGGCAAGATCACATCAAAAAAGTCATGCATTCAGTGCCGATGCTTGATAAAGGCTAAGCCAGCTATCAAACGCGCACGCTTGACATATGGTATGATAAAATGAATTATTTCGACATGAGGCACTTTGAGCCCTATTTATATTTAATGCAAGGAATCCAAGCTAGCACTATTTGCTAAAATTGTGGCAGTATAGCCAATGGCTGAACTACACCTGCATAACATCATTGCCCACCTTGTTGTAGTTCCATGTAAGCGGAAGCTTGACTACTTCAGGGTGGCAAACTAGATGTTCCACAAGCTTGGCAAGTGTAGCACCAACTATTTGTGGTACAGTGCACACATCGTTGACGGCTGTTTGAGGGTTGACACCAGTGGTTTTCACAGCTGTATTCGGGATTAGAACAGTAGCGCCAATGGCACCTGTGGGGAGGACAGTAGGGGTAGCGGCACATGCAGTGCTAACAGCAGCCGGGGCATCGTCAGAGCGATTTGGGATGCAGCGGTCATACTGCAAGCAGTCGAAGTCAAGTTCCTTGTATGCATTTCCAATGCAGCTTTTGATGGGAGCCTCCCATGCACCCCGCATGCCCAAACAGATGTCCCTTTTTACATTTTGCTCAGGTTGCTCAACTTCTCGTTGGTGTTCTGCTATGTACTTTTCAATCGCCACTGGACCTGGATTTTGCACATCCATACACTGCTCTTCAACTTCAACTTTGATGAGGCAGCCAGGTTGAATGCTTTGCACATCATTGCTGTTATGAAGACTTAGCACTGCACCACACACTGTACCAGTACTGGAGCAGAGTTGCCTGTTGCTTTCAACTCTAATGCGAATGTCAAGTTCTCCGTCGCAAGTGCCGACCTGTTTGTGAGGGTTGGGCTCCGTATTCTGAAGAGTACTAGTCCCTACGCAGTATTCCCCTATGCACTTTCCTCCAATGTCAAAGACAAGCTCTTCACTGCAAGTGTCAACTTCTTGCTTAATGCAAGACCCTGTAGTTGAAATAGGCTGGGGATCTACGACTAGTGGCAGCAGGCCGACTGTCTTTGAAGATTGCTCGTGCAGCCTTAGTGAGTCAACATCCTCCATCCATGCTCCATTGCCGCTGTCGAATATTGTCGGCACTGCACCCTTGCGAAGCCTTGGGACCTTCTTCACATCTAGCAAAACGTTTCCGCCGAACTCACTGTAGTATCGCTCACTCAAGAGGTGCTTCTCAAAATGGCGTGCACAGATAGAGTCCTTGCGCGTCAGCGGTCTATCCAAGTCCGGAATCGCTTGTTCCCACTGCTTCAACAGCTCCGGGTCAGCCGGCGTTGCAAATAAGGAGGTCTTTCCTTTGCCTTTCCCACGTACAGAAGTGCAGCCAGGAACAACGCAACGATTTTTCATTGCTGACAATGATTGCTGGACAGTGTGTGTACCCTGTGCTGGTTCAACCAATTACTACGCGAGACTTGGTTCAATGCTGTTACATACCAAGCACGAAGCACTTCTTCTTGGCTCACTGCATTGTTACAGCATGATAACACACACTACATGTCATCATACACTTCGGCTGACTTGAGAAGCCATCCAGGTGTCCAGGCTCAAATTACTCCACGTGCAGCAGTAGAAGCACCATGGCCTATCTACTTGATAGACCAATTGTAGGAGACGGGTTCTTCATTTGATTCTCCCACCTCCAGGGATGAAGCGAAGAAACTGAAGCTTTGGTACGGTGTGCAATATTGGACATGGAGATGCTATCATTGAGGAACTACCTCAGTTGAACAAGACATTCTGTCCGTCAGAACTTGTTCAAATGCAGGTGAAGGCTCCAAGGATACTGTCAACAAAAAAGAAGAAACAGACCACACATAAGCCTAAACCTCCAGCACCTCATACAATCTTGACACCAATTTGAATACTGGGTGTGTGTCACCAGAACGAAATGTGCCAAACAGACTCATACCACTTAACTTCACTTCATTAGTGGTGCCAAATTATGGGGCCTTTTGCAACTATTTTTTGATATGCATGCAGCACAAATTACTTTCTATATATTCTTTGAGGAAGGCAGAGAGGAGAGGGTAGCAAGAAACTTGACTGAATGAAGTGTCTCTCACATGAGTCATCAGCTCACTGACATCATGTGTGATAATGAAATGCTGCGATGCCACAGCTTAACTATTTTGAAGCGAAAAGCTTCACTAGGCTAGTCAACTCCCTCCGAGTCTCGCGCGTGCTCAGTCATTAGAAACACATAACCAAGCCATATGAACGTGCCTTAGTGGCTTATAGGGGTAACGTGAATGCAACGGTCCTGGCAGGCTGAGTCTGACATAACCGTCCCATGTGAAACGAGAGACCCAAGTTGGCAGCTCCTGCCAGGGGATCATGGACACAGACACGGCACACAGCGATGAGCGGTTAGACCTGGCGTAGCATTGCTTTCGCAATAAAAGCCACAGCTGCGCATGCGCAAACCACGTGACGTCACAGGAGAGGCGCAGGTGATCGGAGCTGCCGCTGCCACCGCAACCGCCGCTGCAACTCTACCGGTCGACCTTTAGCCGGTGCCGCGCGCTTTCACCGGGCTGTGTTTATGTCTATACAGAAGCCTAACGATGATGATGATGTGGAATCGGAATAAAGTTTAATCTTATGTGATGTACGGCTGTAATCAATGTTTCACCGTGATGATAAGCCATGGAATATCTATAAGGTGCAACCGTGAACAACAAGGTAAGCCACAACTACGCCAAGGAACCACAAGCTAAGCCATGGCATCGCCGAAGCTTTTCGCTTCTGATATCCAGGCTTAACCAAGCTAAGCCACCACCAATTATTTTAGAGAGTTAGCTTCCTATAAAAAGATCTCGAGGAAAGGCATAGTTTTTGCAGTCCGAAATTGTCCGTGGTAAAGATGAACGACAAAGGCCAAAGCACTTCCTCCGTCACCAAACCCATGCTGCAAATCCCAAAGTGACATCGGCTATAAGGGATGCTGCACTGGAAGGCACTTATAATTTTTGCCGCATGAGGTCCTTTAACATGTTCCGACACTACATAGTACACCTGCGCCTCGTGCTTCGCCTCCATCAAAGTGCGGCTGTGACAGCAAGGTGTCACGAAATCGGCGCACATTTTTGTTGAGTCATCGTAGCATGAAAGAAGCGCACACGTGGCATCACATAGAGAGTTCCACAATAATGGAGAAAAGTCTCCTTTTCTATGCAAGGAGAGCTCGGAGCCTTGCACGCATTGGCGTCACGCCCTCATTACTCGGCAGCAATGGTGATTCACCTGTCCAGAGAAGCAACCGGATTTCCCCAGAAGTTTCAGCCAATGCTGACAAATGACGACACGCGTCTCGGTGGGAGGAAGTGAGGATGCTTACAGAGTGAAAGTTACGTGTATGTGCACGCCTGCCTTCGTGCATTCAACAGACAGATGCAGAATGCCCTATTTATTGAGGTTGTGTTGCTTCGGCAGGTTAGCCAACCAGTCAGCCAGCCAAGTGTTACAGTCCGCATTGCAGCGAGCGTTGCAGTGCTACTGCTCGACTCCCAGGGTCAACCCGCTGCTCGGCAAGCCCACTAATCTGTGAGGGAGTAACGCTTGTCTACAGGACGGCCACATTGTGACTCTCTAGACATCAGTCTGCGACAGTGCCTGGTGAACAATTTGATGTTTATTTTCTGACTCTCTCATGCACTGACCATTAATGTGAAGCCTCTGTGTTACACTGGCGCCTCTTTAGTTGCATGCTTTGCATCACCTTTCTGTGAACCCCTTGTCTGTGTATTTTAAGTATTAGTGTGAATTCCTCTGTATCATCTCCTGCTGTATAAAGTTTGTTTTCTTCATTAATTCTGGCTCTGACCCTTACCTTGGCTTGAACTGGCAAAAGATGGGCACCAAATGTCCACCTCCTTTTGTTACTACCGGTAGCTGACTTCCAGCTGAGCTGGCCACGCAAATCGAGGGCATCTCCTTCGAGATAGGAACAGGTACCCCCCCCCACACTCTAAGAGTGTCTGGAAGTGAGCGCACCAATAGCGGCACATCATTAGTAACATTATAATTATTAGCAGGTGACACAAGGATCGAACTTACGTCCACTGGAACAGCTATCATGCACACTAACCACTGAGCCACCGTGAAAGGGAATTGTTGTAAGAAAGACAGATATATAAGAAGGGTGCAAAAATACCACAGCATAAGGTTAACGACAAAAAGAATTAAAGCAAGAATTGGCAAAGCAACAGAAAACAAAGATCATAAGACAACCTAGCACTCCAGAGGAATGAGTACTGAACGAGCTATGACCTCCTTAATGATGAGCGACTTTGCAGAGAACAAAGACGGGCCTACATGAGAGCCCCTGCTGACTTCTCGGCACCATATGAAAGTGTAGCCGTATGGGGGAAAGAAAATGCACCAAAGATGAGAAACTGGCAGGAAGGCCGCAGCAGGCAAACACTCCATGACAGGGGTCAAGAATGAGTTTTTCAATCGAAGTGAGAAGCATTAACGAGAGCAACGTCCATACCCGTAAGGCTTTCGTATCAGTCAAAGGGTGAGCAATGCTGGGCGCAAGCTTCAGCCAAAAACATAACATGTAAATGAGTTGGTCAAGCGCAGATGCGTGATGTGCCCACAGCACTGTCACTGTCAATTAAGCATTCGTGGTAGGAGCATTAAATCGAAGCCACTAGTCTTGGGCATCAAGATAAACGGATGCATAAATGAGAAGTAGAAGACAGCTGGCACAAAAACTAAAGACTTTCAAGCTAGCATAACTTATGACCCAGTTCTTGAATTAAAAGGAAAAATTTCAAGATGAGTACACAGGAGTCGCCCATGGTTACACCAGGGTCCTAAACGAGCGAGCCAAGGGGAGCATTTGGCCGTAACGTCTAGTAGACCCCTTGAGTGTGTCTTGCAACTTCGAGAGAAATTTGAGGAAACCCCTCTCGCTTTACAGGTGCAATATGAGGTCACTTGTGGTTGATTAGAGCAATATCTTGTGCAATTAGTGCAAACAAGTTTGACTTGCTTGTACCCACATTGCCAGTAATGAATTTACCACCGCTCTGAAATTGTGTCCATGCTAAAGAAAGCATTTTTCATCTGCACTACCATGCATGTAATCACAAGTAATATTTTTTCTATGTTTCTTATTTCTTTTGCATACTGTTTTCAAGCAGGTGGTGGACAACGGTGGCAGGAAAAGCAAAAGCATGCCACTTAGCCAAAAGCCTGATCCAATTACATCTGATAACCCCTGAACTCGAACTAATTGTTAGCCGCGTGCTCGCAGCAGAGTCGACGTACTAAGTCCACTGTACGGCGAAAGCCCCATTTCAGAAATAACCTCGACACTAGACAGCCGCACGCGCTTATCCATGCTGCAGCTGCTAAAGGTCCGTGCACTTTTATCGGTACAACTCTTCTGCAAATGTACGAGACGGGCAGTGTTTCTCCCTACCACTGCGGTGCCGGTAGCCAGAGAAGGGGCTGATAACAAGTAAATGCCTAGCTAGCAAATCATTGTTGATTGCAGCACCGCTTACCGCTTACCGCACATGCATGCTCCAAGCGATGATGCATCTCAGGGCGTTACGGCAAGTCTTCTTCAGCGCCGGGAGGACAATAACCTTTATTTGCGGGTCAGGCCGCTAACACAACGTTCTGGGCATCTACATCAAATCAATTCACTTTCTGCAACGATGCAAACTGGAAGTAACGAAAGCGCGCACGGGTAAACGTCAGACGGCGTGGGCCAGACAGGATGTAGAGAAAAGTTAGTCGCGTTAGTTGCGCCAAAACTGAAACATTCTGACCTTTTACTTCAGACTGTCGCCATTGCACAATAGGCGCGACAGTCGGAAGCGATGCAAAATAAATCTGCTTTTGCGTTGTGTTGTTTTTTCCGCCTCGCTTCCCTCCTGCACCCTTCCTTCCCGCTAATCAGAAGCGCGCGCGGGGGAAGGGGGAGGGAGGGGGGGGGGGGGGAGTAGAGCGCATTGAAATGAGCCCTGACCGGCACGAGACCCACATGCGCCATTGATTCCCGGTAAGCCGAGGGTGCACGGTAGTGTAGGGAGCAAACGTTGGTAAGGAGTGCACGCACGGGACGCATGACGGGAATCGGGAATGTGGTTAAGTTTCCTGGGAGATGACACCTTTTAAAGGAAGAGAGAGTAGTACTGGAGCAGGGGCTTAAAGTCTGGCTCTATCGAAGGGGATCTCTCCAGTGATTAGAACAGATTGGAGAGAGGCCGGGAAAGAAAGCGGCGCTGATGGCCTACCTGTTTTAGATAGCGCCATGCGTTTCCTTTGGCGCCAATTCCTGCGTTTCAAGGCGTCGCCGTTTTCTCTCGCAACCAGCTCCATAAATAAATAAATAAATCCTGTCTCCACCGCCAATCGAACTTCCATCCCTTGGATCCTGAGCCGAGTGCTTTAACCAACTGCGCCACGCCCGGGATTTTTCTTTATTGCATGAAGTACTTGAAGCCTGATTTAACTAGGCCGCATCCCGCAACCTGTCATATACAGTGACACCAGCACTGAGTTCTCACTTGGTCCACACATCAAAATTCCGGGAGACATCGAGTAAAGGGTAACAAAGCAGGAGGTCTCTCCTGCGCAGCTTATATATACTCCACGCACCATAGAGCACTGTTCTCTGAACAGACTTGAACGTGGCGGCTCTGCTTGGTGATCTGTCATGCGGCTTTTCTACAGGCTAAACAGTCCCATGAGCACAAAAAGATCACAAGGAACCTCAGAAGCTTCCACTGTAGGCAAAAATCTTATAGTATAGGGCGTAATATCAATATGTCCTTTTTGAGAGTCCGTTGAAGAATGTCCAAACAAACAAAAAAAAAAAACACTGCATCACGGCAATGCACAAAGCCATATGATCTATATTTTCTGGCTGCTGACACAGGCGACAGTCCACTGACTATGGCACAAAACTCCCGCATGAAACCACGTTTGTTCCGCTCTCTCTTCAAATCCAGATTAATTCGAGATCATTGTCATCCTGTGGTCACTGCATCGCACCTTTACGATTACCTCTACATTCTGTATAATGCCGGGGGTAGAACAAAGTATGAACTCAATTTCGTTTTTCGTCTTCCCGCCCGGTTCTTCCGGTTGCTGGAGAAGGTATTCATGATTCGTAAGTTATGGCATTCAGCAAACACAACTAGCTACTCACCCCCGGCTATTTCTTAATACAAGGCCATAGTTTCCCACTGCGTGGTCTCCAGCTTGCTTTCTACCTACCCTGGCATTGAAGTCGCCCATCAGTAAAGTATAATGTGCTTTACTTTCTCCATTGCCGATTCTACATCTTCATAGAAGCGTTCTTGCCCGATATTCAAGACTACATGTAGGTGCGTATGGTTGTGCAACCTTCAGCTTATACCGGTTATTTAGCTTAATTGCGATGCCGGATTAATGCTATAGAGTTCTATATTATCAGATATATCCTTATTGATAAGGAAACCTACTTTTAGTTCTCGTCTCTCCGGTAAACCTCTATAACACGGCACATGCCCGCCCTGCAGTAAAGTATATGCCTCATTTAGCCTCCTCCCCTCTAAGCCTTATGATATCCCATTGCATGCCTTCTAGTTTTTCTAACAGCACTGCTAAACTAGCCTCACTAGCTAGAGTTCTAGCATTAAACGTTGCCAGGGTCAGTTTTCCAATGGCGGCCTGTCCTCAGAGCCAGAAATTCTTAGCACCCCCCGCTGCGTCACAGGTCTGACCGCCGCCGTGGTCAGTTGCTCCGTAGCCGCTGGACTGTGGGCCAGGGTTTCGCAGGACTACATATAACGATGGGAGGTTGTGGCCAACTACTGCACCAGGGTGGCCAACCCGTCTTCTTGTGAGGGAGTGCGTTGCCGGAGGTTCACCGGCATCAGGTCGCACCTCAAACCTGTTGCAATTCCATTGACATGCGGTATTTTTTTTTTATCCGGTGAATTACAGGCCCTGGGGATTCGAACCACGATTCATCTGCATGCTAGGAGGATGCTCTACCTCTACGCCATCGCTGCACTTGGGACTGACACTACTGGTGTTTCAAATCAAAGCAGTGCACCATAAAAAAAAAACTGCAAATAAGTCACGTCTATACTGAATAATGAAGTTAACCACTGTCACAAACCCCGAGTTGCAGTAGTAAGGACGCTTGTGCGAATATCGCTAATGTCGAGTCGGGTGCGTCCGGCTCGACTTTGCGCTGCTCCCACAACTAGAAGCCAGTAGTTTTCAAAGACTAACTGCATGTCACTGCTTTGGTGCTTTTAGTCTGGCGTTTGTAATATTTTTCGCAAAATAAGTATCTTGTAGTACCCTTTTGACACTGAAGGCTTTAAAACACAAGCTCAGCGCGTTTCCGTGTGACCAAAGAAGGTCGTCTGCGCTGTGCGGCACTCCAGAACCCTACAAACGGTCTGGTCGCCCTGATGCGTCGCGCCAAGGCCACGCAATTGAGTAGCTAGACAGCACGGGAGTGTCGTGAATCATGAACCTAACGGTGAATTTTCAGACAAGCAAAATAGCAGAGTTTATTAAGAACGATGTCCCAGAGAAGCACGAGAGCAAGTCCCATTCACCTGCAATAACCTATTTACACCCGCGGTGTTCTGTGCGACAAGACCTAACCATCAAGCAGCCTAAGAATGCGCGTGTTGCACGAAATGCGTACTATAGACTGTGACTGTGTATCAATAAGGCGCATCATGACTGAAGCCGAGCCAGCGAGTCTTCTATATCCAACAGCACAGCGTCCTTGGCCTTTCCTGTAAGCTTTTGAAGCCTATCAACGAGGCCGGCGCTCGAGCGAACCTTCTTCAAAGCGTCAGCGCCCTCAACGTCATCGATGCCGGCGCTTCCGGCCCTCACAAACTCCACCGCTCTGTCCAGGAGACGGGCGTTCCGTTCCAGGAGCTCCGCCATTTCGGACACCCCTTCCACTTCGTCATCGGGATCCCAAGCCACCATCAGCTTCGTCAATGTATAGTTTTTCCGCAGGCCTTCCAATACAGTAGCGAGCTCGTCGCTGTTGATTTCGAAGTGCTCGCAGACGCTCAAGCTATTCAACACATTGTTGGTGGCTAGAAGTTCGGACACAGACGTTGCAATTGCGGGCGTCAACGTCTCCGCGTACATGGTGAACGCTGTCACAGAACGGTTCTGCCTGAGTGCGTCCAAGGTCCGGATTAGTGCCTCGTCTCGGTCGAGGTCCATGAGGTTCTGTACATGCGTGAGTGAAGTGGTCCGCTCTAGAACCGACACGAGACCATCGGTGAGCGCGTCAAAGGTGCAGCCTCCAGGGTGAAAGTGCAGCGTTCGCACGGTTGTATTCGCAGCGATGGCGTCGAAGAAATCGCGCAGGTGGTCCTTGGAAACGGTGTCTGTGATATCGACGGACACCTCAGAACAGTGTCTGTCTTCTCTGAGCAGTCTGGTAAGCTCTGGGAGGTAATCCTGCCTCCACAAAATGTAGACTCTTCTGAAGGTGTCCGCATACCGATCAGTCTCAAACAAGGCCACAACGTCCTCCTCCTCGATGTCCACTTCAAAGAGCTCCACACGCTCAAAGGTCGAGTTCGTGGTCAGCGCGTCAGCAAAAGCAAGAAGAGCTTGCGAAGTCAGGTTGTTCTGAGTCAATGAGAGCCTCTTAAGCGTGCTGTTCTTCTCGAGTGCTGTGGCAAGCGCCGTCGCGCCTTCGTCGCTGATCTCGTTGGACCACAGGCCGAGCTCTCGCAGTGTGCTGTTGTTCTGCAAGAAGTTTGCGATTTTCCTCGTGAACGAGTCACCGATGTCGTTGCACGAGAGATTCAACACTCGGAGGTTTCCGAAGATGCCCGAAAGTTTTAGGCTGAATTCACTGCCCTCGTTCTCGATGGCGAATAACTCCAGTTCCTCCAACGACGAGCGTCCATCATCGTGGTCTTCTAAGACGATCTCGCACACCGTGAGGGGTACTCCGATAAGCTTCAGCTTCTTCAGCGACCCCTCCGTGCTCAGGACACGCCGAAGGACGCGGGCTTCCTCATGTGAGAGGTTGTCTTTGTACTCAAGCTTTATGGCGCCCGCTGCAACGTCTCCAACCGTACCTGCATATGCATCCCCTTCATCGCTCGCCCTTAGCCCTTTCTTCAGGATGTCGCTCGCCTCGACATCTTCGGCGGACATTTTCACCACGACGGTACAAGACTTTCCTGTGACTCGTGGTAACTACTTTGACAGAGGGGTTTTACAAAAGTGTACGGTTCTGCTCAAAAGATGTGCGTACTGAAGGAAATTCAGTGCGGGCCGGCTGCCGTTACTCCAAGGGTCTGCTCAGCTAAGGGTGATGTCCTTGGATCGTTTCAGCAGCCTGCAAATAACAAAAGCAAGTTGTTTGCAAATCAGTTATATACGGTGCTGACAAGAGTTATAAAAGCGCAAAGAAAGATCAAAGGTAAGATAAAAGCAAGCATTTTGTTGAGGTAATTAACTGACTAGTAACCTTGTAAGCCACACGTCCCGTGTACTCAAACTTAACTATTTTTAGCTGGTAAAGCACTTTTTTTTTTGCAAAACTATGTTCAGTTTGGCCTCGGCCAGTGCACGAAAGCATGCGACACCACCGCCGCTTCAGTCCCGTCATCGTAAAACCCAACGCGATTCGACTGCGCTTCCTGCCGGCACCAAACAAGAGCCTCCCATCTGCCGCCATCTCCGCGTCTCGCCTTCCCATGTGATACGCAGCACTGAACTACCGCAGGAATGCGCCGATTCGTTGATTACGACTGAGCCCCCAGCGTCTTTGTTTACCCACAGCGGTGCCGACAGCTGCCGGCTGCGCTCACCAGACAGGGTACCATCGACGTTTTCCGCTCAATGTGCACGCGCTTTGTGATGTAAGCAGTCGTCGATTTGGGGTCGCTAATGCTAGAACGCCCCGCCGGGGTGGTGCAGTGGTAAGACGCCCCTGTGCCGGAGTACCCGGGCTCGAACCAACCTCGGCGGCTGCGTTTCGATGGAGGCGAAACGATGAGGCGTCCGTGTGCTGTGCGATGTCAGCGCACGTTAAAGATCCCCAGGTTGGTTGGTTGGTTGTATAGTGAACTAGAATACTTTCTAGTTCACTATAGTTGGTTGGGAACTTTGAAATATTCACGGGGGGGGGGGGGGGGGGGGGGGGGGGGGGGGGGGGGGAACCGGACACGGGTTATGGTATGCCGGCCTAATGTCGCGGCGGCACTCTTGGTGTCTCCCTTCCCTTACGGCGCGGTTGAGGTGTCTACAGAAAACAAGTGAGACAGTTACCGCTCCTTTCCCTTCCTATAAATCAATCAAATCAATCAATCAATGCCAGAACTACACTCGATGGCCACATGCAGCCGCTAAAGCTTGTGAATTGGCGCTCCGTAATCGCCGAAACTATGGACCCGGACCCCGCGTACTCGCGCTAGGCCTATACTCGTCGCGGAACGGGCCGGTAGTTCGGCGTCGACTAATACCCCCGTTTCGAAAGCCTTCGAACCGAATGTCATTCGACTCGAATGCCGAACGTGCCCTGTTACACGGCGTGTTTCGAAGGCATTCGACTGAAATGTCATTCGAGTCGAATGAGCTACGCGAAGACATTCGAGATTTTGGAATGCCCTCGAAATACGAACACAGCAAGCGCCGACCAATAGCAGGTCACCATCGCTTAGCTCCGCCCACAGTCGATGGCGGCGAAGTGTCGCGACCGCTTCGCTTCTGCGGTTGTTGATTTCGATTATCTGCTGCTTGCTTTCTTCTGCTGCCTGTTTCTCGAATAGCTCGTGTACTTGCTAAATGAGTGCTTGAAGATAATATCACACAGCTTGGCGTTTACCGCGTGAGTGCGAAAGTTACACACGAATGCGCCGATGACGATTAGCCTGTTTACATCGATCTGTATAGAAAACCAGTGCTCGTTTACCTGACAGAAACCGCAGGTTGCGCTGTACTGTTACAAAGTAATATCTTCTCTTTCGAAACATTCGTACTATTGCTTGTTTCCTGCCCAATGACAACTCTGTAGGAAGCGCTGATGCGATCTCCTACCTTGAAAGCACTTTACAGTCGGTTTGGTGACGTCGCGTACGACTGCGGGGCTTCTCGCTGATTCTCTCTGCTTTCTCCAACGTGGCCAATACTTTATATATATATCGCTTTAGCCGGAAGTATGTGCAGTGACCGTTCGCACTCACTGCAACATCCTTATTTGTCATCCGCAAGTGACATTTCCGACTTTTGCTGACCGCCTGCTTGGCAATCAGGTTCACATCGACGCTTTCCGTTTATTCTATGCGCGTCCTGCCATGCAAACAGCAATCAATTTCAGAGCACTATTGCCAAAACTACACTCGATGGCGTTTGCATTCAGTAAAACTTTTGCATTGGCTCTGGAGAATCGTCGAAAGCGCGATAACTGCGTACTTGATCGTGAACTAGTCGTGGGGAAGAGAGTTGCCGTCGAATGAAATGCAATCATTTCACATGAGTTTATCGCATGGTTGAGTGTTCAGTATAGCCGCTCGTTTCGCTTATATTCAATATGTATAACGTAGATACAAGCGCTGTCGTCACGCTGTCGCCTCGCCAACCGAAAGTTTTCGTGAAGCCACCGCGATCTGTCGAGGACATGAAGGGCTGCCGTTCGTGTCGGTTGGCCCAAAAAACATGTCGAAGTACAATAATATGCGGCTGTTGGACATGCTAGTGTTGCTGTCGGTCTAGAGTGACCATGGGAACTACTGTCATTGCGCCGTTGTACTTTGTACAGACTGAAAAGAAGCGAACGCACAGAAGAGAAACTTGATGCAACAGCGCCATTGCAATACCGCGAGTGAATGCTGAAGCTTTCGAATGATTTTGGAAACTACACCATACTATCGTGTAGCACCGCGAGAGCACGTTGGGTTCGAATGTCATTCGAAATCTCGAATGCCAGTCGACTCTAATGTCATTCGAAGATGCCCGTGTAGCACAGGTATAACATTTCTGGCCGAGGTCATTGCTGATGAGAAGGGGGAACAAATAAAAGTGTAGCCGCTTGTTTTCTTTTATTTTCTAACATAGTCAAGCTACAGACAAGCACGCGTCGTTCAAGCCGCTAACTCATCGTGTGTCAAGTTCTTGCTCGGCCACCGATCGCGATCCGACCAAAACAGATAGGGCGAGCGTCTGCTGATCAGTTTCGTCGGCGTCGCGGGGCCGAAAACCCCACACTACGGTGACAGGCGACCGTTGGTCGTGCTGGCGTCGTTGCTGGTGTAATGCGACAGATCAGTGCGTCGATAAGCTATGGAATCTAACCGTGCAGCTCACTTACTATGACCGTGTCTTTTGCTGAAGAAAACATGCTTTACTCTACATCGCTTTCGTGCGGTAACATATCTCCATCGAGCCCATTTGTATGAGGGACTACCACTGTGTCAATCGTCCACAAAAGAGAGAGAGGCGTGTCATTTGATACTGCAGCCTGCATTGCAGACGACGCTCCGTCGCGGATCCTCTGTGACGTCTCAAAAACGGCGGTCGTTCTCGGTGGGCGGAGCTTCTCGATTCCGATGTCTATCGAGCTTTTTTTTTTTTATATATATATATATGCGCCGATCGCTGGGCACTGAAACTTTGCGTGTAGAATCAAAGACTTGCATATTATTGATAAGCGCAACCTATAAAATATAAGCAGGTGTTCATAAATAAGGTTCTTAAAAAATAAGTTGTTCGTAAAGAGCCCTCACAACGCACAAGCTTTGATTCGCATGTATACTGTACACTCCTTAGCAGCAACCTTTATTACCTTACGTGAAAAACGAATGCAAAACACCACGCTTCGTTGGAAACAACGCGTACAAATTTCCCACCTGGACGACTTCTGGCTGCCCGCAGGAAGAAACGTTGAAACAGTTTCAAATAGTGATTCAAACATCGCGCGCTGCTGTGAAGGAATACCGAAGCGGGCACGGAGTATCTTGAGACGTAAAGAAATTGCGGGGATCAGTTTATGCACCTGGAATAAGTAGCATCTTTATTACATATTGCACCAATTGCGTATCGTGTGAAAATAGCTCCAAAGAGATCCGCGCCGCTCATCTGTACCCCTGCTATCCCCGCAGACGCTACGCGCCGAGCGGCGAACGTGGCACACTTGTTTCATGTCGCGCCCTCTCGTGGAAGTCGGTGGCTGTCATCGCAAAAGCAGCCCACTCTCCGGCGCCGGTCGTCACACTGCCCAAACTTCTAGAGCACCATACCACTGTGACGCCCAGCAGTAGTGTTTGACCGCCAGACATGCAAGATTGCTGACATATATCGCGAATAATAGCTGGTATATAATCGAAATGCGTGACTTGTGCCATCTACACACACTGAAAAACAAAACGAACGGAAAAACAAACGCGCGTGCCTGTAGCGTTGCACTCAATGCTGCTCAATTTGCAGCGCATGGTTACGCATTACTGCGTCAATAAAAAAGTGGCAAGTCAAACAATGCATAATGCGTGGAAAACTAACCACCAACTGAGCAGAGCAAGCGGTAGGCGAACGAGGACTGTTACTCACCCCTGCCGCGGGCCCACCCAGCTAAGGCTTTTTTGAAAGTGCTGCAAGAAGAAATGACCGCTTCTCTCGTTCTTCAGACGCCAACTGCATAAAATTGCCCTGCATGCAGTACTATAATGTAACATAAACGAAAAACCTTCATACGCTACTGAAACGTAACTTTGAGTAGCGTTTGCATGAACATAACCATAGCCTCCTTGACATAACATGCAATCAAGAGCCCAGCAGGTTTTGAAGTAAAAACCGTAGGATAGTTGGAGACACCGTGTATGGAAGGAAGCAATCAAAATGTCGCTGATCACCGCCATGCCTGCAGGAGCGCGAGCATCGCTAGCGCAGCGTTCACAGTGGGTGGTTAGATTCAGCACGGCCGGACTGAATGCAGCGTCGCGCGCTCTTAGCGTGCGCCGCTGTCTTTAGTCCGGCCGTGATTCAGGATACGTGACAACAAGGGCGACGTAATCTGCGTCACGGCAGCATCCCCTTTGCCCTATCAGCATACTTCTTTTTTCCAAACCACTCCCCCCCCACCCCCAACTCCCGCCAACAAAGTCACGTGTTTCAAATTTGTGGTGCGACATGGCGGTCTGCCGAAATGGCTTTTTGAAGTGACGTATGGGCGGTTTTTTAGCAGCACTATTCGTGATGCCTGGATGGTGTTCATAAGTGATTGTGGAGGGAAAACGGAGGTATAGATGCTAGAGAGGAAAGCACTTACACTTATATTACGAATAGGGTAAAATGAACTGCCTACTATCAACAACCGCCTCCTGAAATCTCTTACGCTTGTATTACGAACAGGGTGAAATGAATTGCCCGCTATCAATAGCCGCCT
>JAJIZL010016010.1:0-10557 GCA_023969395.1 Amblyomma maculatum | reverse complement strand
GGCTAGGAAGCCGCTCACATGCTTTAGGTGTAATGAGCAGGGTCACATTGCCGTCAACTGCCGGAAAGAAAAGATTGCTTTCTCGTATGTCAGTGACTGCGATGAAAATATGCAGCTTTTGGAACCCTACCTGCATGACCTAGTAGTCAGCGGGAAGCCTTGCAAGGTACTGCGCGATTCGGCCGCAACGATGGATGTTGTCCATCCGGCGTATGTGTCGCCTTCCGACTATACAGGACAGTGTGCATGGATCCGCCAGGTAGTGGAGGAACAGAGTGTGTGCTTGCCAATCGCGAACGTGGTCATCGAGGGCCCTTTCGGCGAGTTAACAACCGAGGCTGCCGTTTCAGGAAAGCTTCCTAAGTGCTATCCGTATTTGTTTTCCAACAAATCGGACATGCTGCTGCGAAAGAGGGGCATCCTTTTCGGAGGAGTTGTGCAAGCCTTAACACGTTCAAAGGCGCGAGAACTAGCTACACTGCTCATTCCAGAAAAAGCCACAGCGGAGGAAACGGCAGTTAAAACAGTGGTCGATGCAGAAGATAGCGGGTCAGAAAACTTTGAGAGCGAGGCATCTCAGATAAGTCAACTTGAAAGTGAGCTTGATGAGACTCGGAATGAGGACGTTCTTGAGATTAACCTCTTGCCGCCAGTGTCTAGTAATCTCACGAGACTTTTAAATGGAACACGAGAGGACTTAGCTATGGAGCAAGCCAATGATCCTAAGATACAGGAGCTTCTCAAATGGACGGAGCAGATAGGAGAACTAAAGAAATCTCAGCTGTCCGATCTGGGCGAGATAATAACACAGTTTGAGGCCTGCTTCGTGGACAGGCCAGGCAGGACTGATTTGACTGAGCACTATATTGAGCTGACTTCAGACGTGCCAGTGCGATCAAGGTGCTACCGATTCTCTCCAAGGCAAAGAGAAATTCTGGATAGGGAAGTAACTCGCATGCTGGAATTGGGAGTAATAAAACCCTCGGAAAGCGATTATGCTTCGCCTGTGATCTTAGTAGAAGCTCCAGGTAAAGACCCTAGACCTGTGGTAGACTACCGAAAGCTAAATTCTCTCACCAGGGATCAAGTGTATCCTATTCCGAATATTGAGGAGAGAATAGAACAGGTCAGTAGAGCGGCATATGTGACTACGCTGGACCTTACTCGAGGATACTGGCAAGTACCGCTCACTGAACGCGCCAGCAGATACGCGGTTTTCGTCACTCCGACCGGCAGCTACCAGCCAACAATGATGAGTTTCGGGCTCAAAAATGCTCCATTTTGTTTTTCCCGACTCATGGATAGGGCTTTAAAGGGGTGTGAAACACTCGCGGTGCCTTATTTAGATGACATTGCGGTTTTTTCCGACTCATGGGCGGACCATATGGTACATCTAAGAGCTGTACTGAGCCTTTTGCGTCAAGCTGGACTAACCGTAAAGGCCGAGAAATGTTCCTGGCAAGGGCGACCGTGGACTACTTGGGTCACAATGTAGGTCAAGGTTTCTGGAAACCCAGCGAGATTAAGATTTCAGCAGTAGCAGACTACCCGCGGCCGAGCACGAAGACGGAAATTCGAGCATTCCTGGGTCTGACTGGATACTACAATCACTACATTCCTAACTTATTGCGCGTCAGAGAAAGAGTGCGCTTGCATTGTATGGGCCATTCAAAAATTGCAGTGCTATCTTGGAGGGGCCAAATTCACCGTAGAGACGGACCATTGTCCCCTGGCTTGGCTGCAAACTGCGACATCGAAGAACAGTCGCCTTCTGAGGTGGAGCTTGATTTTACAGCAGTACAATTTTGAAATAAGATACAAAAAGGGGAAATTAAATGGGAATGCGGACGCGCTTAGCCGCTGTTTCTAAGCGGTCCGAGGTGGTCCTCACCATGTATCCAAATTGATAATCAAGTTTGTTTTTTTTTTCGTGCGCTTGTATATGTGGGACTATGTAAAGCAGCACGTTTGGTTTTCTAGGCATACTTGGGTCCTGAACGTCTTGAGTGTGGGCTTTTCTCGGACAACGATGGCAGTTTTCTTTTCACCTGGTCTCTTCAGACGGGAGCCGAGTGCTTGCTTAGACATGTGGTTGAGTTTCAGAGACAGCTCAAGCAATTTGGCCTACGACAATCAAGACAACGCGACAAGCAACAGCAAGCTTCAAGCGTTCATGTGCAGGCCATTGAGGCGTCTCTTCATCCAGCAGCTGCGACTGCTGCCCTCCGTGACTCTCATGGCGGGGGAGGAGGCTGTTATGACCGTGCATGGTCCGCACTTGCGCGCTCTATTGTTCGCCTGTGGGCATGGATATGTGCTGTTGGTGCAAGGGCTCTAAGTGAGCCTGTTTCCATGAATCCTTTTGTGTGAGCCTGTTTTGCTTTGTGGAGACCCTGCAAATGCCAAATTGCCACTGTCAAGGGAACGTCTAGAAAAATACAAAGGAATGTCCCCCTGCGGGAAATAGCCGGAAGTGCTTTCGTTCAATTGTTCACCCTTCCCGTCGAGAAGCGCTATCGTCCAGTGAGGAATGCCTACTGTCCAAAGGAGACGACAGAGTGACACGTCCGCTGACGTACAGGACAAGAAAGGAGCAAGGTGATTACGGCCATTAGAGGATTTCCCGGGAATGCAGGAAAGATTTGCAATTGCTGGAAAGGGACAATGCTGGGAGCAGTATGCGGCGCGCACGTGCACTTGGGTTTCTGAGAAGGGAATCCACTTACCGGAACCAGCATATCGAATCTTTGCTGAAGAATAGAAATGTACCTCCTCGCCGTCCCCAAGCTCTTCCCGCCAACAAGTGACCACGCCCAACGAAACAATGCCGGACCAGTCAGTGCTTCAGACCATCAGTGCAGTGATGTGTTCGATTGGATGCCGATATCTGAGGGGCGTGCCCTGGAACTGGTTGGTCAGCATCTTCAGAGAGGGGCTGTACATAGGGGGTTTTAAGGACATTGCAGAGCACGAAAAGACGCTCTGAGCCCTGGGTAAATGGCTCATCCAGACGCTTCTCGCCATGAACTCGTTACGCTTGCCATTTTGTTAATATACCCTTCTTTTTCATGTAAATAAGTTTTCTCAAAGTGCCATTAAACCTGCTTGTATATATTTTACTAACTTCGAAGATTCAATCCTACTTCAACCCTCTGCACGCTACCAAGTGAAGGCCGGGTCGACTTAGCCCCAGCGTCACGACAGTACTTTAATTTGCGCGTTACCTAATCATGAAAGCGTTCACCCAACGCAACTTTAGGCATTTTCAGCGGACGTGAAACGTGCTGCGAGGTGCGGAAGTGTCAAGCACAACTCTCATATGGAACGTGATTGAACGGTGAGGGAGGTGACGGTGAATACAGCATCTGTGCGGGAACTCAGTTATGTTATCTGCGCGGAATCAAGAATGCCATATTTTATACCGTTCTCAAGCCGTTGAGGCAACGAGGGTAAAAAATTAGCCTGTTAAGTGTTAAGCGTAAGCATTTAAGCTTATGCTTGTGTTTGCACGTAGCGAGTGACCTCCGTTACGTTATGTACCGTTATGTACCGCTGCATTTTGCATTCTTCGTTTTTTTCTGTCTGTATCCACCCTGCCAAGGTCTTGGAAACAAGACCGCACTATCAATAAATAAATAAAATAAATAAAAAAAGGATGTGAAGAAAATTCCTTAACCCAAAAAAAGCGTAAAGAATTTTTTTTAATTTTTTACTTGTGTTGTTGGTCAATCAGAAATTAGTAATGTAATAATTATTTACTTCATAGATAACTGACTAGAATCTTAAGTCCTCTATAACAGCGGCCGTGACAAAACTTGTTAATCACTGTGCCATCGCTTGTTTAATGATTTCTTCTACAATAAGTAACCCGAACAGCATCAGCTATCGTCCTCAATCTCAAGTTCAGCAATGCGCAATAGTTTCTCATGTATTCTACAAAGCAAAAAGCGCCGAGCAGTCACCGTACCTGAAGGGCATGCATCTGTATTGTTTTTGTTGTGAATGTTCTGCGAGTACTGTTGTTTTTCCACATTCTGAATAATTAACAACTTCGCACAACTTGTTCTCGCGTTATTTGCGCCAAAAATAAAATTAGAGTTTTCCCAAGGCTCGTTATTTTAAACCTCCAGCGACCCTCACCTCCACTGTTCTATTTTTTTTTTATTTATTTATTTAGCGCCCTATGGAAATACGTACCTCCTTTTTTAGGGGGCAATCATTCAGCAATCTTGCCGTGTGATTTCATAAGTATAGTTCGTATGCAAGAGACTTCACGAGCGCCATTTTGTGGTGCAGGGAACAGCGTCAACAGCGCACGCTGGAGCAGGCGATGATAACGCGATTAGATAGGCTTGCAGCCTTTCGCCGTGTAGATGCACTTTAAAATGGTCGCCATTATTACGTATACGTGCATACTCCCGACAAAACAATAACGCCAAGGTCCGTCTTCACTCAGCCTGGCATTTGTTCCTTCAAAACAATTATTGTTTCAGCGGCGGCAGCATTATTGGGCTCTGCATTGCTTTTTTTTTTATAATGCAGAAGTTTTTTTCGATGACTGTGAGGTAAAGATTGGGTGTGAAGTGTTTGGCCGTATTATCAACTAAAACATATCTGCCTCTTTTGTAGCCGGCTCTGTTTGCGATAAAATGCCAGGCAACCCAGATAAGACGCAGACGAAAGATAAAAAGGAGCAAGTTCTTTGAACGTGTCACTAGAGCTCTACTACGCACCGTTGATAATTCGCGCCGACGAGTTCTTATGGACTTTCGTTCTTCACGAGAAGCAAAGGTGTCCTACAAATACAGATGACGTGAGGACAAGGCGTTGCCGTTCCTGGAACGTTACTTATCTGCTCGAACAGACGGGCATTATCTGGCTTTTTCTCCCCGAGGTAGCCTGTACGAGGCGCTTTATTACTCGACTTAGAAACCGTCAACAGGTAAGCTGCATCAGCGACAACTAGTTCTTTTAATTTCGCTCTCGGATGCATTTACCGCTTCTAACAGGCAATTTTTTTTTTTTTCGTTTTGTTGATTCCATTTGCAGAACTAGGGATGTTTTCTCCGCTTTATTAGGAACAAGAAAGTAATTTGGGGTACGTGAGTCTCCCTGAAAGCAATCTTTTCTGTTTCCAACAATAATGTTGCTAAAAGAAGTGTAAGTGAAATTGACGTAGAATGTGGGACGCTAACAGAACAATGATGACGGCCGTGTTTTAACGCTCAACTCGACACAACGCAAGACAGTTGCCCTTTACTATAATTGCAAATGATTAGTCGTTTGTTTTGTGCACTAGAAGCATGGGTTTGTTTAGATGGGAGACGAGGAACAGCGGTCCACTCATCAAAAAAAATTCCCAATTGAAAAAGCAAGAAAAGCGGATTATTGTTGAAGAAGAAACCCTAACAAATGCACGACAAATAGATTGGATTTAACGTGCCAAAGCGGCTCGGGTTATGAGAGACGCCGCAATGTGGAGGGCTGCAGAAATTTCGACCACCTGGGGATCTTTAACTTACGGCACACGGGCGCCTTGCTTTTCGCCTACATCGAAAAGCGACCGCCGAAGCCGGGATTCGATCCCGCATCCTTGGACATAGTATTCGAGCCCCGTATCCACTGGGCCACTGCAGCGGCTGGGCAACGTTGGATTACGACCTCTGCCAAACTGGGTCAAAATTGATATCCCGGCAGGTATCCGTGCCCAGTCCAACTTCCACCACCAAAGGTGGCCGGCGTCACCCCCCAAATTTGGCCTTGGTCACCTGAAATTTGGCCTCAGCTAATTAAATTGGATCAAAATTGATATCTAGGCATAATTTACCACGCCTAGTTCGATGGTCGAACTCAAAACTTTTGGCCCGCTGGTTTGGCGCAGTATTTAGGGCGGTCGACTACTGTGCCCAAGGATGCGGGATCGAATCCCGGCCTCAGCTGCCGTTTTTCGATGCAAGCGAAAAGCAAGCACCCGTGTGCTGCGCGATGTGCGATGTCAGTGCACGTCAAAGAACCTCAGGTGGTCGAAGTTTCCGGAGTCTTTCACTACAGCGTCTCTCATATCCTGAGTCGGTTTTGGACGTTAAACTCCAGAAACCACACCACAAACCAGCACTCAAATTTTCCCGAGCCACCCTCGAAATTCACATCAGGTCAACTTAATAAAGATTTTGGCCAAATTGCACCAAAATGGATGTTTAAGTATAATGGATCACGCTCAGTTCGACTGTCGCCACTAAAGTTGACCAACGCCAACCACAAAAATTTGTTCCGCGCCCTCCGAAAATTTATCAAGATAAATGAACCAAGTGGACCGTGTCTTCGAATGAGATACCGGTGTAACAACGTTAAACCGCTAGGATCTTTCTTTGAGCCCCTATAAGCAGGCCTTGGAACCAGTAGGCTGTTGTTCAAGCAATACTATGAAGGCACCATAACGCTGTCACTAATGTTGAAGGGAGAAAGAAGAGAGAGGGAGAAAGACTTCATATGAGGTTAAGGACGGTGTCATAGACATCCTTCTTCCAATCACACTAACGTCAGCTGCTCTACGTGAGCCTCCAAGGCACAAGTAGACTAGTTGAAACTTCGTCAGAGAGAGCACTTCATAGAAAAGTTGATAATGTCTGATATGTATCTGGGGCTTTGATTTGGCACCACTGTCACGTGGAAGCTTTTTCTTTTTGTTATCGTTTACTGCCGGTAAATGAAATACTTTGCGGGAACGCCAACTTGATCGAAACAGCGTAACTGGCCTTTCTTCGAGACGATCTAAATCCTTCGCATGGACAATTTGCAGGTCAATAATTGATAAGTTAGCTAATTAGTCTTTACTAAATAATTCTGCAGAAAGAAAAAAAAGTACTGGAGACTAGGCAAAGCGGCTCTCAACAGCCTACAGCGGATTCCACGATGCTAGGAGACACCGACATTTTAAAACACTGGCACACCTAACATGTATCCACAAGAGCTGACGTAAGTCGTGAGCAAAAGTGGCATACAACACTTAGCCGTAGGCGGACTCTAGGGAAAACTGCATTGCAGCGCCATCTGGCAACGGTTACCTCGGATCGAGAATATCATGACAATGCCTCCTTTTATCGACATGAATGTGTCGCTGTAACTGTCCCTGTAGCTGTTGCCAGATGACATTTAGGTACAGTTTTCGCGAGCTCCGCCACCGGTTAAGTGTTGTATACCATTTTTACTCACGACTGTATGTTTTGGTATAAGGCACTGGCAAGGACCGTGAGCACTTAAGAGAATAAATGTTATGCCGGCATTAGGGTAAAGAAAAGTGTTTCTGTTCACAAGTACATGCAGGAAGAGAATAGCCTGATTTTCACGTTTTTTTCTCTTCGTGCGAATGAAAAAACGCACGCTGGGCCGTTTATTTTTTCAATGCCGTATTCCCATTTCCTCGTGACAGACCGAGATAGATATCTTGCGTAATGCTTGCAGAATTATGCCGAAGTGCCATAGTCGATCTCGTCGCTACACTGGGCATCCGTGTCAGAGCGCACACCCCCGCCCCTTACCTTCCTGCAGGCACAACTATGAGCGTTCTTCTTGAGAGGCTCGCCTCTTTCCTGTGGAACTGGCGATGGATCACCACTGCTCTGGTATTTGGCGTGACGTACCTAGTGGGGCGATTCTACCACAAGGTGTCCAAATATCCCAGAGGACCTTTCCCGCTGCCGCTGGTCGGGAACCTCCTCGGTAATTTTGTCTTTGCGCGCAAAGTATATCTTTTTCCAAACGTACATGACGTTGTATTTTAATAGCGTCTCTTTTTCGATACCAGTTTCCAGCAAAACGATGACTGGAAATGCCACTGTGTTGCTTTACAAAAGAATCCCAAAGTTCCGAGGAAGAAAATTCTTGTGCGCACTGAACGCATATGCACTCTGGTTCCCCGCAATGCATTCATACAGAGCATTTGTTTGTATTTGCAGCAGTTATAATACGGCTTCAATACTATCCTTGTCTTCCATGCGTTGTACACAGCAGACAAGGTAAACGCTGTAAGTAAGGATACTTCAAAGTGTTTTTTGTATAAGCCACCTCGAAATTGATCTCAACACCGTGCGACTACAAAGGGCCGCGGAACAAAGAGGCACTACTTAGCGAGGTCCAAAGCTGTTGGGAATGTGACGTAAGGTTATTCTTTGGGGCATTGTTCACGAACGTCAGGGTTCTAATAGCAGTGAATAAATATTACGAAAGCATCTAGTAAAGGAAACAAACTAGTGCGGGAGAGGAAGTGTCTTTCTTCGAACCCAGTTTTCAAACGTACAAAATGAAACGCCAATGTCGATTTATTGGCGCGTGCAATAGCCTTTGTCCATGGCATTTCTCCATACTCCTCATACACCTCGTCCGTGCAACCCGCAGCGCTTCGCAACGTCAAGGACCTGCACTCCAAAGCAACCGAGTGGGCCAAGGCATACGGTGACGTCTTCACACTGTGGATGGCCGAGAAGCCGATGGTGATCCTCAACAGCCACCAAGTCATACGGGAGGCGTTTCTTGAGCGCAGGCACGAGTTCGCCGGACGCTTCCAGACCCGGCTCAGTGAGTTCCAAACAGGAATGATAGCCTATGTCAGTCGCCCGCAGTTTCAAACTCGAAAGAAGTGCTCGCGGAGTATGCCGTCAACGAATAAAGTACGTTGATTCATGTTCCATTGCTAGAGGTCATGATCGAGGCTGTAGAAATGTGTGTAGAGTTTCCCTGCCAATTTAAATACCTCATTCAGAATGGCTAACAACATTACCCTTAAGGCTCTTCTGTGCGTGCGCATGATCGTCATCCCCGCTTTGTGCTTTCTTTCTTGCTTTCAGGCAACCCCCATACTTTAAAATAAGCTTGATATTATCTACATTGTACTTCGTTAAGTCGCTTATCTGACGCTTATTGATTAGTTTGTCAAGGTTTGCGAGGTTACAAGGGGCTGGCGACTTTCGTATACCTTAGCGCTTCTTAATTAGGTCATTTGTTTCTGCTGGGTGCGCATCAGTGCTCTGCATAGCTACCCTATACCCTGCTGCGTGATGATATATGTAAAGTTGTCATTCTATCCTAAAGCTTAACCCTTTCTGCCATATTTTTCTCTAATCAGGAAAGGCAAACATACTTCAAGCATTTGTTGATGAAGATTTTGTGTGCATTATCGGTTGCCAAACGAGTACTACAAATCAACAAGTATGGCGGAAACGCTTGAAGGCTTGTGCAAAGCAACCAGAGAAAATCAAAGCCGCTACACCTACTGCTGTGCCCACCTCGCACCTCCACCACTTGCAAGCAACCGTTCGAACAAACGTCTTTATTCCAGGCCGTACCTAGGACTCTACGCGCGATTTTCAGAACACCGGTGAATGATGAAACCGATGAGTATGTGCAAGTGGATGAGGTGAAGGTTCATGCACCGCGCCCACACTATATGATTCTGCGTCATATAACCGTGTATGATGTCACGGGTTCGAGCTGCGGAGAAGGTCGTGAATTCGAATTCCTCGCTAGCGTCACACTATGCGTCATATGATCATTTGACCATACATGAGGTCGAGGGTTTGAGTCCCAGACAAGGTTGCGATAGCACGTTATGGCATAGAAACTGTGACGCCAGCAGTTGTCGAGTCACCAAAGCGGCAAGGGGGACAACTGCATGCGCAATAGATACTCCTGTGCCAGGGCCTTTTTTCCCTTATCGCCTCTGGCTCACCATTTGCCCTTAATTAAGGCATCACTAACGGACCTCCGTGGTGCTAGATGTGTCCTCTTTCGCATCGAAATTGTGACACAGCTGCTCTTAAAGAATTGAAGCGTTCCGAAAGATGTCATATCATTTTCCTGCCTAATTGGCGAGCATATCTGCTAGCCTAGTTAAGCGATAGGAATTCAAACCTACGTGCCTCCAATTATATGGCCTAGTCGCCTCACTACACTATACGTGACGTAACCCAACGCAGCACGCTTTTCGGAATCAGGCGCCGCTGCGCGAGCGAGGTTTCACCTCCATACGTGTATACGCGGTTAGAAGTGTCCCAATGTTTTGTTTGTTTTTTTCTGGTGGTGTACCTTCGAATCATAAACGCATTCGCTGCCACTTCTAAGATGCAAGTTCTCCATTTCAATCAAACTGCAAGTTTCCGTGTCCGTTTTTAACTGTGTGCGGGGCAACTTTAGAATTTTGCAAGATACCTTTATGTACATGATACGAATGGCATAAAGCTTCTAAATTTTTCCAGTGTTCGCCCCGAGTAGTTAACACTGCCATCCAATAGGGGCGGGGCGCGTTTTTGAAAGTATACAAGCTACCGGGGCAGGACCTGTGAATATATTGATGTCAGGGTGTCCGATATAGGGTATATGAAAAAAATACGTTCAAGAACTCTGTTCCAGCTAGAATTTAATTGTCCAAAATTTGTCGGTGGGGTCTTCTAAGTCTATCGCTAGAATCTAGAAGGCGCGGCGGCAGCGATATAGACAGTGGTTCACAATGGTTGGACCTCGTGTGCGCGACCAATGACGCATGTCCGAATAAAAAAAATATAT
>JAJIZL010016009.1:38123-55032 GCA_023969395.1 Amblyomma maculatum | reverse complement strand
ATATTTCACCAACTTCGAAGATTCAATCCTACTTCAACCCCGAGTCTCTGCACGCTACCAAGTGAAGGCCGGGTCGACGTAGCCCCAGCGTCACGACAGCGACCAGCTGCAGGGTCGCTGCCCGTACTGCCTTGCGGACAATTGTATCTCTGTCCGGTTCAGGAGGGAGGTGATTCAACAAGTGGCGGCTGCAGCATGCATTAATGGTAGCCGGTGTTGGTGGTATGGTGCTTGATTATCTCGGCTAGTTCTTTTTGGACAATCCGCAGGATGAAAGACGCCATCTCGTCATGGTTGCAATTCTCGGCAATGAAAACTTTTGAGGCATTGGAAGGTAAACCGAAAAGTAAACCGAACCACAACCATCCTACAATGATGGACGACGTAAGACGTGGCGAGGTGTTCTGTCCCAGTAAGAAGATTGTAGACATATTCAGCAATTAGTTCCAAAAGGAGGCAGTCTATTATCTTTTTTTGCCATTTCACGATTAACAGACCTGAAAATATTTACCACTTGTCAATGTGCATCGTGCATGTCTCACCTGGCCGCTGGATTTGTTGGATGAAAGTATTTTCGGCCTTTTCCTTGCGCGAGAAGGAGTCGCCGAAGCACTTCCTCAGTACCTGCATTAAACTGTCCCAAGTGGTAAAGGAACATTCGTGGTTTTCGAACCACAAGAGTCATTGCCCGCAAGAAGGAAAACCGCGTTAGCCAGTTTCATTGTCGTGACAGTGGGGCAGTGCTTTGGATGTTATTGACTCATACCAGACGACCCCGGAAGTTGGTCATTTCCTCCCAAGATATTCATAGTGGACAACGATAACAGCAGCCCGGTCAGACATCTCGCATGTCTGATGACTCCAGGACCAATGTCATGCACCTATCACTAAATGTGGCGAAGTTGCAATTTGCAAAACTAATTTATTTGCAGTGTTGGTAGACGCCACAGTACTGTCAATGAATGGTCATCTGCTCAGAAAGCTTATCAGCCTACGTGGGTTCGTTTTTACACGCCTCTTTATTCTCATCTCACTACTTTTGCCCGCCACGTATCATCGATGGAGCTGATGACATTATCTTTATTTATTAGCAAATCTCAATAGGAGTCGATGAAATTATCTTTAGACAATGTCAGCATCAATTTGTGTTCTCCAAAACAGCGCAGGTTCAACACACGGACACACAAGAAAAAAAGACAGATGGTGCTAGAGTTGTGGCCTCACAGCTGTAACAATTAGAACAAATTAGCTGTTTTCAAAACTTTCCTAAACTTTTGTGCCTTCACGCGGCTGCTTTAATGAGTTATGGCGATTTCCACTGGTCGCTCCGGAGCACGTTTTCCTGCTCCGGGACGACGATTTCGAATTCCACTGGTCGACCAAGTTTGGTTGTGCGTATTCCTCCGGTCGTGTGGAGCAGCTCGGGATACTCTAGATCGATCCGCCGACCGAAGACGGATATCTCCGGAAGTACTAGTCGCCGATGCGGTTACTTCCGGCGGCCGCATTATACTTTTGGCTGTCTTTGGACATTTCAGCGACATCGGCAGATGACACTGAGCATAACTGTTTTTTGCGCAAATACGTCGAAGTATGTCTATCAAAAAACCTCTGCTGCATAAAAGTAAGCTGTTGAGAGCCGCACTCCTGCCTCATCAAGCGCTAAAAATTTGGCGCTGGGATGCGGCTACGACTTTCGAAGCCGGCTCAGTATTACCTCCGCCGCGCGCTCTACACGTTCCGCCGATCGACCAAGGCTAATTCGCTCTGTAGCACTTCAGGTCGGTTCGGGCGCCCAGCTCCAATCGACCAGTGGAAATCGCCATTAAATATAAGGAGATTGCAAGCTAGTTTAGCAGTGCTGTTAGAGGAACTAGAGGGCATGAAATGGGATGTCATAGGGCTTAGTGAGGTTAGGAGGCCGAATGAGGCATATACTGTATTGAAGGATGGGCATGTACTGTGTTATCGAGGTTTACCAGAAAAGCGACAACTAGGGGTAGGTTTTCTTGTCAATAAGTATATAGCGGGTAATATAGATGAATTCTATACCATTAATGAGAGGGTTGCAGGCATCGTAATTAGGCTTAATAAGCGGTATAAACTGAAGGTTGTACAGGCCTATGCACCTACATGTAGTTATGATGACCAGGCAGTTGAAAGCTTCTATGAAGATGTAGAATCGGCAATGCGAAAAGTAAAGACGCAGTATACTGTACTAATGGGCGACTTCAATGCCAAGGTAGGGAAAAAACAGGCAGGAGACAAGGCAGTAGGTGACTATGGCATTGGTTCTAGGAATAGCAGGGGGGAGTTACTAGTTGAGTTTGCAGAGCGCAATAACTTACGAATCATGAATACCTTCTTCAGCAAACGGAAGAACCGGAAATGGACATGGAAAAGTCCTAACGGAGAGACTAAAAATGAAATCGACTTCATAATGTGTTCAACCCCCGCCATTGTGCAGGATGCAGAGGTAATCGGGAAAGTTCGATGTAGTGACCATAGGATGGTGAGGTCCCGAATTAGCCTAAATCTGAAGAAGGAACGCAATAGATTAGTAAGAAAGAAACCCATCAACGAATTAGCGGTGAGGGGGAGGGCAGAAGAGTTCAGAATCTCGCTACAGAATAGGTTTTCAGCTCTAACTGAGGATGGCGACATTACCCTAGAGGCAATGAACAATAATTTCAGAGATATCATTACTGAGTGCGCAGTAGAAGTAGGCGGTAGGATAGTTAAAGAGGATACCGGTAAGCTGTCTAAGGAGACGAAAGATTTGATTAAGAAACGGCAGAGTATGAAAGCTTCCAATCCAACAGACCAGATCGAATTAGCCGAGATATCAAAGCTAATCAATAAGCGCAAGGTGGCCGATATAAGGAAGTATAACATGGAGAAAATTGAGCATGCTGTAAAGAACGGGGGAAGCCTTAAAGCGGTAAAGAAGAAATTGGGCATAGGCAAAAACCAGATGTATGCGATAAGGGACAAGGCGGGCAACGTCATCACTAATATGGACAAGATAGTCAAAGTAGCCGAGGAGTTCTATACAGATCTCTACAGTAGCCAAAGTAGTCAGGACCGTAGTGAGATTGGCGGTAGGGAACAACAGTCAGACGTTCGACCAGTGACGAAGGACGAGGTCAAGAAAGCACTAGAAACTATGAAAAGGGGGAAATCAGCTGGAGAGGATCAGATAACTACAGATTTGCTGAAGGACGGGGGGGATATCGTGCTAGAAAAACTGGCCACCATGTATACGCAGTGCCTGGTGTCATCGACGGTACCGGAAGCATGGAAGAATGCAAACATTATCCTCATTCACAAGAAAGGGGACTCTAAGGACGTTAAAAATTACAGACCAATCAGCTTACTGTCTGTTACGTATAAGGTATTTACTAAGGTAATCGCCAATAGAATCAGGACAACCTTAGACTGCAATCAAGCAAAGGATCAAGCAGGGTTTCGGAAACGGTACTCTACTATCGATCATATCCATACCATCAATCAGGTGATAGAAAAATGCTCGGAATATAACCAGCCCTTATACATAGCATTCATTGATTACGAAAAAGCATTTGACTCAGTTGAAACCTCGGCGGTGATACAGGCATTGCGAAATCAGGGGGTAGACGAGCCGTACGTGAAAGTGCTGGAAGATATATATAGTGGCTGCACAGCAACCATAGTTCTACATAAAGAAAGCAATAAAATTCCCATAAAGAAAGGTGTTAGGCAAGGAGACACAATCTCCCCAGTACTATTCACAGCTTGTTTAGAGGAAGTATTTAGAGACTTGGAATGGGAGCAGTTAGGGATAAGGGTAGATGGAGAATACCTCAGTAATCTGCGATTTGCTGATGACATTGCCTTGCTAAGCAACTCGGGGGATGAACTGCAAATAATGATTGATGACCTAGACAGAAAAAGTAGAATGGTAGGCTTGAAAATCAATATGCAGAAGACTAAGGTAATGTTCAACAGCCTCGGGAAGGAACAGCAGTTTACATTAGGTAGCGAAATACTGGAAATAGTAGGCGAATATGTCTACTTAGGACAGGTAGTAACCGCAGATCCAGACCATGAAAAGGAAATATCAAGAAGAATAAGATTGGGATGGAGCGCATTTGGCAAGCACTCGCAGATTATGACTAGCAGCTTACCGGTATCGCTCAAGAGGAAAGTGTACAACAGTTGCATCTTGCCTGTACTCACCTATGGGGCTGAAACGTGGAGGCTAACCAAGAGAGTTCTACTTAAGTTGAGGACAACCCAGAGGGCTATGGAACGAAAAATGGTAGGGGTAACATTAAGAGATAGAAAGCGTGCAGAGTGGGTCAGAGAAATAACTCAAGTTAATGACATTCTAGTGGAAATTAAGAAGAAGAAATGGACTTGGGCAGGACATGTAGTGCGAAGAGAGGATAACCGATGGTCGCTGAGGGTAACAAACTGGATTCCAAGGGAAGGAAAGCGTAGCAGGGGGAGGCAGAAAGTTAGGTGGGCGGATGAGATTAAGAAGTTCGCAGGGGTCAAGTGGATGCAGCTAGCACAGAACCGGGTTAAGTGGAGAAATATGGGAGAGGCCTTCGCCCTGCAGTGGGTATAATCAGGCTGATGATGATGATGATGATGATGATGATTGCGCATCTTCGAATTCATAGGGTGTAGATCCACAAGATGAATCCTATGCTACGTGGCGTGATAAATTCATGCAGATTCTTCTCTGTGCTGACCTCTTTCCCTCACCTCCTCGAAAAATCAGCTGTTGACGATGGGCCCGCGCACTTTCTTGTTAACAAAGCCTAACAATATTAGCCCTTTTCTTTGACAAACGTACCACACCCGTGCATTTATTATTATCCCGCAAGTCACTGTTATCCCCATTGAACCATTCAAGGAATTCTTTTTTAGCATCTCATCCGGCTGTTCTGTGCATTCTGAAAGGAACAAAATGAGAACAGGGGAGGTACTAAAAATCATGGGAGGAAAACTTAGCAGAATCAGCGATCACAAGCGCGCTTCATTTGCATCTGTACCTATTACGACAGTAGCATCAGTGTCTTAAACCATTACACCCATAACTCCTGTCGAGAAATAACTGGAATTTACGTCTTTAATTGGGTTATATTTTTATGCCAAAAGATAGAATGATTCCTTTACAGTTTTGTGCTCCACGTATTATAAGAACGATTCGATAGCACGTCGCGCAGATGCCAGCGAACCATAAAGGCAATATGTTCTTATATTTTTTCACGCAATTATTTCAGGCTCTGGTAATCTTTAGCAAAATTAAGGGAATTCTGATTTTTTTTTTTTCAATCTACAGTGTC
Organism: Amblyomma maculatum; assembly: GCA_023969395.1. Classification (NCBI taxonomy): domain Eukaryota; kingdom Metazoa; phylum Arthropoda; class Arachnida; order Ixodida; family Ixodidae; genus Amblyomma; species Amblyomma maculatum. The sequence continues at coordinate 49,696 of JAJIZL010016009.1, read as the reverse complement.
GATAAGTATTTTCGCGCGTTGGCCTTGCAAAATCAGGCGGGGCGCTTTTTACCTGCGTCATTGTTCGTTCACCTATATTAAGCTCATTTATGACCACGCAGGCCCCCATTTCTTATCGTGGCAGTATGGGCGAATTCGCTATTGAAATGTCATGGTGACGGATGTACACACTGGCCTGAAATAATTACACTGGGTTTGTGCAGGCTGGCTATTGCTTGCGCATTTCACTCTTTCGGCGAGCAGCTCAGCTAAGCAGTTGATTTTGCCTACAGTCTTGCCCCTAAACGCAAATTGCACTCAGAAAATGCAGCAATACAGCGTTTTTAGAGACGTGCCTGTTGAACAGCTGAATCTTTTGCAGAGAGTAGCGCACATGAGCGGCTTCCACTACTATTTTAAGGTAAGTACACTATGCATTTTTTCATCTGAGAGTAACGAGTATTTTATTAATGCTAAGCGGCCCGAAACGAGGTTATTTCTTGTCGAATTGTTGAGATAAAATCCGTTTGCAGTTTTCCACCACAAACATAGTGCTTTGCTGGTCATATATTTATATATATACAATCTAAGAAAAAAAACGGGTGAAATGGGGAGTAACGTCCACTTTGGTCCTCAAATCGTGCCGTTACTCCGCTGCAGGAGCAACTGCGGTGAGAAGCGTGCCCTGTGCAAATTTGGAGGATTGTTGTTTAGTCGTGGCTAGAAGAACACTATAAAGAGGAGGAACGGGAAGACGAACTGTTCACTTGATCCCTGGCCTCCCTTCCCTCCTCTCTCGTCATTTTTTTTCAGGGGCAGAGAATGTGTTTCTGGCTCAATGGAGAAAAACGTGCATGCTATGTTGCTGGAATTGCATACTGCTTGCTGGAACTAGCTTTTTGACTCTGGATGTGTCTCTGACATCCGTGGTGCACTGGGAGAAGTACTGTATGTGCGCTGGGGCTGCTCTGGTCCCAGTATCGCTTTAGATATAGTCGGAAGTCCGGAAATTTGGTGGCGAGAAATTACGCGCATATGAAAAATATCGTTCAAGTAAGCACTTTTCTGCTACGAAGTCGCTGCGCACATGTAAGGAAACAAAGACAGAATCTCTTCTAGAGTTATAATATTTTACGAATATTTACAAGATAGTTAAAGTAACCGAGGAGTTCTATACTGATCTCTATAGTAGCCAAAGTAGTCAGAACCGTAATGAGATTGGCAGTAGGGAAAAACAGTCACACGTTCGACCAGTGACGAATGGCGAGGTTAGGAAAGCAATAGAAACAATCAAAAAGGTGGAAAGCAGCTGGAGAGGATCAGGTAACTATAGATTCGCTGAAGTAGGGGGATATCGTGCTAGAAAAACTGTCCACCTGTATACGCAGTGCCTGGTGTCATCGACGGTACCGGAACCATGGAAGAACGCAAACATTATCCTCATTCATAAAAAAGGGGACGCCAATGACATTAAAAAGTACAGACCAATCATCTTACTGTCTGTTAAGTATAAGGTATTTACTAAGGTAAACACTAATAGAATCAGGACAACCAGAGACTGCAATCAAGGAAAGGATCAAGCAGGGTTTCGGAAACAGTACCCTACTATCGATGATATCCATTGCATCAACCAGGTGATAGAGAAATGTTCGGAATATAACCAGCCCTTATACATTACATTCATTCGTTACGAAAAAGCATTTGACTCAGTAGAAGCCTCGGCAGTGATGCAGGCATTGCGAAATCAGGGGGTAGACGAGCCATATTAGAAAGTGCTGGAAGATATATATAATGGCTGTACACCAGCCATAGTTCTGCATAAAGAAAGTAACAAAATTCTCATAAGAAAGGTGTTAAGCAAGGATACACGATCTCCCCAGTACTATTTACAGCTTGCTTAGAGGAAGTATTCAGAGACTTGGAATGGGAGCAGTTAGGAATAAGGGTAGATAGAGAATGCCTCAGTAATTTGTGATTTGCTGATGATATTGCCTTGCTAAGTAACTCAGGAGATGAACTGCAAACAATGATTCTTGACCTAGACATAAAATGTAGAAAGGTAGGCTTTAAAATCAATATACAGACGACTAAGGTAATGTTCAACAGCCTTGGGAAGGAACAGCAGTTTATGTTAGGTTGCGAAGCACTAGAATTAGTAGGCTAATATGTCTACTTAGGACAGGTCGTAACCGCAGATCCGGACCATGAAAAGGAAATAAGAAGAATATGATTAGGATGGCGCACATTTTACAAGCACTCGCAGATTATGACTAGCTGCTTACCAGAATCGCTCAAGAGGAAAGTATACAACGGTTTCAGCTTACCTGTACTCATCTATGGGGCTGAAACGTGGAGGCGAACCAAGAGTGTTCTACTTAATAGAGGGGAACGCAGAGAGCTTTGGAACTAAAAATGGTAGGGGTAACATTAGGAGATAGGAAACGTGCAGAGTGGGTCAGAGAAATAACTCACGTTACTGAAATTTAGTGGAAATGAAGAAGAAGAAATGGTTATTGGCAGGACATTTAGTGCGAAGAGAGGATAACCGATGGTCGCTTAGGATTACAAACTGGATTCCAATCGAAGGAAAGCGTAGCAAGCGGCGCCAGGAAGTTAGTTGGTCGGAAGAGGTTAAGAACTTCTCAGGGGTTAAGTGGATGTAGCTAGCCCAGAACGGGGGTTAATTGGAGAAATGTTAGAGAGGCCTTCGCCCTGCAGTGGGTATAGACAACCTGATGAGGATATTACCGCAAAACCTTCAAAACTGTATTTGTTGTTTTTTAACAGCCGCCGGCATACGGCCTTATCACTCCGATTCTGGATCACGTATCAGTTCTGTATTCTTTGTTTGTTAATGCTCGATGTCGCGAGTCGCACCTTTATCAGTTCCGTTGTAGAGCAAGACGCACCGCGATCTGTCACGAAGATTGCGGCCACTCATGTGTCTTCCTACAATGTTCCAGCTTGTGCTGGTAGGAGTTTGCGACGTTATCTAGATTGTTCTGAGCAGCCTTTAAATTGAGCGTTGACGAGTGTGACGAGCATTCTTTGTCCGACGATCGACGAGCACGTTTGTTGCTATCGCCGCCGCCGAGTTGCTTAGTTCCTTTGCGGGCGCAAGTCAGCCCAATAAACAGTTTCTTCAGTGCAATCATCGACTCTTCATTTGTGTCATCGACCTTGTCACCATCACGTGACACTATTTTGATAGGTCCTTTCTAGCATTTCAACAGAGATCACGATCGCTGCGTCTCTTATATATCATGACACAATGATGATAAATGTACAACTAAAACTGGAATTGAGCAATGTGTGCTACCGTGCATAATAAACTTTCCAGCTGATATCGAGGGCACTTAAGCACAATGATTACTACCAAAATGTTCAATGTGGGCTCAATCACAGGCTTGAAAAGGGGCCTACGCATTAGCTAGCGTAGCCTGCATCGTGGCCCAGTATAAACAGCAGAAAGCAAAAAAAATAAAATGAGGAAGAGAGTAGTTTACCGTGCGTTGGGCTCAGGAGTGAAAAAAATATATATACAGCGCTTGTATTGCATATTTTGCGTGTTCCTCAACCTCTTGCCCTCCTTCTTGCTCTGTGTATAAACCAGCCGAGCCTTCGGTCATCGCAATGCTTCACGAAATGTTTACGCACAAACAAGATTTAGTTAAGAGGAAAATAGTGTCACTGCTTTGCGCTTGCCGGTATTGAAGCTTGGTCGCAATTTTTTTCCTTAAAGGTTTGTGCTACAGCTCTGTGTTCAGCGAAACTTACACGCCCCTGCTAGCAAAGCATCACCGAACAGCCGGCTGTGGTAAATGTTTCAGTGATTTCAAACTCGCCATGTTAAACTGATTCCAGTGCGCAATCTAGTGCACATAGGCATCCAGAACAATTGTTGCAAGTCGTGAGAGCAGGCAGCAAGCTCCAATGGGCAAGAAGTTGTAATTGTTAGAGCGGTCGCGATGGCCTGTACACTTCGAAACATCAAGTCCCAACAGATCGGGAAATTTTATTGCTGGGAGATTTCAGTTGTGTATTAAAAATGAGGATCGATCAGTATATCGCGGACGTTATAACCCCAGTGCTGCTGTTCTCACTGACTTAGCTTGTGAGCATAACCTTGTTGACATTGGCAGACTAAAAAGTGATAGTATACATTTCACGCACTTCCTGTCATCTTCGAATGCCCGACTTAACATGATATACGCTTCGGCTGGCACATTACCTACTGTGCATGGATACTTGGTGAGACCGATATTTTTTTGCTATCATTGTATGGTACCTGTTCAAATAGGAAAGCATACTAGACGTCTACTCCAACCACACTGGGAGCTATGGAAGCTAAATAATTCCCTTCTTTCTGGTGAACTTTTTCAGCGGTCTGTAGTTGCGTGCTTATAAGCCACGTGGGCTCGTGCCGATCTATCAGTCTTTCAAAAAGCGGGTTTTTTTTAAGCAGGAGGTTGAGAGTCTTGCAATTGAAGCATCATCAAGGATCGCATTCTTGAAGCACCTTCACATTTGTGAATTGAAGCGCACCTTAAACGAATTATATGAGTTGGAATAAATTTCTCTGGGGTCGTATCTTGATGACGTCAACAATATTAAAGCACAGTTACAACAGTTTAGAGCAGAAAAATGTCAGGGTGCCTTGATTAGGTCGCCATCACGGAGGTTCGCTAATGAACACCATACTGCCTTACTTTTAGTGATGAAACGCAAGCTGCTCTTTCTAAGCAGGTTTTAGAAATTTGTTGCGGAAGTGATACGTACACAGACACTCCTGTTATTTTGAATGCCTTCTTTAACTATTATGCGTGGCTATTTCATGGTAGTAATAACTCGAACAGTGGGTCTAATTTTCGTCTTTCCTTGTCTTGAGCATGAGCAGCGGACAACCATTGAGGGATCCATTACTTTAGACGAGGTCACGTCAACCATTTGTTCACTGCAGGGCCAAATGTTTCCTGGCCCAGATGGTACTTATAGCTAATTCTATAAAACGTTTATGCTTACCTTAACACCTTCTTTATTGGAAGTTTTTAGTGCAGCTTATGACAAAGGCTTTTTTCCTCCCATGTTCTATACTGGTCACACCATACTAATCACGAAAACCACAGACGCATGTCGGTTGAAGACTGTTGAAGGGTACCGTCCGATAACCTTATGAAACGTTGATTATAAAATATTTGCTAAGGTTCTTTCTTCTCTTCTGCAGCTTTTGGCATTATATTTATTAGGGCCACACCAAGTGTGTGGAATCAAAGCCCGTAGTATTCAAAATCATATATTGCACACTCTGTAACAGAAACAGTGTCAGATGAGGTCAGTCAAGTGGCCGTAATTCAGATTGATCTGTTTTTTATGTATTGGAGAGTGAAAAATTGATGATGTCTTGCCTAAAGGCATTGAACTATGTTATAAAGCGGCCACGACAACACTGATTGTTAATCAAAATTTAACCAAATCGATCCCTCTCAAATCATCTCTTCGACAGGGCTGCACTCTATCGCATTTGTTATTCGCGTGATATCTTGAGCCCCTATGTAGTAGTATCATCAAAAACAAAGTTCGTGGCTTCTCACTGTCGCAGTGTGATATTAGGGTTTTGGCTTATGCTGATGACATTGCCCTTTTCTGTACTTATAGAAAGAGTGTGACCGAGGTTTTGCATGTAACTTGAGCGTTTTTATGATAGTTCGGGGGCGTCTCTTAATCTAGATAAATAAAAGGGGTTCTGGTTAGGTCACTGGGGTACAAAAAGAAAATTTTTTGCCGACATCAGGTGGGACTCCGAAAACTTACAGTATTTGGGGATTCCTTTGCATGAATATCGCTATAGTGGACAACACTGGGATTCTCAGATCTCATCACTCAGGAGACAAACCCAGGCATGGATGGGTAATAAGCTGTCTTTATTTGCACGAGAACAAGTTTGCAATCGTCGTCCTGAATTGCAAGCTTATCTATTTATTGCAGACGTTGCATTGTGCAAGAAAAAAAGTACAGTCCATGCATAGAATGTTTGCTACTTTTGTGTGGCACTCTCAATGGGAGCTTATGCGTCGAGATAATTTGTTTCTCTCTCTGGAGGCTGGTGGAGCTTGTCTTCAGCATTTAATTGTTCATCAGTTTTATTTCAAGGTTTTTCTTTTTTAAAAAAGCAAACCATATCTTCCTCCTAGCTAAGTTTAATAGACGATTAAGTGCCCATTTGCCTCATTTGTTTGCGCCCACTGGTCATAGGAGTGAGGGTCTTTTGTGGGGTTTTCCTAATTGCCGAAACATTTCATTTTCTCACTGTACAGTTTTTCTTGGAATACGTATACAGTGTATCCAGAAAGAGATGACAAAAGTTCTTATTCAGACATTATTTCCTGTACCGATCTATTGGCAACCTTACCTCCCCTCTCTGGACAATAGTGTAATAAAACGGGTTCAACGAATGTATGTGCAATCAGCCGCAAAGTTTTTTTAAGCTTCACACATCAACCTTACCTGGGAAAACGGTTCTTCGTGCAAAAGGGACTTTTGTGCCACGGTCAATAGACTGTCGCCTGCGTCAGTACCCAGAAACTATACATCATTGCTTTATGCATTGCTTTTTATCTGAGGCCTTTTTTTCTCCTGGTGAACAGTGCCACCAGTGCGGAGCGCGCCAGTTTGTCGCGTTTCAATACGCCCAGTCTCCAGCATCATACTGGTCCCATAATCAGGTATGGCGCTGGGGCCATTTTCAAGGATCAAATGTTAGTCTCTTGGAGACTAACATTTCTAGAAGGTGGAGCAACCATTCCACCTATAACAGTCCTTCCTTGGAGACTAAGTGTTTATCCTCTTGCAGTTGGTCCCCAAAATAATTAATGGTTGTGGCAAACCAGTTCGTTTTCAAAAGGACTAACCTCCCTACCCCTTTTAGTCCCTTTTTTTCTCATTGTATATGTATTCACTTTGTGGTTGCTACTCTTACTATCAGAAGGTTGCCTAACGACCATTACAAATTTCAGCTCTGGCTCATAGCTGTCGGTAAACAATACCGTCACGCTTAAAGGAATTCAAAAAATTGTTAGGCTCCGTCCCAACCCTCACCTGATACTTATCCGATTGGCCTGGCTTGAGAGAATAGAAGCTCTCTCAAATATGTCGAAAAAGCTTCGCTATTGTAAGAAAACCTCAAATTTAAGTCTCGCAAATTGAAGTAAAACTTGCATGAAAATAGCTAATACTATATGATACTGTACAAAAATCACATTCTGATAAAGGCTTTTCATTGTTCCCTCTATTGTACCGTCATTAACATCGCAGTTATGAAGGGTACTCTACTGCCATCAGTGCGGCTGTTAAGCAGAATTATGCCAACTCAAGGAAGATGACGACAAAAAGGAAATATTTGGCATAAGTAGAAATCAGAAGGCAGGTGAGGCAGCTTCAGCTTAGGGTTCTACCGCGTATGCTTTGTAGAGACATCACTCGCTTGGTGGAGAGGGGTAAATGCAACGGTGTCTTTCTTTCTCACACTTTCGACAGGCCTGCCTTCACTGTGCAGTAGACTGTACTACGGTTCCCGCCATGGCTACATGCTCTCGCCGACAGACGGGGGGGGGGGGGGGGCAGATATTATCTTCAGTGGAGGCATATTTAGTAAATTGGTATAATGGAGACAAACGAAAAGTATGTGTCACACACACTTGTGAACACCTGAGCCGCCCCAGAATGGGAAGCGAGGTAGAGAAGATTAAAACAAGAGGAAAATGATAAATTAAGAGCTTTCGTAGAGCCATCGTAAATATGGACATATATACAGCTCACACACATATTTGCGATCAGCCTGAAACGAAAAGCGGCCACTATGGTCGGGTTCAAACCTTGGTACTTCGGATCTGTAGTGGATTGCAGTGCGTTATGCACTCGCCTTTGGGGTCGTTGTCGTGTTTTATTACGCGAGTTCTGCGTGAGAAACTGTTTCTATTCCCTCTACAAGACATGTATTTTATACACATTTTAAAAAAAGTTATCACCGTTTGGAAGCAAAGATTCCAAATGAAATTTGAAACATTCTATATAGCCTGTAATTAGCCTTCACCTGCTGTGCACCTTAGAAATGCTCACCGAATCGAAAGCTACATCCGGAAATTGTATTTGCACCTATATGGGAGCATTTTTACAACAGCGTCCACCTGCTTCTCTCGATAGCACCCACAAAATGCTTCCATCATGCCCCATTTCAAAATTCATTTTCCATATTCACAGATCATAATTACGCCGAAGGACCAGGCAAATAATTGTTAGCCTAAGAATTGCATGAATACTGCACGCATTTTCTACAGAAGCTTTAGGAGCTTGAAAGACAAACCATCTGTCGTTCCCGACACAGCGGAAGCAGTTGTATGCCGCCTAGCTAACACATTACTTCAGGTTTTCTTCAGAAAACTCGGCCAGAGTTGCCTCGAAAATAGTCAGTGTTGTATTCGTTTCAGAAATTGGTGGGTGTTTGTGGATATTTTGTGTACCCATACGTTCATCCATAGGACATACTCGTTTGAAACGTACCAATGAGGGCTCCTCATAGGCACTTGCTCAAAATAATTAGTTACCCTATAGCTGAGCCAGAAAACGCGTCCAGTTAGACAGGAAATGTAAATAGGAAATATTAAGGCCACATATCGAGCTAAAAATTCAAATATATGGTTTTGTCATAACTGCATATAGTAAGCCCGCCATAAAATCAACAAACACGCGATAACCCTACTGATGACATTAAACAGATTTAGTCTCACATCCAGGTGCGGACATAAGACAACGGAGCACGCTTTTCCGTTCACAATAAAATCACGCCTTCTGCGCCGGAGAAAATAAAACAATATTTGTCCAAGTGAAAGGGCAGTGACATCTACTATCGGCTCGCATAAACCATTACTGCCAGTTCCAATTATGCAAAGCGTGAAAATGTTTGAATGAAATAGCGTGCTGCGTTTAGTTTTGCCCGCACCGGCACGTGGAAGTTTCACGAACGTGAAGAGCCTACGTGTGACCAGTGGCATGCGCAGAACGTGGAGGGTCCGCGTGAGTTTCACGGACGTACGTGAGATTCGGATTTTCACGTCGAGGTCCTCACTTTGCTGGCGTACTCCTAGCGTTGACAACATGGTGGAGCCCAGAGCGCCCGCTTCACAGCGATTACAGCGTCTTCGCTAATCCCTCGACTCGATATCGTGTCCTAAATGGTAGTATTCACCTTCAATTTCCCCACTCTTATCTTCACATAAAAGTTCAAGCGATAAAGCGCTTTTGGTTTTTGCAGATAGAAGGACGATTTTGCAGCTGCTAAGCCTGACGAAGTAGCTTTTGCCGTTGCCATAGCAATGGTTTCGCGAGACTGGCTTGGCTTGGACTCACCTTGTGAAAGAATGGCTATACTGAAGTTATAACAAAGGCTTGTTTTCGACCCGTCTTGTATTAGAGTGGCGGCAAATGGGTCTGTATTTGTTAATCGATAGCGCTAGGAACGACGTGCGGCGTACGTTGCGAACGTATAATTATAAGGATTTCAAACAACATGCGCGTCGACTACACAGACTTCTCACGTTCTCGTACGTGAAACTAAAACTGTCTGTTGCGCCATATTCTGATGCCGGCGTTAACGTTTGATAGAGAAATGATGCGCTTGGCAGAAGCAGTTGCTGATACGACCTTGCACTGATTATAATATTGCATGTAAAATGTGTAGGATCCCACAGACATCATGAAGCTGTTTTGGGCATCCAGCAAGGGGAGGGAGATCATTAGAGCTGATAAAATACAATAAGAATGTCATACATTCCAAGCGACAAGCCCAAAGTCGGCCCGCTCGGCCCAAGCTCGGCCTGAGGTCGAGGAATGAGAATGGCTTTAGAACGGCCGATCATCGGGAGTCGACTTCGGGCCTACGAATACGTCGGACTTGGTCACCATACTGCCGCGTCGAGTCAGGCATGGGTCATGGCTTACCCACGCATGACCCAACCACAGCCGCTTCCTCGTCATGCCAGCGCTACTTGCTTCCAGGTAGTTTATCCATACTTAGTCGGCGGTCCACTCTTTCACTGTCTGTTGATTTTCCAGGGAACGTCTTCCGTTCGATTCAACGTGGAAATTGCTGCGGCGCATAATTATTACATGTGCATCTTTGGTCCAAGCGGGCTATAACTTTATGGTAAATAAAAAGCAACCCAAAATTGTGTAGTATAAGTAAAAGCCCGCACACCAACAAAACTTGTTTCAAAAAGCTTTTTATTGGCTTTGATAAATACTCCAAACAGGACCAAAACTACTATAATAAAAGACTGGCAATTTTCGGGCACCTTATTAGGTTGGGAGGGGCTACAACCATTTATTCGGCTTTCAGATTCTAGGTTGAGTTTCAGACGTCGCTTTTCCATGCTCTTTTGTCCGTGCAGTCCATTCCTTCGTTGTTACGAGCCATCGCTTGAATGCTGTCGCAGCCTGAATGGACAGAACGTCACTCAGGGGCACACTTTCTCTCCTCAGCCACCTTAATATATAAAAAAGAAAAATCAGTTTTCACAGGAATATCTATTTTTCAGCCTGCTAATCGCGATGAAAGGCTGTCACTCAGACAGCTCTTATGAGGCTCTTCGATGTGAGCAGTGATAAAGTTAGGTGCTGTGATCAACACGAAGTCGATTGAAATAAGTGGGTGTCCCATTTATAAAAATATACTGCGTGTCTCAGCTATTTTGATCCAATGGCTGAAAAGCGACATATCAGAGCCAGATGAAGGAAGCCAGTTAAATATTACCGACAGCTACCATGTGCGCCTAAAAAAATATTTGTTCTCAATTTTTGATTTGCGTTATTATCCTAAGTTCTTTAATATGGCCTTTACACAATAAATGATAATTTGCTACATTGCAGAGCACCTCCCACACAATATTTTCCTATGGTCAGCTATATAAAATCCTTTGTATGGTCTGCTATAGATATTTGGCCCAAATCTATAACCCTTCTATGGCTAACTTAAGGTTATTCTACAGTCTGTTATATAGAAGTCTTGAACCTGTTCTATAGACTGGTTCCCTATGTACTGTAGTCTAACATTCTCTATGCTCGCGTACAAACATTTATGGTCATCTATAGAAAATCCTTAGTACGGTCGGCTATAGATATTTGGCTCAAAAAGCTTTAGCCGCTCGTATTGTAGTCTTTAGGTTTTACTATAGTCTGTGATATAGAAGTCTAACCGTTTCTCTAGACTTACAATTGCCTATGTACTGTAGTCTTTAGTATTTTCTATTGTCGCGTACTAAATTTATTGCTCAGCTATAGAAAATTCTTTATATGGTCGGCTCTAGATATTTGGGCCAAAAAGCTATAGCCTGCTATAGAAGTCTATAACCTATCTACTAATTTTTATGTCATAATGTTTTGCAGTCTTTAGCCTTTTCTTTTGTAGACTTTAGAAAATTCGCGCGCGCCCGCGTCTGTGTGTATGTGCGCACGCGCGCGCGTGCTTGTGTGTGCGTGCGTGTGCGTGCGTGCGTGTGTGTGCGTGTACGTGTGCGTGTGTGTGTGTGTGTGTGTGTGTGTGC
>JAJIZL010016009.1:0-23123 GCA_023969395.1 Amblyomma maculatum | reverse complement strand
TAGACATGTTTTTGTGTTGACTGCTACTGTTTTATCTGCCCCCTTCTGCGCATGCTCGACTTTTTCATATATAAGCTGTGTACTTCAGCTTGAATAAAGAATCGGTAGTTAGCGCTCGTCAAACGTCTTATGTGTTCTTTTTTATCCTTTGTGTTCTTTTTGTGCGCTAAGATTTTTACCTAATGGATGACCAACTAGCCCGGCAACATGTTCTCCTCTTGAGAAAGGCAGGGCTCCTGCCGAAACTTCGACTCCAAATAAACTTGGAAACCGTATGAAGCAATTTTTCACTATATATATATATATATATATATATATATATATATGTATATCATTCGGTAGCTTATATCTGGCGCGAATGTAGTACACGTAGTAATTGGTGTTCTGTATTAATAACCGTTTATTTTTTTTTTTGTTAAAAACACTTGAACTTAGGCTACAACATCAAATCGTGTATCACAGGATAATTGATATCTAATATGATTGCAATGCACTATTCTCCAGCTTTTGCTAATAGCTATTGATTAGTAATTGTGAAGCTACAATGTAAAGTCATATGTCACTGCATAGCTTATATCTAGTACTATTGCAATACACTAATTGCCATTGATTAGATAGCTGTTGATATGTAAATGTGAAGCTACAATGTGAAGGCATATATCACTGGATAGCTTATATCTAGCACTATTGCAATATACTAATTGCCGGTATTTGATAATTGCCGTTGATTAGTTGGGCTTAACACATGAACTTTAGGCTACACTACGAAGTCATATATCATGGGATAGCTTAGGTCGAGTACGATTCCAGTACTCTAACTACAGGTCTTACTTAATAGCTGTTAATTAGGTAAAATCAATTATTATTTGAAATTTCCGCTACAATAAGTTGTATCACGAGATAGCTTATATCTAGTCCTTTTGTTGCATTCATTGCCAGCCTTTGTCTATAGACTCAATCAGCTAATTTTGATTAACAAAAATACGAGTCATGGCTATAGACTCTACTCGTTTTAGTACGCTACTTTGCTAAGTGCTGAGTCATGATAAGTGCAAGTGATTAAGAGTCATAAATAATTGATTATGACTGCCATTTCGTGATTACACATAATGGTTTTGCAGACTCCACATCTTGCAGTATTTTACTTTATGTGATGCTTAGTCATGCTACCTTACATTAAGGCTGCGAGTCACAATCCCCTATGACTGAATTCCCCCTTTGCCTAAATTGTCATATTTTAGTTCATGAAATATTTGTCAATAAAAACATTATAAATTTATTATTGAGCGCCAAAAAGCATTGGCTTTTCATTCCAAGGACTTTGACACCTTTGAACAGGGTTGTTTTGCGTTTTTTCATATTTCATTATTTCTCAAAACCGATTGATCGATTATATTGTTATGTGGTGTACCATATTGGCATTCAGCAAGTGAAGAAAGGAGTGTGTGGCTGTGTGGACGAAGACGACGCTTAGTGTTGAGGTGTGCGGCTAAGCGGTGCCCATCGATTTCAGAGTGGTGCTATAGCCATCGGTGCATGATTTCCACTCGTAACAATATGCTCAAAAGTTTCCTAATTAGCATCATCAAGCGTTAGCTTTACATTTAGAGCATTTTGATATCCTTGAACTCCCTTTTTATTTTTCCCATTTTTTCGATTACTTCGGCTCAAATGAATCACTTACATTATTGACATTTTCTTAATTAGCATCATCTAGCATTGGCTCTACATTGGTAGTATGTTAACACCTTCGAATCACCCTTTTTAAGTTTTTTTTTTAATTTCTTCGTTTCTTTAATCCACGAATTTGAATTTCTTCGCGCGTCATTGCCTATGACCACCAATCTGTCATCAATCACTTGATCCACAAATTGCCATATTTTTTATACAGCCCCGATTATCTCCGACACGCGGTAGAGACGATTTCTATCTACTACTGCTAATATTACGCCCACGGCTTTTCGTCCGAACGAGCTGTATAAGCTATCAGATATGATTCACTGCAGTGCGCAACAAAAAGTTCACGCAGTGATCAGTAAAGAAAACGTCGGACCGCCGCAATATACAAGCGCCAACTCTCTCCTGCATGCAGAGCGCCCAGCCTCGCCGGTTAGGTTGGGCACCAAAATGGCTTCGCCTTTAGCTCAGCTCCGACACCGGTCTTTAACGGGAATCGGCAAGTGCCCCTTGAAAGGCTAGCACCACCCTAAGCCGGGTGCCGCGGCGCAACATGTAGACTCACTACTTCTACCCCAGGGCTCGCGTCCTATCGCGGCAAGTAAGTGAAATGAGGTACACCGACGGGTCACATTGCGAAGCGGGCGGTTTGGCTGGCATTGTAAAAATTGAGGAGGCGCTGCTGAGGAATACCAGAAAGAGAGAAAGAGGATTCGCATTGGCCTATGGACGAATTTCGACCACGTGGGGATGTACCCCATACACTGGAAATGCACACCACATGGACGCCCCTCCACTTCGCTGCCGTCGAAACACAGTCGCCGGTATGGTTAAAAACCGAGTTCACCATTCAGTAGTGGAGCATGCTAACAATTCAGACAATACTGCGTAGCATCCTCCTCACTTTCTCAAATTTTAAGCGGAACTGCATTCTAGCATGCAGAGCTGAACATTGTCACGCTTGGAAATGACCTCTAACGAAATGCGAGCCCGCGGATCAGACGCAGCTGTGTATTTGGGATTCAGGCTCAGATAAATCGGCCCTTCCATTTTCAGAGGGTGGGCAATTACTTTCAGAGGGTGTGTGTATGCGCGCGTCGGATTAGCGCGAGATCTAAAATTGGAGTTGCTCTGTTTAAGTGGGCATCGACTTTCAAGGCACCTACTCCGCCTTTCCCGAAGGACTCTGCTGCAAAGTGCGGAATAAAACATCTCATCATCAACAAACACAATAAATGTGTAAGAGCAAGACAGTAATCATACTGTCAGCGAATCTTCTTTAATTAACTGGAAGACCTTGTATAGAACGATATAACGAGAGAATGGTGATAAGCTATGTCAGAATAGAATTTTTTTTATTTAGTTTTGGCTCCGAAGCACTCCACCTGCTACATAGAGCTGGTGATTAAACCGACTGTTGCAGCCGACCACTTCGACACTTTAATTTGTAGTCAGCAAATATGATACGTGCTCTCAATTTGTGTTCTTGCAGGTTTGTTTACTGGTCATGTTGACAGGAAGTGGTTATTGATTTTTTTTTTATGAGTAGACTCTCTATATATAGAAAAAAGCGAATCATAAAAAACATTTCCTATAAATTTGCTAATAATTACAGGACTTGAAGGACATCCCAGACTGGAGACAGCTGCCGTTACAAGAAACTAAGCCCGATGGCCTTACTTTCCGTGTATTCTTATACTTCGTGACTAAACAGTACGTACCTTACACTTTATATTATGTGTATACGGAATACTTTCAGACGGGATAAGCCTAGGCTTTAACAAATTAAAGTTGTAATTCAAGTAAAAGTTTTGCATCAAAAATACATTTGGGTCCTTGAGGAAAAAAAAATATATAAACAAAAATCGATACGTGCGCTACATTTACAATGGCTGAATTTTAAAAACTAAATAATTTTGGCACTGTGTGTTGCAAAAGGAAAATCTCCACATTTAGTAGTTTGGCGCACAATATTCGAACGTGCATGCTTCCCAAAATATGAGGAACGCCAAGGTGACTTGAACGAGCCTTATGTGGGCGTTGCTTATATTAGGGTATAATTATATAATGTTAGGCATAATTATTTTCAGTTGACACCTGTTGTTCAACAAAGCATTTGTGCAAATGTATGCTTGTTCCTGGGGTCAAAAGAATTACAGAAAATACTTAACACAAAATGTAGCATAATATTCGACTCACAGTAGTCATAAGAGGCAAACTGCATCATGGATTGCAATAGTTAGCTTAAATAGAATGCAAATTTACACTGTGGAAAAGTAGAAAACGTTGTTGCTCTCCTGAATTCATAACATCTTATATCAAGTTCTGAGTAATCTAGCAAGCAGCAGAGAAACACTCAACATTTTGGCACATCATGGGAGCCACAATTATTAAAGCATGCATTCAGGGAATCTTCTGACAATGAGAAGACCCCTATGCGATGCCCATAAAGGACCTTTAGTGTATGTGAATAAAAAAAATAAGTTGGATACACAAGGCAAAACGCATATTTATATTGGCCAGTGCACCGTACAACTAGAATCCTCATATAGAGTGTAGAGTTTTGGCGCGCCGTTAGCGCCCTGCGAAGCAAAGTTAACAAGTAAAAGCGACGTGTCTCATTGGCTGAACCGGTTTGAAGTAAAAGGAAGTTCAGTCGTTCAGAAGTGTCCGACTCTTCGTGACCCTATGGGCCATGTCACACCACGCTTTCCGGTCTCTCACTATCTTCCTAACATCACATAACTTCATCTGCAGTGCCTCGAGGATGCCATCTAACCATCGCGTTCGCTGCCTACCCCTTCTCCGGTGACCCTCAACCTTTCCCAACATCAAATCTTAATCCAGCGAATCCTCTCTTCTCAACAGATGACCAAAGTAGCTGAGTTTTAACTTTAGAATTTGACCCTCCAATGAGCAGTCAGGGTTTATGGTCGACAGTATCGACTGATTTGATCTTCTGGCAGCCAAGGAACTCTAAAGAGTCTTTTCCAGCACCACAATTCAAACGCGTCAATTCTTCGGCGGTCAGCCTTTTTCACAGTCCAACTTTCGCATCCATACATCACAACTGGAAAGACCATAGCACGAGTTATACGGATCTTGGTTGGCAGACTAATGTCTCTGCTCTTTACTAGGTGGTCAAGGCTAACCATTTCTCTCTTTCCCAGAAGCAGGCGTCTCCTAATTTCATGGCTGCAGTCTCCTTCCGAGGTAATCTTGGAGCCCAAGAAGAGAAAATCTGTCACAGCTTCCACTTCTTGTCCATTGATGCTCCAGGACTTCATAGGGCAAGACGCCATGACGTCGTTTTTGGGGTTTTACCCTAGCACTGATTTGCCCATTCTTCTGTTTAATATGAGGGTGAGCCCATTCCTTCGCTTGGATTCGTGCCCACAATAAAAGACATAATGGTCGCCGGAGTTAAATTCTCCCATTCCGGTCCACTTGAGCTCGCTGATACCCAAGATATCAATGTTCAATCTGTCCATTTCTCGCTTGACGACATCCAGTTTACCTTGCGTCATAGATCTTACATTTCATGTTGCTATGTGATATATCTCCTTGCAACATCGGACTTTACGGTCGCTTCCCGACACATCCACAACTGAGCGTCCTCCTGGCTTTAGCCCAGCCGCTTCATTCGTCCTGGAGCTACTAAGAATCGCCCTTTGTTCATCCCTAATAACATGTAGGACGCCTTCCAACCTGGGGGGCTCATCTTCCGGCGCCATATCATTAATGGTATTGTGAATGGCCATAGGGTTTTCTTGGCTGGAAATACTGGAGTGGGTTGCCATTACCTTCTCCAGTGAATCACATTTTGTCAGAACTCTCTGCCGTGATCTGTCTATCTTGGGTGGCCCTACACAGCAGAGCTCACGACTTCATCGAGTTTCGCAAGCCCCTCCGCCACGACAAGGCAGTGATCCATGAAGGGGAGACTGAACATAGTTTTACAAAAATGCTTTACCAGCCGGAAAGTATTAAGCCTGACTAAGACGCGCATATAACACCAAGGCAAGAGGTACCGGTTCGTTCTAAAGTTTTATCTGCTCCTATATTGTCATGAAGTGTACTCTCGCGGTAATGTATGCTTGTTTGGGTTTTGCTGTTACTTCACCTACGGCAATTGCTCAAAAAGCAGAAACATAACGCTACCCTTCCCCCACTTTCGCGCCACATACACGTGGCTGAAGGAAACGTTGGACAAGTGCTTTTTTGTATGCGGGAGCGCTTGTTGCTAAAACAAGCTAACTTTCACAACGTAAGCCCTGCCGGGGTGGTGCAGTGGTAAGACGCCCGACAACTGTGCCGGAGTTCCCGGGCTCGAACCCGATCACGGCGGCTACGTTTAGAGGGAGGCGAAACGAAGTGGCATCCGTGTGCTGTGCGATGTTAGCGCACGTTAAAGATCCCCAGGTGGTCGAAATTACTCCGTAGCCCTCCACTACGGCTCCTCTTTCTCTCTTTACACTTTCATTCCCAACTTCCTCCCTTCCCTTACGGCGCGGTTCAGATGTCCACAGAGCAAATGTGACAGATATTGCGTCTTTCCCTTCCTGTGAAGAAATTATTGTTATTATTATTATTATTTCACAACGTAAGAATATTATGGTTCTGATTGTATGCCTAAATTACGCAGCATGAGCCCGTCAATTTCAGCTTACTCGGCAAGCTCTATACGAAGTCCAAAACAAGTCGGAGTACCAGTAAGGTAGCGTATTATATTGGAGGCATAAAATATTCTAAAAAAAATCACTGACCACCATCCATGGCGTGCATGCAAGAGTGCAGCCGACACCACGACTAGCACCCGAGATGGGGATGATATCACGCTCTGACGTTACCGATCAATGGTTCTCAGACCAGGACACTAATTCCGAAATTATTAATAAAACTTAACCTTTAAACTTTATACTGCGCCGAATGAGCTAATATTTCGAGGATTTATAATTTACCATGTGTGAAGTGTATTCCAGTAATCAGTTTATGCTCAGTTTTTAGGCGCCATGACCCGTTTGAAGTTAGCATTGGAATGAGGCATTGCATCGTAGTTTGGGGAAACATTTTGTGCTGCTTCTTTGCCGAAATCATCCGGAAAAAAATAGCTGCAAAGAATGCTGTTGCCGCAGCGTCATTACAATGAAGACCATGTTTCATTGCATCGAATGTTCCCCGTTGTGAGGCATTCGATTATTTGGCTGAACATTGTTCACACATTGTATGTCCTGGCGTCGCGAGAGATCGTGTTCGTATCTCCAAGCCTTTGCAGTAAGATAATGCAGACGTTCGCGTGCTTTCACCGAAGCAGGTTCTCGCGTTGAGACCAACTCGACTTGAGGGCCGGCAGCACAGAAGTAAAATAGGTCGACACCTGGTGCCAATCAACCAACATCAATCCAAGTTGTATTGTAGCATTGTTTAGTGCGCTCTGTATGCGCTCAACAAGGAGTGACGGCGAATCTATAGACATACTGTCGAGATATGAGCGAAAGCTGTCCCAGCCGATCACAGAACTCTTGCAGTGTAAATGACAGAGACGTGAGGGATGGATACCAGTGATGACTGTGCGGTGATACCTTCTTCAGCAGTCTGGCTTATTGTGCCACAAGGAAGTTTCCGCTCCTCACCGCCACGTCAAATCTGGAGTATAAACAGTACTAGTTATCTGACACACTGTCCGTGTGGCTGTCCCAGGGTTATAGAGAAGGACGAAAAGGTTATCAGTGAAGGCATCCCGCACACGCCTCCCACGATGCTTCAAGTCGAATACCCTCCCTGAGGGTGAGGGGCGTTGAAGTAACCTCCGATTAAAATTGGGCATCCAAAGTATTGCCGTCGGAGACTTGATAACTAACCAAGAATACAGGAAGCAGCGCCTCAGGCAGGTTTGACTATTATGAAACAATCCCAACGGTTAATATCACACCTACAGCTGCTACCTCTTGATGTGTTTTGCACCAGTTTCGAAAGTCGTGCATGAGTAACATGCGTATCAACATATACCGCTGCCTTTACCGAGCGGAGCAGCAGTCTGCAAGCGACGGCCACTCATTGAAGAAGACAAGTAGCCACTAAAGCCCGGAATCCAAGGCAAGGCGTTGCTTTCCTGCCGTAAGATAGCCCACACACGAAACATGTTAAACCGTGGTCAGGCATTGAGCCCTCCTACCATCGTGGAAAGGCCTGTATAGTTTCCGAGACACGCGTCCGAGGTAGCCCCAAGGATTCTGTCGGTATATCCATCAGTCTTTTGTTGGCTGGAGATTTGATCCTTTTTTTTATACGGCATCGATCCGGGTGTAGGCGCAATCCGGTTCTCGATAGTTACACAAGAGCGCCTTCCTTGACAGCCATCACTTGCCAAAGACGAATTCTGTTCATTGTCTCCTGAAGTATGTTTGTGCGAGGCACGAGGGCTCAATGACACGGATGGTGGTGATGAGAAGCTCATTGGAGAGCATGCCTCCTTATGTCGCATAGCCGAAGGCCCTTTTCGACGTGTTGACTGGGTGCTCATTGCAGTGCTCCACCTAGGGGACAGATCACTTACGGGCGGTTGGACATTTTGAGAAGGCGGGAGCGTTTTTACTCATGAACCGGGTCAACAAGCTGGACCTGAGGCCGAGGTTCAGATCGAGGTGTCCACTGCGGGGAAGGCGTTTCCGCGAGCGACGCCGGCAGAAGCTACCCCTGCCGGCGTGGTAGCGGAAGCACTAGGCCTAGCCTCAGAGCCCAGCTCAGCTTCAATCATGCATGGCTATCATTCGGTGGAGGCCTCGCCACCTGACTGCGAGAGGATGTTTTTAGCTTCTTCAGAATGCGAGAAACACTCCTCTTGAGATAGGGCACGTAGTTATAAGTGCGTGGCGAGGCTTTTTTGACGAGCGATGCGAAGCCGCCTTAGCAGAAACACGCTTCCTCACGCTTCTCTTTGCAGGCGTGGTGCACAGAGCATTGGCTCTCCTTCCTTCTGGTGCTAATTTGCTTCTTCAATATCGCACACCGGCTTCTTTTTCACACACCAGGCAAACTGCATTCGACCAGTATATATCGCTCGTTTCTGCGGAGTGGCATGCGTGACGTCATCAATTAGCTAAGCGCCTTACATGGTATTCGCGGCACAGTTTCGCTATGAGCCACAAAGGAGCTGCTCGAGAACTAGATACGCTCGCGTGCAAGCTGAATCTACTCATCCTGTCGAAATGGTGCACCGTGACGAAGGGGCACATAGAATGAAGTTCAGATTGCAAAATCAGTGATCAGAACTCCCGATGAGCGCGATGTTAGACATGCAGAATGGCGACGCAAGACAGAGGAGAAGGTGCGATACGAACACCGAACAAAAAAACTATTTAGTCTCATTCAAGACTACAACTCCTTCCGCAATGTATACCCTTGATTAGCAGAGATGTCACTGCCAATTTGTTTGCGACATTTTGGCCGTTCTCCCGCTAAAATGCTTGATCCCTCTTTGTTCTCTATAACTTCCAGCTCCTCTCTTCATAAACTAGGTGATTTTCTTAGTGGCTCTGTTGCCGGGCATGCCGCGGGGATTCCTTCCTAAACCGAACATCAAGCTTCTCTTTCTAACACCCCCTCCGCAAGCCCGGGTGCTGCTGTGTTAGGCAGCGGGGTATTGGCAGGAAGTATTAGTGCTGAACTTGTTCCAACATACCTGAAATTCCAGACGCTCGGGCGTTGGTCCCCTGGAGGTGAGTCGCCTTCGTGCCGCAGCACGTTTGAAGCGAGTGATCAGGGCGGTTACTGATTGGACCATTTGGGCCGCCGTCACGTGCTGCACCGGTTTGGACATTTTGAGTGCGAAAGGCTTTTCCAGGCCATATAAGCCTTCGGGCTATCTTTTGGAATCGAGACGTTCAGCACCGTTTATCGAGTGCAGTGCCACTCGCAAGCAGGGGACGCGTCGTTATTTCCACGACCGTCGTTCTGCGACTACAAATGTGGTTAGCTTGTAGTCCTCAGTCCTCTTGCCGATTTTCTGTAACGTCCTGTACAGTCTGGGGTCAAGAGGACATTGATTATGTGGTGACGGGGGGGATGTCGTGCTAGTGATTAGGACGGGGGGGATATCGTGCTAGAAAACCTGGCCACCCTGTATACGCAGTGCCTGGTGTCATCGACGGTACCGGAACCATGGAAGAATGCAAACATTATCCTCATTCACAAGAAAGGGGACTCTAAGGACCTTAAAAATTACAGACCAATCAGCTTACTGTCTGTTACGTATAAGGTATTTACTAAGGTAATCGCTAATAGAATCAGGACAACCTTAGACTGCAATCAAGCAAAGGATCAAGCAGGGTTTCGGAAACGGTACTCTACTATCGATCATATCCATACCATAAATCAGGTGATAGAAAAATGCTCGGAATATAACCAGCCCTTATACATAGCATTCATTGATTACGAAAAAGCATTTGACTCAGTTGAAACCTCGGCGGTGATGCAGGCATTGCGAAATCAGGGGGTAGACGAGCCATACATGAAAGTGCTCGAAGATATATATAGCGGCTGCACAGCAACAATAGTTCTGCATAAAGAAAGTAACAAAATTCCCATAAAGAAAGGTGTTAGGCAAGGAGACATAATCTCCCAAGTACTATTCACAGCTTGTTTAGAGGAAGTATTCAGAGACTTGGAATGGGAGCAGTTAGAGATAAGGGTAGATGGAGAATACCTCAGTAATCTGCGATTTGCCGATGACATTGCCTTGCTAGGCAACTCGGGGGATGAACTGCAAATAATGATTGATGACCTAGACAGGAAAAGTAGAAAGGTAGGCTTGAAAATCAATATGCAGAAGACTAAGGTAATGTTCAACAGCCTCGGGAAGGAACAACAGTTTACATTAGGTAGCGAAATACTGGAAGTAGTAAGCGAATATGTGTACTTAGGACAGGCAGTAATCGCAGATCCGGACCACGAAAAGGAAATTACAAGAAGAATACGATTGGATGGAGCGCATTTGGCAAGCACTCGCAGATTATGACTAGCAGCTTACCGGTATCGCTCAAGAGGAAAGTATACAACAGTTGCATCTTGCCTGTACTCACCTATGGGGCTGAAACTTGGAGGCTAACCAAGAGAGTTATACTTAAGTTGAGGACAACCCAGAGGGCTATGGAACGAAAAATAGTAGGGGTAACATTAAGAGATAGAAAGCGTGCAGAGTGGGTCAGAGAAATAACTCAAGTTACCGACATTCTAGTAGAAATTAAGAAGAAGAAATGGACATGGGCAGGACATGTAGTGCGAAGAGAGGATAACCAATGGTCGCTGAGGGTGACAAACTGGATTCCAAGGGACGGAAAGCGTAGCAAGGGGCAGGGGGCGGTAGTTAGGTGGGCGGATGAGATTAAGAAGTTCGCAGGGGTCAAGTGGATGCAGCTAGCACAGAACCGGTTTAAGTGGAGAAATATGGGAGAGGCCTTCGCCCTGCAGTGGGTATAATCAGGCTGATGATGATGATGATGATGATGATGATGATGATGATGATGATGATGATGATGATGATGATGATGTGGTTAGCTTGTAGTCCTCAGTCCTCTTGCCGATTTTCTGTAACGTCCTGTACAGTGTGGTGTCAAGAGGACATTGATAATGTAGTTAGCTTGTAGTCCTCAGTCCTCTTGCCGATTTTCTGTAACGTCCTGCACAGTGTGGTGTCAAGAGGACATTGATAATGTGGTTAGCTTGTAGTCCTCAGTCCTCTTACCAATTTTCTGTAACCTCCTGTACAGTGTGTGTCAAGAGAACATTGATCATCTCATCAATGCTGACACGGTGTCATTGCTACCGCCAAGTGAGCAGGCTTCCGTTGAACACGAAACAGGTAACGTGAACTACGGAACCAGTGACCAGAGGTCGCCGGCTGTCTAGCCTGAAAAAAATAAACAGGAAATTTCAGAGTACCGCATTGATTTCCCACAGGCCACCTGTGCGCCTATTGGCTGATGCGGGTCACGTAACTTCGTAACGCCATATCCCTTTGACCAAAAGGAATACATTTTATAAAAATTTTGAAGGCAGAAATATGGTTCAAAAGTATTTGACTTAATTAATCATAAAATGCTGTTTCAAAACCTTGACTACTATGGCGTAAAAAATAACGAACCCAAATTAATTTAGTCCTACTTGCAATATCGTTCTCAATTTGTCACCATTGGAAGAGAACATTCCTCGATAAAATACATTAAAACAGGTGTCCCTCAGGGAAATATTTTGAGACTGTTTCTGGTTAATCCTCTACATCAATGAGACAACCCGCATCCATGAAACCGCAGATTAAATAATGTTTGCTTATGACACTAGTTGTTTTTTTTTTAAGGTAGATCATGTGCCGATTTGGGTTGTCGAGCCAATAGCACGCTTTCCAAAATCATTGCATGGGCGCAAATTAACTGCCTAAAACTAAACAATAATAAATCGAAAGCTGATTTATTTCACCCTCGCCACATATATTTACGATTGCCCAACATTTTATTAAATAACTCAGAAATCAAAGTGGTTGAAATTTTAAATAACTCTGGGTCACTCTGGACGATCGGCATTATGCCCCCCCCCCCCCCCCGCTGCTTATTCCCTACCTCTGTTAACATTCTCATATGCAATTCTTTATTCTCTTTTTTATTAGGTTACGCGTTTCTTATTTGGTCAACAACAACAGTCTGAAACATTGGCAAACTTGTTGTCTTAAAAAAAAAAGAACTTTGCGCCTAGCTGGTGAATGTTCATATCGTTTTCACACTGCAGGTTTATTTAAGAAACGCAACATAATTCCCATTTCATCGATGTATGATTACAAGCTATTTCGCATATATAAATTTGATACATTAAAAATAATGATGTTATAATGAGCTTGGCACGGCTAACAGAAAACTTTTCTGTTTGTAACGTAGGCCATCCTGAAACGTGGCATGTAGCGAAATGTAGAACAAACTATTTGCATCAGATGTTGAAATTCCAATTACCCAAATTTCTAAATTAAATAAATCAAGAAACTGACAACTATCGTATATCACCAAGAGAACTGCGCTCAATATTTCTACATTGATGCAACATACCGACTTCACATTCTATGCTTTATAAATGTTTCTTTTTTAAACAATGTTCCAAGAAGCATGTGTTCTCGTCATATTATACTGTTTTCCCTTAGCCGCACGCTCGTCTGCTGCCCGTGGGGTTGAGAGTCAGGGCCCGTCAAGCTGTTCTGAACGCTTTTTTCCTGTCCTCCATGTAAACTTTTGTTTGTGGAATACATATTTGAAATTCGAAATCATGCACGCAGAGCACGTGGCTTGTTCGGAAGTTTTTCTTTTTTCTATAGTTCATTGGAGTCAATAGATTTTTTTGGCCCACAGGGAAAAGCATTATACGTGGCTGTTGTGCCTTTGGAAAAGGTAACAGGAATGAGTCAGGAAAGGTGTTTTGTCTGTTCAGGGAGGAACATTGGATCTGCAACGGCAGTCACACTGGGCTCACAGAATCGGCTAGGAAAAAATTGTGCAATCAAGGTATCGTGCTTTTGTGCGGCCTACAATGGTTCACTGGTTTCGCATCTTAAGGCGAAAGCCTTTTAGGCTTTTGCCTAAAAGAGCGAAAATCTGAGCGGGAGCTGTACGAGTGAGCTGCGCGCTTGATCTGGGTACGGATATGTTCGCTGATGTGTCAATAGAAAATAGCCGACGTGTGAGGTAGTTTAAGATTGAAAACAACGGATGGTTTATAAGTAATAAATAAAAGTTATAAATAGACGTCGCTAAAGTTAATGACTTATAATAACGGCTAATAATGAGTAATAAAGATTACAGGTGGCTTGTAATGACCAATAAGTCGAACGCCAACTTTTAATGACCGCAGCTCATTTGAAATGAGTACAAATGCTCAGCTGTAGGTTTTTATGCCAACAATTAATAGGCAGACACGTAACTTCGAAAAGGCCACTATGTCAAAAGGACTTTAAATGACCGCACTGATTGAAAATGAGTAAAATAACCAGGCATGACTCATCAAGCCTGCTAATGACAACGAAAAGACCATTATGTCAAAGATGACTTGTTATGACCACATTATTGGAAATGAATAAAACTGTTTAGCTATGGCTGTTAAGGACTATATTGATTAAGCATCAAAGATCATGACTATGAAACGACCAATATGTCGAACGACGACTTGAATGACCGCAACTGACTGGAAACGAGCGATGAGTGGCAAATATTACAATGACTAGGCATGCCTCTTCATGACGATGAAATGGCCAAAATGTCAAACGTCGGCTTACGATAAAGAGAAGATAAGAAGGATAAGAGGGGAACGATGAGGGCAAATAGGAGAGGAAGGGTTGCTTCTTACCGTTTTCTTCTTAACAGACATCTAAGTGTCTATAACTTTGTTTGCTTAGTAACAAGACAAGCATAGGGCCACGCCCACAGTGCGCGTGATAGGAACAGGTGTTTACAGTCTACAGCAGTGTGTCCCACGCGCGTAGGAATACCCCGCGCCCATTCCGATCATCTAATTTGGGAAAGCTACCGTCACCTTAAGTGAAATATCTAGCCGGTTGGTAAGGGACACGTCAACATTCAGTTGCGCATGAGTTCTTATACCCTGCTCTTTCAAGTGTCTAGTCGCAAGCCCGTGTGCGGATCAATGTGAAGCCGCACCCGTTCTTTTTTAATTTTTATTTTTTTAAATTATCGTACCTGAAATATTACACTGCCTTGCTAAGTAACTCGGGGGATGAACTGCAAATAATGATTGATGACCTAGATAGGAAAGGTATAAAGGCAGGCTAGAAAATAAATATGCAGAAGACTAAGGTAATGTTCAACAGCCTCGGGAAGGAACAGCAGTTTACATTAGGTAGCGAAGTACTTGAAGTAGTAGGCGAATGTCTACTTAGGACAAGTAGTAACCGCAGATCCGGACCATGTAAAGAAAATAACAAGAAGAATAAGATTGGGATGGAGCGCATTTGGCAAGCACTCGCATATTATGACTAGCAGCTTACCGGTATCGCTCAAGAGGAAAGTATACAACAGTTACATCTTACCTATACTCACCAATGGGGCTGAAACGTGGAGGCTAACCAAGTGGGTTCTACTTAAGTTGAGAGGAACCCAGAGGGCTATGGAACGAAAAATGGTAGGGGTAATATTAAGAGATAGGAAGCGTGCAGAATGGGTCAAAGAAATAACTCGTTACCGACATTCTAGTGGAAATCAAAAAAGGAAATGGGCATGGGCAGGATAAGTAGTATGAGGAGAGGATAACCGATGCTCGCTGAAGGTAACAAACTGGATTCCAAGGGAAGGAAAGCGTAGCAGGGGGCGGCAGAAAGTTAGGTGGGTGGATGAGGTTAAGACGTTCGCAGGGGTGAAGTGGATGCAGCTAGCACAGACCTGGGTTAAGTGGAGAAATATGGGAGAGGCCTTCGCCCTGCAGTGGGTATAGTCAGGCTGCTGATGATGATGAAACCACAATGCTTTACTACGTTGTGATATATGTGAACCCTAAAATTAAAGGGTGACACTCATCTTCATCATTCTCATCTTACTCCATACTGGCATCTTCCAGATTGGCTATAAACAAAAAAAGGAGGATGCCTGAACTCGGATTGAATATTCTAATGGCACGATTGCGAGTTACGAGCCTGGTCATACCCTGAGATTGGCGCAGTTTTTCTGCAACAATATTAATTCGGCATCGTCCTTATCGTTCGCAGACATCAGAAAAACTAAAACACGACTATGTGACCAGAATCTCACAGTGTCCACATCTGTACTCAAAGTCTGGCACCGAGGGAGCTGCTATCGAAAGCGAGTGAAAAGTTTTCAATGCAGTTGCGTTTGAAGAACATGTCGCACTGAAATATGTTTTATAAACAAACAAGGCTTCACTTGTACATCGCTACGAGTACAGCAGCTACGATTGCTGCGATCGAGAACTTTGTGTGCTTCCGATTTACGCTTCATTTTGTTTCTTCAAACCTACTGGAATTATGATCTTTTTTAAATATATACTATGCTTTGAATGTGTGATGCAATTTTACTATATCTGCATAACAACTGCAACAATGATCTTCTGCTTTCAGAAACTCTTGGACGGAAATAAAAATGTATTATAGTGATTCATACTACAGTTCTGCCAGAGTTGCATATAGCGGCAGGGTTGATGCACCGGCAGCCGGAAAAACTGACAGTGCGTTTACGAAAAAGAGTGATTATTACGTAAAGGAGGGAGAATATTTTTCACTAGCACTCCGAATGGAATACGAGCATATTATGGCAAGTTTTGAATTTGCACCTTACTCGTTTTTTGTGCTCTTTTCAAAAATCAAAACATTAAGAAAAGAGTAGAAAGCTTCAGTCATTAATAAAGAAGGAAAGGAATCTTTCGCCACAATTTTAAACAGTTACTGCGGGAAAATATAGTAATGCCAGAAAATGCTGAACTATCATAGGCATTCACTCCTCAGTCGCGTTTATATTACGCTTTCTGAAATAGCCACTTTGGTGCTTTATGCAAATGCTGTCCAATGTAGCGGTGATGAAAGACACCAGACTTTATGATTATTTTTCACGAAACGTAGTGTAGAAGTCGTACATGAATATCTAAACATAAGAAAGCAAGAAACTGGCTGATATTACATTTTCAGCGGCCTTGGCTTGTAATCGGTTATTTATAGAGTTCAGTGGCGGCGTAATTAACATATATGTCCAACTACATTGAGCGAGACTATCTCGTCCAACATTTCCACATTGTCGTTTGGTCAGCGTGCAGTTACTGCACTCATGAGGTCAACAAATGCTTTTAAATCAAATTCTCAGTAGCGCTGATTTCCGTCTCCTAAATGACTATGCTATTCGCGGCCAGCGATGGCAGGAAGCGTCCCACCACAAAAATGGCAGTGTTTTCTCCAGCACTAATATAGAGTCACTAAATGACCATATATTATATCAGACAAAGGCTAACAAAGCGAACAGAAAGAGTGTGGAAGGTGTGGCTGGCGGCTACTGGAAGGCAGGAAAGCCCTGGTGCCTCTTACGATACATTGAAATCGATGTAGCCTCGTACTGGGACACAGAGCGCGAACAACAAGCACAAAATATTTGTGTCTATATTCTTTGAAAATTGATAGTCAACAAATGTAAACACTCAACACTTGAGGCAACACAGAAATAATTACCGCAAGCTTATCTTTATTGTAGGAAGTGGATCAAGTTTTAAAATCATTGTGGGTTACAAATGAAGAGAGAATTATTTACCCATTTATGCTGCTAAGAATGGAAGGCGCGCTTGCCAAAATTTAACGGGCACGCCCGTGTATATATTGCGAGCCCTTATCACAAAACTTCATCCACATCGGTGATTTCTCATGAATACCCTTCCTTTCACGTGAACCTCATCCTCATTTGTAAATCACCGACATTCTGAATAGTCCTTAAACGCCATTTTTGGCAGTGCAAATAAACCTCGGTCGCGCAGCTCGCAAGTGTTTTGACCTCAGTACCTCCTTACCGAAACCCTGCAGCTACGCTTCGGACGAATCCTAGTTGATCCTTCTGCCAGGATGAAGCATCACGATCAGCACCCCCGCGTTAAGATTGCCGTCGCCTCGACGTCTGCTTCTCCAACTAGTGTGATTCCCTGATCCGAAGCTTCTACTGGCACTGCTCACACTCACGACACACAGGCTACGCAGTGAGGCTAGACAACCCGGATTATAACTACCTGTCAGTGCGATCCTCCAATTTTTCTTGCCCTACTAGGTCACAACGTTGAGTATTGGCTGCGCAGTACGAAGATGCTGGCCCCTACAACCACTAAGATGTTTCAACTTATTTTCAATGTCAGCTTCTTGATACATGTCGCCAAGCTCAGGTTAGCAAGCTATCGGGCCACCATTCCCGACTGGACTCAGTTTGCCACTCAGCTTTGTCAGGTCTTAGGAACAGCAGCCACCGGCCTCGCTTTTTACAAAAACAAATTAGTCAGGTGGTTGCGGCTTCCCAGAGACCGTTACAAGTCATATATTTAGTGTTTACATGCTCTTTGTGGGCGTGTAAACACTATCATGACTGAACCGACTGTGTCCATGATGGCCTGAAAGCAATTAACGGCTTCGCTCTCAGTACTGTCGCCACTCAATACCCATCATCTGTTGCGTTCAATCATACCAACTGTCACCACTTTATTGGGCTTAGGTTTTGCCGCCTCCCGAAGGTCTGGGACAACCGCTTTTCCCCAGATGCTGACCTCGGCGATGATTCAATCGATCAACCTTTAAGAATAGCGGGCCTCTCCCCAGGATATAATCCTTCCCCAGCAACTTCCTCTCCCGTCTCCCCCGCAAGCTATCTCATTTGCGTGCACTGGTCAAAGAACAAATCGCTTCTGTAATATATCTTTACTTTCAAAATCAGCCAAGTCACCGTTACATGCCTTCATATTCTGAGGTTGCTGCGAATCCCCCTAAATATATGCAGCGTTCCTGCTCCACTTCTCCGCAGCCAGTCATAACCGCCTTCTCCAGTCACACATCCATTCCTGTCCCCGGCCCAATTTCGTTTATCCATTGCGTTCACCGAGGCCGATCTGCTGTCGCTGTGCGTTTCGATAGGAAGGATCTTACGTAGTCGTGGGTCCTCCTTCCGCAATTGGCGTTGTTTAGGCCTTCCATGATGGCTTCGTGGCTAACATTGTCGAAGGCCCCTTTGATGTCCAGGGCCATGATAATGTTTTCGCCGGTCATAGACACGGCACCCACTGGTGTGAAGGCTACGCCTTTCCAACCGTGAAAGAGATCGGCGATCTCCGGTTTTTTAAAAGACCTCTTCTGGAAAGGCGATTGAACTCTGTCGTGTGTCTGCGGATGAAACTCCTTTTGGGGAGGTGTCTTTTTATTCAAATGCCTTGACAGTGTCCGTGTAATACGGGTATAAAAGCTGATCCTGATGTAAAATTTCTTTTTTACTGCGTCAGTTGCTATGAACGCTGTAATATTGTCAGCAAGCGCAACAAAACGTAGTAGAAAATTAAAATATAAATAATCAATATACAAAACGGAGCAGGGGAGGGCATAAATCTATCCATACAGCATGTCAGACATATCGGTGTTTCTTCCCCGGACAGGTCCTACAGTCCTGGTGCAGGCTTCGACGTCTTAGAGATGCATCAAGTACGAGCGTAATGATAACCTAACTCCACTGACGCCAAACCATCCAAGTTTCTGCATTAGGAATGCTATGGTTGAACAACTGAAACAATTTCAAAAAATGAGTACACTAGAAGCGACATTACTTTACATAGAATGCATTTTTTTAACTGTTCGGTCGGAGTAATGCTGTTTTATCTCATCTTTTTTCTGAAGCTAAAATGGCATTCGAAGAGGACCGTGTGCTTTGACAAAACCCGATTAATTCTTGGTAGATAATTCTTTCAGTGTCTTCTTGGCCTCCACAAACACCTGTCGATCCTCTGCACCACCGTCGGGTTTCCTGCCATCCTTGCCATCTCAGGCACTTTCTATGTGCCTTTGCAACCGTCGTCATGATTTTGCTCCCGCATTCCAACTCGTCGTTCGTCGATCCTTCTTCGCCGCAGGTTTTCGGACAAAAAGGGAATGAATTTGTAACGCTGCTTAAAAGTCGTTGGCTCCCAGCTTGTCGCGCCACAAAGAGCGGCAGAGTGTCACGTGCAGCATTCCCTCTCTGGCTATTTTCTGGTTTCACTGCGAGCGAAATAAAAATTGGTTGACGAAGGCATTTATCGCGCCTTCGGCCCGGTCAGGCAACTCTCCTACACCAGCAACCACCGAATACCAACTACAATCATGCGCTTCCCGTAGCGTGCGACCCTCGAAGTTGCCAGCCAAGCCAAAAAGGCCGCGGACACCCGCCTCCCGGGAGAGCTTTTATGCCAGCAGACGAAAAGCACCATACCACCGAGGGGCCCCCGGTAAACCGGTTCCGGCGGTCGAAAGCGCCTCGTTTTCACAACATCCTGGTCGAGAGGGGTGGAGTTCTCCCTAGTGTGAATACCCCTTAAAGCGGTATTCACACAGGGGAGCCTTTCGGGGCGGGGGTGCGGGGGCAACGCAGGCCGGCGGAACCCCCTCCCTTGCTCCCGCATTCACACGGGCGACGAAGTACAATAGGAGAGCGGTGTCTGCGCTACCTGCCTCGCTCCTTCGCCGCAGTCAGGTTCAATGTGCATTGGTCACATTTTGAACTCTGGTAGTGTGGATGGGGCGGAGGAGGCATGAGTAAACCGTAGACAGGTTCACGATGAAGTAGCGAGGATATTTGATATGAAATATCAGATAAGTTCAATGTCAAAATAAGCGCATAGAGACAATGTAGACATCAGAGCGACGACAGGAATAGATGAGGACGCGTACCCTCAGTCTTATTTTCATTACTACTAGGTCCCTAGATGAGGAGTGCAGTTACTTGAGAAATTATTTGAAAACATAGTATTTTATTTACCTTGCTCAATACTATAACGCACGACAAAGAATAAAAGCCTGCAAACCGCAGCTTGAAAAACGCCCTGTACTTATTCTTCACACGGTGACCGGGCTTGAGCATTCCGGAAGGTAGTATCAAATTTCTGGTTCATACACAAAAAGCCATGTATTAGAACAAAATAATTACATACCGCATAGGTCAGTAGCATTTTACGAATCATAGGCGCTGAACTTGGCAGGAAAAAAAAATGTTACATGAAACTTGTTGCAAATGTGTTAAGTGCGAAAAAAAAGACGCGAAAACGCCAAGAAAAACGTTACATCGAAAGGTGAGGCATTACAGCTAATTATTTTGCATGTTTTTCTGTGGTCATGCCATATTTCGCAAGACTGTTAATTTCCTTCGGAAAGTGGCACCTCATTGATTGCGTATGATTAGTGGTGCGGCAAAGTGGAAATGGCCATCAGTTACGGTTTTACACTCGATAAGCAGGCGTGTACCAAATTAAATGGAGCATTTCAAGCATACAGTCAATGTTACCAGAAGAGCAGTCTTATACAAGCATAAAAGTATGATTGTGTATAAAGTCAATAACCTGACAATGGTAAGTTATAAAGTACGTATGCATCAGTGTGCACATGCGACGGCATGTTAGTAATAATTGGCGCTGTGAGTTTTTGTGCGAGATATTTTGACTATTATGTTTGGTTATCGCACAACAGACGCTAAGGCTGTTACGTGATAAATGGTTGAAGGGAAACACTTTAGATTAGAATTGTCACTGGTGCTTATGGGGACATTGTACGCCAGCCGTTTTATTTTATTTACTACGAACACTCTATATTAATTATTCGTCCCGCAAACAAAGAGAGTGGCTGTCACGAAATTGGCGCACATTATATTAAGCCGGCGCTGCGCCAGGCCTGTGTGGCGCCGCATCGAAGTTTCGACAAGGTTCGAAAAAAGCCTCCTTCCTCGCGCGAGAGCGCGCGTAAGCTTGGTACGCGTCGCCGTCACCCTGTTTCTCATCCCCCGGCGATGACGGTGGTTCATCAGTCCGGAAAATGCCAGACGTCTCCAGAAAAGTCTTCGGGGTCTGAGCAATCACGACGGGCAGCTCGACGGGAGGAAAAGGGAGCGCTCTAACCAGTGAAGATAAGTGTATGTGCGCGCTAGCCTTGCCGCGTGTTAACAGACAGACGCGGTGCGCCCTATTTATTAAGGCCGCCCCGCTTGTATAGTCAGTCAGTCACTCAGTCAGTGGTTGCGGAGTGTTCGCAAGTGCGACAACTGGACTCCCGGGGATCACCCGCTGCTGGCAAGCCCACGGACCTGCGAGGGAGTGGAGATCGTCTTGTATGGCGGCCACATCGTGACTCTCGTGGCGTCGGACTGCAACAGTGCCCGGTGAACAATTTGGTGTTTATGTGATTCTCTCGTGTTTGATCTGTGTTGTAAAGCCTTTGTGTTATTAAATACCTGTGTAGTTCCATGCTTAGCGTTTGTTTTCCAGTGAACCTCTTGTCTGTGCATTTTAAGTGTTCTTGTGTATTCCTCTGTATCGTCTCTTGCTGTGTATAAAGTGTGTTTTGTTTGTTACTTCTGACTCCGAACCTTACTCTGGCTTGAACCGGCGAAAACTGGGCACCAAACGGCCACCCCCTTCTGTCACTACAAGGCAGTTGAATTCCGGCTGAGCTTGCTACACAGCCGAGGGCATCTCCTTTGCGACCGGAACAGCTACCCCCACTCACTCTAAAGGTGTCTGGGAGTGTGCGCACCGTTAAGGGCGCATTGTTAATAATCGTCCTAAATATTAATGGGTGACAGGGGCGTACGACCGTCCACTTCGCTATGATTTTCCTCACAAACATGCTCGAGATTACTTTATTACACTCAGCATCGCAACCGATATGCCGACCGACATAGTGGGTACTATTCAGCCAGTGAAAATGTAAAAGAATGTTTCTTGGTACGTCACAATAACCTCTGTCACAGCGAAGGAGCACTCCACCACACCACAACCAGCTACAAAATTGCGCTTCCCGCAGAGCGCAACCCGCGAATTTGCCAGGAGAGTGAAGGAAAGGCAGCGCACACCCCTCCTCCCGGGGGAGGTTTTGTGCCAGAAGATAAAAAGCCCCCTATTCCCGAGGGAACCCCGGGAAACCGATACAGGTGCACAAATGCGGCTCAGTTTCACAACATCGTCGTCCAGAGGGGTGGTTTTCTCCCCCGTGTGAATACCCCTAAACATCAAATTGGCGTTTCAAACTTTTGTTACACCGCTTTTTCCACAGAAAACGGCGACCCCCGGAAAAAAGGAACATGAAGCTAGAAGTGCTGGGCAAACACGACAAATGAGAAGGGAAGAGGATAGAGAAGGATGGAGACATGTGAATAAAAAGAACATGGCGCTAAACAAAATAAAGGCTACAGCAATTGAAAAGGCTTGGCTTAAGAGAAATGCCTTGACACAGCCATGGTGTCATTATTTTCATCTTTGGCACATGTTCATTAAGGTGAAAAGAACTAGAGAAGTTCAAATGTTCAATAAATCAAGGTACTGAAGTGAAATATAAATCAAACACAAAAGTTTGGTAGTGACAAGGTTTGCGGCCCGCGAAGCGGGAGCGTGGTCACTATGTGTTCTTAGATAATTGAAGGATGGCTAGTGGTTTGCTGAGAATAACGTGGATGTTGATCTGCTGCTGGCTGGAAGAACGTACAAAAACAATAAAAAACAATAAATATAGACCCAGCTGACTCCCATGTAGTGTGAACGCAGGGTTGAATTTGTTAAGAACTTTTACCTTTTAAGAACTTTTAATTCGTTTAGAGCCATGTTTTCTTTTCTTTAGCCGCATGTCTCCGCGTCCTTCTCTATCCTCTTCCCTTCTCATTTTTCTTACTTGCGCAGCACTTCCAGCACCATGTTCCTTTTTTTTT
>JAJIZL010016008.1:4546-47677 GCA_023969395.1 Amblyomma maculatum | reverse complement strand
TGGGGATCCGGTAAAAACGTCCCCGGAAAAAATGTCCCTATTGGCGAAGTAGGAAAAAATGTCCCCGAACGGGGCTGGAGTCTTGCGCTATAGGACGTAGACTGCGTTTCCCCGTGGCGAGCTGCAATGATGAATGATGCATGTTAACTTTATTACAGCGGTTTCACCTGTCGGCTTGGAATTGACCGCGAACATCGAACTGATGCGGGCATTCATGACAAAAAAAAAATAATGGCAGCGGTAAACCAGTTACAGCGCCTCGTCTTCACTTTGCGGGGAAAAGGGGAGCTGACCAACGGCTTTACCGGAGAAGCTTGGAGCTATGCTTTAATATGTCCGCGATGCACGACCGGTTAAGATTCGTCCTGCTTATACCATCATCACCCTTATCACAATTCTACACCAGCATCAGAAGAACAGTTGAACCTTTCGCCAGAAGGTCTGGAGACGTCTTCAGCTTTGGGCGGTTCCCCGAGACTACCATACGCCGATCCGCTTGTACCTTTCTAAGTGGACAGTGTTACCAAACTTATTAGTCCTGCCATATATGATTTCTTAACGAGCTGCGGAGCTCGGAACCTCGCAACGTATAAAGAGCCAGATGGCTCTTTCACCATTCTTTTACGCAGTTCTTGTAAACATTTCGGGCCCCCAGAGGACGCTGGTTCCAAATGATGATTACATTTAACCCAAAGCCAAGAAACAATTGCGTAAAATGTGTGTGTGTGTGTGTTTTTTTTTTATGTGAGTTCCGGAAGAAATGCTTTTCAGGGCCGGTTTTGGCCTTGTGGACGTTTTTTCCTAGTTGCCGCTTCTTCAAGGGACGTTTCTTCCGGGGACGTTTTTTCGGGGACGTTTTTACCTACACCCTATAATTGGGGCTGAAATACATACTTAGAACTGTAACGGCTTAGGTTCGAGGTTTTTCCACGCTATCCTTGATTACGCAGGGTATCTGAAGTAGCGCATGCAAACAGGGACAATTATAGAGAAAAAAACAACAACAAGCAGCTCCACCATGTCGTTTGCGTATTTATTCTTCGTGCTCATTCTATTCAGGCTGTTTTAAATGTTCATGATGTCAATAACCGACTCGCCAACACGGATATTTGCAATTCTCTTCCTCGTTGAGCATACGATATTCCGGAAAATTATGTATGCGGGTTCATGTCGCCTCTATTTATTTATTTATTGTATATCTTTTATTTATTTCGCCACAAAGTTCGAGTACTGTGCGAAAGACATAAATTTAAACTCGATCGACAACTGCATTTTCTGCTTAATCTATATTGTGGTTTACATGATCGAATGCATGGACGTTACAAAAACTGCAGAGATCTTCATGGGAGAAATGCGAAAGAATGTGCGTTGGCTGCTCTTTAGTAGCTCCTAAAGTGTCATGACTCAGCGCTTTTGAGGGTCATGACTGGAAACTAAGCACGGCCATGACTGATTAACTTTCACATGTCATGGACTCCATAGTCATGCGGAACTTTTCCCGGAAGCAGTAATCAACGGCTGGGGGCTTCCACTTCACTATGCCTACTGTCGCTGTCGGTTGATTACAGTGACCACGTGCCTTTAAAAAGAAAAGATAAAATGCAGAATCGGGAGAGGGGGGAGGGGATGTCGCGCATGCAAAATTAGGAACGGACCCGGTGGTTCTTTAGGCAACATTTCTGTTTCTCACGGCAACATGCTGTTCCCATCACTGGAATGCCGAAACAACTAGTCAGAAATGAAAGACACTGATGTGAATTGATTGTCGTGATCAAAGCATTCGTCTAAATTTCCGACGCAGTTTGTCGTTCCAAATTTCTTGCACTATATGACGCATTGCCAACGTTTTATCTAGCTTTATCGACCATCGGCGCGCTTGCCAGCGCGCATGCACCCACTGAACGATATGCATAATAGATACAAGCCGAAATTTGTACAGTGAGACATCTGTTCTGCCAAGGCAAGTAAATATAAAAATAGCTTTTTTTCTCTTTCTTTCGCGGAGATTGAAAATCAAGGTTTTATCACACCCTGCTTCCTACCCCTTTTCCACAATCGGCCATTTCCTAGAAGCGCCCCTTTGTCACAGTCCCCAGGCGCCACTACAGATTTTCCGCACGGCAAAGATATGCCTAGCGTAGCCATTGCAAATGCCTGCTGTATATGACTAATTAGGCCTTATTAATGCGAAAACATTTCTTGGCTCACGGGTGGCGTGGCGAGGTATAGTGTGACCACTTACGTGTTCCGGGGCGCATTCACATGGAGTGAATTTGCCCCGCTTTTGAACGCTTTTGCCCCGTCATTTGTTGGTTCCAGCCATGACCTCTTTCCCGAGTTCTACATTGTTCCCCCTTCCCTATCGCTCCGAGAGATACTGCCTGCGGATATCGATACCGCCTGTGAATATCTTGTCGTGGATTTACTTCTCTCCCTCTGCCGTCCAAGCTTGGGCAGGTCCCTTCCACGTGGCCTGCCCTTCTATGTCCACCCCTGTCGTTTCCGGTGGTGGAGCCGCGATAATTTTCTATTTTGCAACACTTTCTCATTTGCTTTCTTTTTTTTTTTTTCTTTTTTACCGCTTCGCTAGCTGTCTCGCCAGGGAATTTATAAGTATACGGCCATTGCGACCTTTGCTACATCGCCACATGAAATCTCATTTCGCCTGCATAGTATTTTGAGTTAATACACCGCAGACCTTGCCCCAATAAATATGTTTGATGTGTTTCTACTAGACTAGCACCGAGAAGACTTGCAGACGGTGCTCGAACACAAAAGCCGCGTCCTGTCCGCAAAAAGAAATAACTTTTGAAGTTCCGATAACCAAGTTCTGCATTTTTTCCCGAATCTTTACAAGTGACTTCCTTACAGCTTCAGCCAACACAAATTTAGCCACAAAAATTCCTATATGCCGGGTGTGAAAACCTGACTGCAAGAAGTAGATAAAGTTTGCTCCCAGGCGGGGGCGCAGTGTTCTCACTGAAAAAAAAAAAAAAAGAGCAGTGCAGAATCTGCATTGGAATAATGCGAAAGCACGTATGCTGCTGTTGGTTGCTTCTATTGTTGCTCAATTCACTTCTTGTTTACCCATTTTAGTCTTTGGTACTTTCAAATTGCGCGCCAATCCCTTCCTATGCCCTTTTTAGGCTCTACTTTTGGTTGCGTGAAGTCACATTAATTCACTTCTTGTTTACCTACTTTAGTCTTTGGTACTTTCAAATTGCGCGCCAATCCCTTCCTATGCCCTTTTTTTGGCTCGACTTCAGGTTGAGTGACGTCACATCCTTGATGTCACCTTAATTGACTGCTTTAATTAACTATTTCAGTATTTGATACATTCAAATGTGGCGCCAAGCCATTGACTAATGAGACCATTTTCGCCTTTACTTTTAGATTCTTTGCCTCTCATTACCTAATTAACTTTAATTATTCTTTCGGACACACATTACGTCACCCTCTATCGATTGACACCACTCATTAACCTCTATCGCTTCTCAATTACTCACAACTGCTGCGGACACGATTTTGCGTGTTTTGCATTTCATTAATTACCTAATCACCTTATTGGCGTAATTATTTTTTGGACACAACATTGCGCCACCCTCTATCGATTGACACCACTCATTACACTCTACCACTTCTCAATTACTCACAACTGCTGCGGACACGATTTTGCTGACGCGGTCTGCGGACAGAAATCTGTGAATATAGCGAAGTAATGCTTTCGCATTAATAAGGTATTGAACTATTTGGCGAAAATACGATGCTCCGCGCTGTCGTCAATCATTCCGCATGGTGGCGATCATCATGTAGCGCATTCTGCGTCTTCACCACACGGACGCCAACTACCCATAACATCTCAACCATGAGAGTTGAGACGCCACTTGTCAGCAACTGCGCGGCAGTCAGGCTCAGAGCACGAAACCCACTTTGTAGAGGAAAATGCATTTATCTCCCAATTAAGCACACAACTAAACGTCCGTGCGAGCAGTATCTTCACATGGAGAACGCGACCGCGCGGAAGCTCCGACAGAAACCTCGTTCAGATAGAAGTGATGCTGGTGCAACCACCTAACATTTCTGATGCAGTTGGTGGTTCCAAATCTCTCGCACTATGTGACGCATTGCCAACGCACTATCCAGCTTTATCGACCATCACCGCGTTTGCCAGCGGATATGCACCCATTGAACGATACGCAAAAAGAATAGATACGAGCCGAAATCTCTACAGTGAGACATCTGTTCTGCCAAGGCAAGTAAAAATAAAAAGAGCTTTTTTTTTTTTAACATTCGTGTGCGGAAATTGTGAAAGCCAAGGTTTTATCACACCCTGCTCCCTACCCGTAAACGAAGAGAAATCAGTTGTGATCGATAGAGTTCCTGTCGTGCCAAGTGAATGTGAGAGACCTGTCGCCCATGGAGTACATAGACGTCTGAAAGTCAATGTATACACTGCGCAATGAGGTACGTGCGTCTTTTCAGCGGCAGCGCTTTTGGACAGAAGACCGGAATTCCTTGGATTTATATATCGCTGAACCAATCAAGTGTCTCGTTAGGCAGTCTTTTTTAAACTAATACTCATGACAACTTCTTACAATGTTAAATCTCTCGTACCCAGGCACATGAACGGCATCTTCGCTGCCAATTGGTTGCAGTCAACGTCACTGTCGCCATAGTCGTCGTCACTTTCCGATCGAGTGCAGTGGGCCTGGCTACGAAATTGGCCGCGATCATGTTACAGCGCGCGATACATGATGCGCAGTACGCGTCTGCTAGGTTGCAGAGTCCTACACTTCCATACTCGTTTTGGCAGCTGCCGTCGCACGCCAGTATCGGAACTGGCACTGCACGCTCACGTGACCGTCTGGCACCGCCGCAGCACTTTTCAGAACTATTGCAGCCAGTGAAAGCCAAATCGAAGAGACCTGGAGTCACGGTTTTGGCCCCTCATCTTGCTGTTCACAACCGTGTCCTCTTTCCCGAGATTTGCATTGTTCCCCCTTCCATAGATTCCTCCTAGAGATGCCACATGTCGATAGCTCCCCTCCTCCTCAAGCCTTGTAGATTTACTATCCTCCCTCTGCCGTTCAAGCCTGCAGAGGTCTTTTCCACGTTGTCTGCCCTGCTATGTCCGGCGGCGAAGTCCGCGATCGCTTCCTACATTTTGCAAGACTCTTTTGTTTTTCTTTTAACCGCTGCGCTAGCTGTCTCGCCAGGGAATTATCGCGACCTTTGCTACATTGCCGCATGAAATCTCATTTCGTCTGCACAGTCTTTTGAGTTAATACACCGCAGACCTTAAATATAGCCTACTTTGTTCTTGTCCCAATAGATTTGTTTGTTATTTTTCTACTAGAATAGCGCTGAGAAGACTTGAAACAGGTGCAAGACCGCAAAACCCGGGTCTTGTCAGCGGAAAGAAATAAGTTGCTAAGTTGCAATAACTAAGCTCTGCATTTTTTTTCTCGAATATTTACAAGGAACTTCATTACAGCTTCAGTCGACACAAATTTGAGCCACAAATATTACTTTATGCCGGGTGTAAAAATACCTGAGTGCAAGGGCAATATATTAATCTTTGCTCTCAAGCGTGCACGCAAGTATACTAATTAAAAAAATAAATTATTGGACTATCTGCCGAAAATAAGATGCTCCGCGCTGTTATCAATCAGTCCGCATGGTGACGGTCATCATGTGCACTCAACAGTACCGAATTCGGCGTCCTCACCACTGAAGGATGGATGCCATTTGTGCGGCAGCCAGCCTCAGAGCACGAAAACCACTTTGATGAAGAAAACTCATTTACTTCCCAATTAAGCACACAACTAGACGTCCATTCAAACACTATCATTCACATAGAGAACGCGACACCGCGGAAGATCCGACAGAAACCTCATTCAGACTGGACTGATGGTGCAGTGCTTCCGTCTGGCTGCAACAACGATATCCTTGAGAAGCGCTAACATAGCCAGGATGCTGCCCGTGAGCATCAGGAGCCCCCCGGACAGCTGGATTCTCTCGAGGATAGCCTCTTCGCTGACCTCAAGGTCGATGGCGACGGATTGCAGAAGATCCAGGCACAGGAAAAGCACTGTGAAGGCGATCTCCACAGCCACTGTTGTTTCGAAGGAAGGCCAGCACGAGGACCAGTTGTCTGCGGCGTCGCTGGGGCGACGTTGTCGAGTTGACAAGCAGACTCGGACCGCAGGCTGTCCATACATGCACCGACCCCCGGAACTTGGGATGAGACACTCTCGGCTTCGATACTTTTCGGACTGTGGAGTCGGCAGCATTTCAGCACGGCGATCGATGTGCCTCGAAGAAGTCTTGAAAGTGCAGGCGGTCTGACGTGAAAGACTGCTTCTGCTCCGCGCTTCGGCTCAGCTTGACAGTCGACGGGAAGCCAAGAAACGAAAATACTTCCACTCAGTTTCAAGACGCCCAGTGGTTTTGAGTCAGAAGCTACCAACCTCGCTCTTTTATATCACTCTGCATCGTCCCGTCAATGTTGGGCGAATAAAGGAAGGCACTGGTTCGAACACAGACGCAGATAGCAGCACGTTTAAAAAGCAATTAGAAGACGCATGCAAAACCTTCGAGTACTGAAGGCGCGGGAGTTGGGACTTGCCCTGAGGAGGCTCTATTTGCTGCAAGAATGGTGGCAGAGACACGTGTGCCGACAGCAACAGGGATACCGAGAAAATTTACGGCTCTTATCGTATTTCATGGTGGACGACCGCATTTGATTCAACGTGAAGTGAACATTCACGCCATTGTAGACGTACAGAGACCTCGTATTAAGTGGCCGCACTTTTCACCCAATTTCAGCGTTCACGTTGTCGTACCCTTGTGCCTAGACAAGCAAAATTAATAGAATCCTAGTCTAGAATCTGGCAGTGATGGTTCGCAGGACTCATTGCAACTCGTGCGAATTTCTTCTGGAACGCCAATACTAGGAAGGCATTCACTTTGAATGAGGGCAATTGGGAACAAGCCTTGACGAAAGTATTTCTCAGCAGTTATCGCTTGATAATCGGAGTAATTCCGGTTTTGTAACGAGAATAGCTACAACTTCCTGAGTACCACAAAAGTACAAAGGATGTCGCCATGAAAGTAACAACTTGCCGAAGTCAGTGAGTCAGCTTCTCTGCAAGGCTTGTTTATCAAAAGAAAAGTGTTGTTTCCAGACACCATTCTCGCATAATTCGTAGAAACGAGCAGAATGTCCTCCTTTCTAAGTAAAACCGGGAATGTCTCCAGTCGACATCCAGATGACTCAGGAAGAGGGGTCCGAGGGCTACAATCTTTGAATACCACCTCTTTATATGCGATATAGAGGATGGATGGTGTGGAAATTGTCCAGGGCTTTGCTCCTCGAGCATGACTAGGTTCTGTCCATTTGTCCCGTTGCCTCCCTCCCTGCGACACCTTCGAGACTCGCGAATGCGCCCTAAATAGGCGCCAGCTCCTTTTCATTTCAACAAAGACTGCGACTGTGGTCTGGGAACTAGACTTTTCGATTAGAAAACTAGCCTTGCAGGAAAGCCAACACAAGGAATCGCGTGGGGAACAACCGCTTGATTTCTTTCAAAATGCCTGCACCGTCTTGGCAGCAGCTGTTGCCGACAAATAAAGCTTTTCTCAAGAGCAGTACACAGTTTACGTCAACCAAGGTCACTGCTTCCTGGTGATGCATTGTATAAAATAATTGGAGCCGAAATGAGTAATAAAAACGGTCATAGCCTAGGTGCGAAGTCTTTCGACGCTAACTTTGATTACGGAGGAAATCTGAAGCAGCGGACGGAAACAGTGCCAATTATCGAAATACAAAAAACAACTAGCAGCTCTAGCCATGTAGTTTGCGTATTTGTTCTTCGAGCCCGCTCTTTTAAATGTTCATGATGTCAACAGCCGAATCGCCAACACGGATATATTTGAAAATTCGCTCCTCCTTGAGCATTGGATCTAGAAGAAAAGTATGTACGCAAGTTCATGTAGTCTTTGCCTACGCAGTTCGTGTACTGCACGAAATACAGAACATTTAAACTCGACAGTTGCATTTTAATGCGTGCACGTTATAAAAACTTTAAAAGCACTGCAGAGGTCTGCATTATTTAAATGCGAAATATGTGCCAGGAATGCTCTTTAGTAGCTCCTAGAGTGTCATGACTCGGCATTTTTGAGTAGTTTCTAGTCATGGTCATGACTTTGATTGACTTACACAAGTCATGGTCTCGATAGTGATGCACACTGAATCTCCGATCTGACTGGCACCTAACAAGTGACTATTACTAAACTATAATGACACACATGACACGACAGGCATTTATATACCACTTTTCTCTACATAACCATTCACGACTATCAGACTCATCATAATGTGAAGTCATATCACACGTTGCAGTTTGCTTCCATGTGCAAGCGTCCCGAAAGGAGTTAAGATGCAATCATAGGATATCCGAAAAATCACGTTTATAAACAACGTATCCACAATTGTGTGTCTTTTTTTTTTTTTTTAAGACCAGCCTTGCAGCGGCTGCCGGCGAAGTACTTGTGCTAGGTTGAGTCAACTAAACTCCCTCACATCTATTCTAGGAAAACTGCATTCCAGTGGTGGTTGGGCTAGGGGTGGTTCCGCCTAGCCCTATGGACACCCTTTGTGCATACTTTCCGCGCAGCACTTGATGCCCCCGCTGTGGCAGTCTTTTAGATGCGGTGCCACACATTTTCCGAAATAGTCAACATCAAGAACGGGGAATATTACATCTTTCCCAAGAAAAAAAAAAGAAAAAAAAAACGGACCGTTTGCGGAAATCTCAAAGCCTGGTACTCGGTAATGCATGTTTAGCAGCAAAGCTATATACCATTCTCAAATGGCACTGGATTTTTTTTTTTTTACGAAGAAATGCACGCGAGAGCTAATCGATGTGAATTCCAGAAGGTACCCTGACAGCCGCTAAAGCTGACGATTCACCTTCGCGCACTGCCAACAGCGCCTCTGTCCACGTGTTATGTGCCTTATTGCTGCATTTCACGTCTCGATTTTCAATATTCAGGCGCGAGCATATAGTTTGAGGGAGAAAACTTTTACTTGGACAACTTGTCTTGCAGAGAACATGATTTTTGGCGAACAGTCATACCATATTTGAATTTTCGCAAGCGTAAATTAGGCAGGAAAGGAAAATAAAGACGTTTACAGCAACAAATTTAACCACAACTATCGTGGCGAACGAGTTGAATCTAACGTGTGCATTGTTTCTCTTCGCATTGGCAGATTTGGAAGCCGTAAATCATGATCCCAAATTAATCGCTTAAATGCCAACAACACATTAATTCCACCAACACAACGATTTCTCGGGATCCGGTAAAAACGTCCCCGGAAAAAATGTCCCTATTGGCGAAGTAGGAAAAAAATGTCCCCGAAGGGGACTGAAGTCTTGCGCTAGACGTAGACTATGAATTCCTCGTGGCGAGCTGCAATGATGAAACATGCATGTTAACTTTATTACAGCGGTTTCACCTGTTGGCTTGGAATTGACCGCGAACATCGAACTGATGAGGGCATTCATGACAAAAAAAAAAAAGAAAAAAAAACATTATGGCAGAGGTAATACCCCCAGTGACAGCGCCTCGTCTTCACTTTGTTTGCGGGGAAAAGAGAAGCTGACCACCGGCTTTACCGGAGAAGCTTGGAGCGATGCTTTAATATGTCCATGATGCACAACCGGTTAAGCCTCGTTCTGCTTATACCATCATCACCCTTATCACAATTCTACTCCAGCATCAGAAGAACGGTT
Source organism: Amblyomma maculatum (assembly GCA_023969395.1). Lineage (NCBI taxonomy): Eukaryota > Metazoa > Arthropoda > Arachnida > Ixodida > Ixodidae > Amblyomma > Amblyomma maculatum. The sequence goes on along the minus strand of JAJIZL010016008.1, from coordinate 37,880 downwards.
GAACTTCGTCACCAGACGGTCTGGAAAGTAATTCAGTGACGTGCAGTTCGCAACCACCACGGTAGCCAGGACATGCTTTACACGACGCCCACCCGTGATTTCATGTCCGTGGACCAGGTGCAGCTGATAAATTTACTTGACCAGTTGACAGCTCTGGCTTCCTTTGTTAATTGTCAACTTTCACTGGACTGTTAGCATGCACTAAATAACCGGATAGTTATATTTTGCAGGCCAGGAATATACTGAGATTTCTTGGATAAAACGGAATGTGAAAACTAAATTCGGTTTAATTCTATCATCCTCATGGATTCAACCGAAACGTACAGGTGCGGACATAAGTAAACGGAGCACGCTTTTCCGTTCAAGTTAAAAATCACGCCTTCTGCACTGGAGATAAGAAAACAATATTTCTCCAAATAAAAGGGCACTGGCGTCGGTTCTCACTACCACGACTGCTAGTTTCAATTATGCAACTCGTGAAAAATATTAGAAGCAAATAGCGTGCTCCGTTTAGTTTAGTCCGCAGGGGTACGTCCATATGTCAATGAAAGCTAACAGTTCTTAGTCATAACGAACTTTGATTTCTTCAGGTTTCACAGTCAATCGTCGCTTGTAAGAATCTTTAGCTTGTTTTTTTTTCTTAATTTGCAGTAAAAAAAAAGTAAAGATAAAATTTATGCTTATGTGGCGCCCAACTACGCCGCCGGCCGCCATACCTGTGGTGCACGTAGCAGACGAACGTTTCCGCCAGCCTGCTTTCCTGGCGAGGAGCATTCAGGTTGCCATCCGTAACTCGCGAGCACCGTATGTTCGGCCGGCCGTCGCCGTGCACGAAAGCAGCAAGAAACTAAATCGCAAACAAATGCCACTTCGAATGCCGCTGCTCGAGCCGAGGTCGAGAAACAGGTCCAACGATGCCGTGGTTGACTCGAAATGCAGCGCTAGCTCGGTGATATCGGATAGTTGGAATATGGATGAATTATTGTTACCCCAGTAGATGCATGACTTCTTCTTTTTTTTACTCAAAGGTTACTGTCCATTGTCGCAATTAATGGTCAGCTCATTAAGGCGCCAAACTATGCTAAAATGCATGGTGGTGGTTCATTTTTGCCCTGTGCGAAGTCGACACGCGAGTGTGTAGCCGATACCCGGCAGTCCGTGCTTCATGCTTGCCGTATCTGTATTTTGTGTCGCCATCTGTAAACACACAGTAGTGTAACAAGTTAAACATACGGGCTGCCGAGCTAGGCAGCGAGCTTGCATTATCGCCCTGCCGCAATTATCTATAGATTCCGAGCATGTGTACAAGCAAAAACAAAATAATCGCCAGGGTGGCCACGACAATTCCGGGAAACAAAGCTCCCCAAGGACTCATTTCAAGGTCCGAAACAGGACGAGGTCACATGTTTCATATACAGCTTTTCGGAAGTTTAATTTGTGCCCATCCTACTTTTATTCTGGATGCACCTCGTCTAAAACGTTCGCAGGTAACCCCGAGGTTGAACTCTGAAGCGCTGTCTCACACAGTGATGGTACCAGAATGAGCCCTCTCACGCATGTTTACGAACACGTACCCTGAAGAAATCGGCCGCCAGTGAAGTTTCTTGTCCTTAGACGACACCAGAACATTTTTCTCCGTTATCGGGAGATATGAGCATCCACCGCTGCCGCATTTCGCCATTGCGTACTTTTTGCATCTCCCAGTATCACAGGCCAGCGGTCAGCGCGCCGGCGTGCTCTTCCGAAAGAGGCCCCTTGTTTAGGTCAGCGTCGAAAAAGGTATTGTTGAGATATTTTTGCTGCAGAAAGGCAGTAGGAAATGGCGGAGGGACGCGGGGTTAGCGCGCAGTGACGGTAGGCAGCAATGGAATGAATGACCACCGCTGGCAGGCTGTCAGCTCGAAGTGCGCGTAATCATTATTCCGGGTCAATGCATTGATACTGCGTGTACCGGCATCCTTCTCCGAAAAAAGAAGGAAAGGGAAGATCGACACCCTTAATGGCTGCTCTGCCTTAATCTACCTGACAGGGAAATTGTTCCGTGAAGCCAGCGGACAGTCTCGTAAGGGTCAATCACTAAAAAAGCCTCCGGGACGGCGCCGGAAAACACCTCGCCCTTACGTAGCTGCATTTCAGACGGGTTACCTCGTGCCTGTGGCTAAATTCGAAAAACTGCGCAAATTACTGAATCAGCCACACTTTACCAAGCGCTGAACAAGGCATCCACTCACACGGTTACCGTCAAATCGTCAAACCTACCTCAACCTCAAAGCCACACAAATAATGGGATCTGGCAGCCGTTGTGTGGCACCAGCATCGTGGTCAGTGAGATAAAGGCTCTTGGCGAAGACAAACGCACGTTTATTCCCAATGCATACAACAAGGCGCTTATGCGCATTCGTCGATCAGCCTCGAGAAAGGTGCGCCGGAAGCTTCGTTCAGCCCACCATGGTTCAGCCTGAAGTGGCGAGCTTGCGGCCGGCAGTAGCACCCGAACACTTGCAGAGGGCCAACCCAGCCAGGGCGCCGGACGTCAGCATCAGGGACAGCACGAACAGCTCGATTTTCTTGATGGCACCGTCGTCGCTGAACCGGGCGCGGTCGGCGGCGAGGCTGCCGACGAAGCGCAGAAAATCCAGGCAGATGACGAGCACTACGACGCCGACCGCCACGACTGCCGTAGCTTTGAAGGGGTACCAGAAGGACGACAGAGACTCGCCGCTTCTGGCGTTGCCGGTGCGACGTCCTCGCCGCCTCAACACGTGGACTCGGACCGCAGGAGCCGTAAATGAGCCTTTGTATACGAGCGGACGACCAGTGGAGGTTGCGCTCTCCTCGTCGCCGCACTGAGGCCTTTCGCACAGTGGCTGCAGCAGCACTTCATCACCGCGCTTACTGACGAAGGAAACCATCTTGGAGAACGTGTTGAGAACTTGCTGATATGCTCAACTGACTTCTTCCGCCCAGTTTCGTGGTCTGCGGGAAATGTTGGCGACAACAGTGTGGAAGGACCCTCTCTTGTTCCCTCTATCTTTCAGTATGACCAATGACATAAAGTCTGGAGGCGCCAGGCTTTAATCCTGCTCGCTCCCCCGCTGCTCCTCTCTCTAAGCCACCCCCTTCCCATTCCTCCATCCCTCATGGGGAGAGAGTGTGCTGTGGATTCCATTCAGGCTGGTTGAATGTCGGACCTTTTTAAAAAAAAAAAAGAAAAAAAACATGCCGCAACCTTGAACATCAAGCCGAGGTGTTCAAGAGGAGGGAGAGGAGAAAGAAGGGGATTCATCTTCCAAGTGACGTAAAAAGACTAGGAAGGTGAGTGGTCGCTCGCGCGCAGTCATTTGTAGACAGTGCTCGGACACCTGCGCGCGAGCGACGCGAACTCGTTTTCATTTTGTGTACTTTGTAAGTAATGCACAAAGCTCCCCGTCCGTTCTTGCTATCGCTCTACTCTTTGCTTCCTTTCGCTGTTCTCTCCTATATACCCCTTTCCTTTCCCGCCGGGCGCAGCTCGGGCGCTTCAGATTCTAGAAAGCAGTTGCAGCGGCCGGCAACACTCTTTTCCTTCCTTTTTGTTTGATTATTCACTAAAATAAACCACTACCACCATCAGACACGGCACGTTGCAAGACACCGTGGCGTAACGAAAGACGAGGACACAAGAACAGAAAGGAACACCACGAGCGCTAACTTCCAAAACATCTTTTTTTTTTTTTTTTTAAACCAACACTTAATTTAAAAAAAAAAAAAAAAAAAAAAGAGAGAGAGAGAGACTTAATGAGTTTTGCACATCATTATCCCATTTACAGAAACCCGACCTTTTAATCACAGAGGAAAATGGAAGGCGAGCTACCGCACGTGTGATTTTAACTATGCTACCTCTCAGAGGATGTTTGCAGCACTGCGAAAGGCAGAGGCATCCCGGTCCAATCAGGATCACGCGCACTACAATAGGCAACTGTGAGCCTAGGCGCCTCTCGCCCCCAAATTGGCGGGGGCGAGAGGCCTCTGCCTTTCACAGTGCTGCAGATATCTTGTGAGATGAAGTATATGTATATTCTAAGCTTCAATAATTTCACTGGTTAACCCCTGTCTTTTGCCATCGCAACACATTTATCCAGAAAACATTTGCATGGTTTTGTCTCGCATGAAAAAATATGGTCAACTAGATTTCCTACTTTCTTGTTCTTGATGCTGCGAGCATGATCCATAAGGCGCTCATCGGGGCATCTTTCCGACTGCACGTTATATTTGTTGCCGCATGATAAGGAAACCTGATACGGATGACGATAAGGATGATCCGACAAGGGGAGATGCCCCAGTGAGAGCTTATGGATCATGCCCGCAACATCAAGAGAAAGAAAGGAGGGAACATAGTTGACCATACATATTCTTTCGTGTGAGACAAAAACATTCAAAGCTTCTCTGGATAAATGTGTCGTGATAGAAAAAAGCGGGCGTAGGTTAACACGTGAAATCATTGAGGCTGAGAAGATGCCTATAGTTCAGGTCACACGTGTGTTAGCATGCCTTCCATCTTCATCGGTGATAAAGAGCCTGCATTTCTGGGAATGGGATAATGATGTGCAGAGCTGATCACATGGTTTGTTTTGTTTTCTGGCGTATAAATGTGCTGTTTGAAAAAGCATAAAATTGGTTGCAACTTAGCGCTCGTGGTGACCCTTTCTGTTTTTGTGTCCTCGTCTTTTGCTGCGCTACAGCGTCTTACTAACAAGTCCAAAAAGCCACCCTACTTCCCTGTACGCTTATTCTAAACGCGCGGGATCCTGACTTCTGTTCCGAAATACGCAGTGTCGACCGTGGCGGCTGCTTCTCGAGGGACGCGAACCGCAAGGCGCCCATGTATGTACTGTGTGATATCAGTGCGCGTTTCAACCAAATGTTTTTATTTGCGAAAATTCGTCCTACAGTGGCGCCTAAGAGACGGGAACAGTAAAAAAATGCCTAAAGCGACCATTTTTGACGCACCGGGCCGACGCCTCACTCCCGTTTTCGGTCAGAAATTCTTGCACATCGTGAACATGACTGCATTCAACAAGAGGTTTGATGATTTAGCTAGATCACCACCTTGAAACAAGCGAACATCCCGTAGCTTCATGTGATTTCACACAAGCTGAAAGGACTACAGGCACCAAATTTTGTTGGCATTTTTTTTTCTTGGTAATGATGCGTAAGTCATTCCTGCATATCGATCCGCACGCAGTTTTCGCCTATGACCGCTAAATAATTTATAACTGAATTTTCTTTTCTCCTTAGTCTTGGTTTCAGCAGTCGAGAGATGGCTGTGACGTCACAATCAAGTCTTGACGCGCGGCATGAAAAAAACGCGATATAATCACTGATGCTTCACATGTAGTGATTTCTGTTCTTGATGTAGGCTATCTTTACCATTGTAGTGAATTCAAACGACACGGGGATTGATTATATTGCTGTATTTTCATCCGTCCCTTAACCTAGACTTCAGTGTGACGTCACAGTCATTCCTGGGTTGTTGAAATCGAAACCGAAACAGGCGAGAAAAGAAATTTAATTATAAATGATTCAGCAGTCGCAGGCGAATACGATGTGGTGATCCGTGTACAGTAATGTATTGGGCGTCTTTACAAATGATAAAATACGAACCCCAAAGTTGTGTATCTATACTGCTTTAAGAAGACCGGTACTAAGACTGACTTCAAAGTGATTCTCTTTTTCTAAACCAAAAAAAAAAAAAAAAAAACTACGAGTGAACGCGAACGACCCGAACGTCGCTTGTTCAAAGCGTCACCCATAGCTCTTCATGAGATATATTTTACCCAGTGTCTTGTGTTCCATACCGCTGGCTAATGGATGGTAGACTATGGCGTGTCCTAATGGGGTCTTTAGGGAGCAAGCTAGCGACGTCAAAAAGAAACCATAAAGAAAAATAACTGACCACATTAAAGCACAGAAGCACCGCGGCGTTGCACGAGTACAAGGCACAGGTACAAGGCAAGTAACGCAACTCAGTGGCTGAACATTCAGAAGGTTCCGACCACAGAATTTCGAAGAAACATTCATCCTAGAAACCGATAAAAATTATCTAAAAAGACGCCTTCTCTAATTATGGTATATAGAAAGACCGCAAACAATGTTAACAGGACAATAGACAACCTTCCTACAGGTGCTTTGAAATGTTCGGGTCTGAATAACTCATTCCGAGAAAAGGCATTCCTTCCTTATGAAAGAAAATAGTCAGCGAGTGGTTTATTATTATTAAATAATCAAAAAGAAGGAAAGAGAGTTGTCGGCCGCGGCAACTGCTATCTAAAAAACCTCAAGCACCTGAGCGGCGGCAGGCAGGAAAGAAAAGGGGTAGGAAGAGGATAGTGAGAGAGGGGAGTGATAGGAAGAAAGGAAAAGGGGAGTTTTGTACATTATTACTTACAAGGTCTTCGCTCCTTCCTGGCCACTTCATAGGAGAAAAGAAAAAAGACGCAAGCAGGCACACCGGCACCTGGGGCCCCCTCCACCAAGCCCCGCGCCATGCACCCTTGAAGGAGCCCAGCCGTCTCCGAAACGTATGTGACATCTTGTGATTCAGTTGTGGTAGTCGTGCGCACGTGTGCGTGCTCGTGGTATCCGGCGTTCGTGTTTCCTCTGGTAAAAAAAAAAAAGAGGCGTACGTGAGGCTTGTTCTGTTTGTGATTTACTTTTTTCGGTGACAAGGTGACTCCAACCAGGGATAACAGCCAAATGGTTCTTCACCTTACTGCAACAAAGACGACCAAGCAGATCCCAGGTGGGGTGCATACGTGCTCGGTGTTTGCAGGGTGGTGATGTGTCCTGTTTGACGAACAGAAGGCAGTGTTGGCCTTCCAGCGCTCGCCGAGCAACTTTCCGAGAAGGGGTTGTCTCGCTGATCGACGAAGGCTTCACAGGGCAGAAAGCCGAAGGAAGCAAAACCGGCCTCGGCCTGCCTTTGCATGACGAATGGAAAAATTATTCGTCTACAGGTGCTTTGAAAGGTTCGGGTCTGAATAACTCATTCCGAAAAAAAGGTATTCCCTCCTTATGAAAGAAGAAAGTCAACGACCCAAAAGACAGCAGGAAAAGGCACTGCACCGCGTTTGGCGCGCGCGAGTGGTACAGCACAATGTGTTAATTCGTGAATGTGCTTCCCCTCGCTATCCTCTCCCTATCCCCTTTTCTTTCAAGCCGGGCGCCGCTCAGGCGCTTCAGAATTTTTAGATAGCAGTTGCCGCGGCCAGCAACATTCATTTCCTTCTTTTTGATTATTTAATAATAAACCAGTACCACCAATTGAAATGCGATATTCGTGATTAGGCAAGGCCGCAGTGTTCTGGAACGGCTCCCCACGAGATGTCCGTACAGCAGTGAGTGGATGAAGCATCGCGAAATCCACTTCTCGGGGAGTTTTTGCGTTTCGTTCTGGTCATACAGGCTCCGATTACACTAATATGGTGCTTTTTTAATCGCGGCGCCATGAATTAAGCACACATTTAGAATGTCAAATGTTTGAGTTCGTCGAAAGGTCATATTAACACACTCCGTCTTTTTTTTTTCTTTTTTTTTGTCAGTGATTGTTTTAGACCGGAATAATATACATTTTTATACATACATTTTTTTTTTTCATTTTCCATACATTTTTTTCATTTCGCCCTTTTCTTTACTTCCCCTCTATGTTCGTTTCATTTCCGCCGGCCGCAGCTTCGCCGCTAACAAGTGTCGCAGCTAGGATTTTTTTTTTTTTTTTTTTTTTTTACTGCGTTGTCCGAATTAACGAGGTAATAGGAACCGAAGACAGTTAACAGAAGACAAAAAAGATTAAGAAAGGTTGTATGCGTACGGCTGCAATCTGTTCCCGCTGCAAGTCTTTCAATTGGGCGAAGAAGAGCGGCCTCTGAATTTCAAGCACCAACCGAAAGTGTTTCGCCTTGGTTATATTTCGTGCGAGTTCCGAACGCTGTGTTTGAAGAGAAGGGACATGAAAGACTGAGTACACGTACAAAAAGCAGCCGTTTGGTCACAAGCGGATGATATTCTTCCCGGCAAACATTTACGAGATGCCGTCGGGCAATTAGAAAAACTATTTCTGTGCACTCACCCTGATATTATGAAGGCATGAAAGACCATGCCCTTGAAGATAACGATCCATAGATTGCTACGTCGACGAACACACTATTTTTCGTACCATCTGGCGTTTGTTCCATCTGCATTTCCACACCGGCTGTCCGTTTCATATAGGCACGTGCTGGACGAAATGCATGCTGGACAGGCCGTGAGACCACATCGACGCTTCGATGTATTTGTAGTGAGGAAGCATGTATGAGAACACTAGCTAACTACTGCAGCAGATTGTGTGCAAACCCTGCCAGAAATTCCTGAAAATAGTGGGTTCAAAATAGAAAAATATACTTGCAGGAGCAAACTTTCGGCAGCGGCGGTCACAATATGCTGCAAAACTCCTCCAATTATCCACGTAATTAACTAAAACCCAGTAATTAACCTTAAATTATAGCAGTTGGGTAGTTAGTACCATTGGGAAGTTCGAAGCCGTGAACAAGACGATGCTACATCAGTTTTTAAAATGAATAAACACTCATTTTCTAAAGCCGGTCGCAATTTTCCGCACGAAACCGAAACTGAGCGCAAGAGGCGTGCAGGAAGCAGAGTACAAAAGTGGCAATCATTGATCACGTCAGTAGCGGCTGCGGCACTCAGAATTGCAAGCGGTATTGCGCCATGTCACGTACATCATTTTGCATCGCAGCTTGGTGTATGGGAGAGGACTGACTGTCAATACAAACAGCGTGACCATAACATAATGCTCGACACGTCGCACAAGAGAAAGCAGTTTGAATCTGGCGCCGTTGTGACTGCATCACATGATCACCAATTCACAATTAGCAACTGCAGTTCTTTCCTTTTTTTTTTTAAGGTCCACCGTACTATTTACAACAAAGCACATCCTTGGGCCCTCCCTTTTCTAGAATGAATTCCCCGAAAGGGTTTAGAACTATTAGTATGCATGGAGAAACAAGAAGACTTTTAAACAAGAAGACTTTTAGGCAGTTGAGGATTCTGCCGCGGTTGGCAAGCTCTTCCAGGTCCCGAAGGATCCCGAACCTCCATGGGCAGGCGGTGCCATATGCCTTCTTTTCGAAAAATCAAGAAAGGCAACAAGGCAGTGTTATTTCTGTATAAAAGCTTCTAGGACTATTTTCCAGCTCAAGAGCTTCTATCATGAAGGTTAGCACCAAAGAAGAAAAATTACACATATCTTCAGAAAAAAAAAAAAAAGCATTGTGCCATCTTTTGAATCTTGTGAATTTTAATATCGTTTCTTAAATTTATTTTCCCGCTTCTTCAATATCTCGTAAAATTGTCCCCGAAATTTGCAACTGAAATATATTTTTTTTTTAATCTCACGTGTTGAGCATAAGTAAATATTATTCACGCAAGAGCCTTTTTGCAACGCACCGATGTATATCAAGCGGACTGGTTAAAGTTTGCACATATGAAAGGTATTTGTCCAGAAACCCTCAGAATCACTTGGTTTTCTTCATGGTCCCAACAGTCTAAGGCATTTACAAACGATTTCGCAGGACAGCTCTTGAGTGCTACGTGCATATAACTGGGCGGCTATTTCCTCCAATAACCAAAAAGTTCCCCAACGGCAGGTTCACAGATATGGACAAGCTAGATTTCATTAGGTCCAGGCGCAGTCTGCTGACTGCTTACTGCCGCTTTCCAGCAGTCTTTGTTTCTTATTCGTTTTTCTGTATTTCGGAAGTGATTCTTGTAGTCTGATGAACTTTCTGCAGAAAAATATTCATCCAAGATGTCGGCCTGTACTTCTGTACTTATCTGTATACCATGGACTGTTAGAAGGAAAGGTGTAAATGGGGAGTAGCCGTCATTTAGCTTTCGAACCATTTCTCGCATTTGTTTTGATGAGGTTGAGCGGTGGGTATATCGGGTTTTCGCTTTCGCCTTTTAAATTTGAATAAAATTCTCATCCACCGAGTATGAACTCCCCAGGCTATGTCAAGTTCATTTTTTGCTTCTTTACATTCCTTTGCATATCATACTTTGTGGCTTTTGTTTTACCCCTCCTGAGGACTGCAGAACATCTAAGTTCGCAGCGGCAATAATAGCTTGTCACTGAGGTTATCTGTGCGTTGCCGGGGAAGCCTAGTTAAAATATGTAAGAACAGAGGGTTAACTAAAAGTAAAAATATATACAAGTCATTTTAGAACGAGAGCGCCAGGTTTCGCTAAGTTCATCGGGTGAGACAATGCTTGACCCTGAAGCCCCAAACATTCAATTCGGGTTAAAGTTAAGTAGGCCGCTTAACACTGCGTTGACCTCAACGACCTCACCTCTGGCCTTTGAACCTGCTATGACGCTTAAGCTCTCGCTCTGTAGTTTAGAAGAGTTAAATCTCCAGTTTTTATTTTTTTTTTTGTCTCAAAAAGAACAATAGGTTGGTTCTCCGGTGTTTGTAGATAAAGGCAATTATCACAAATCATGAAAACCTCAGTAATTTCATCTCTGGTATTGCTTTTGTCAATGCTACGAAAGCTTACATACTTGTGTACAGAAACAGCTATGTCCGGCTGGTTTTCCAGCAAACGGAAAACTGAATTCTCTCACTATTTGAAATAATTTATTTTCTTGCTGACCACTTGGAGCTATCTTAGTCTGCGATAACGCTACAAGACGTACCGATTACGCGATCTCCAGCCTTGGAAACGCGCTTGACAGCCGGGCTGTTGATAACGTGTATAGTGCCAGTGCTCCCAGATAACTGTATCCGCATGCATTCGCGAGTTCGAAGGTGATTTATTTTAAATCGCTATAGTGAGAAGTCATTTTGAGAACTGAAAAATGGTGACATATATCGACGTCGAAGGATGCGTTCCGGCTCGGCAGACCGGGACGCATTCGATCGAGATACGCACGCTAATAACAAACTGGATGGTCATTTGCGTTCCTAAAACTTGATAATACACCTCCTGTACCCTATCCTTCCGCCCTGTCACTCACCCACTTTGATTTCCTCTACCGCTTTCTTACTATCCCTTTATTTCCGCCACCTGAGTTCAGGTGCTTCAGATATATCAGGTAGGAGATACCGGGAGCTGGCAAACGTCTTTTCCTTCATTTTTAATATCTAGTAATAAATAACAACATACTACTACAACTTCCAGCGTGGACTGACACGTCCGGCAAAGGCTCACCGCTCGGGAGTGCTGAAGTCTCAGCATATAAAGAATTTCGCTTGTTTTCAATAGAAACAAGGTAGATGGAATTTTGCAGCCATTATGGCTGTCGGCACACCGGATATGTGAAGTTTCCGTTCGGCCAGCCTGCCGCCGATCGGTTCCGTCGGCGCCACTGTTCCGAAAAATTATCATACTGGCGTCGTTTCCAGTATATAATGCAGCTGACCGATTCATCACGCAAGTCACCTGCCGATCAGCGCACTGACCATTAGCGCCGCATCTGTAACGTCGGACCTTAACTACTCCAACAAAAACCTTCGTTATAAGTATATGCACAGAAATATGCTCATTAGCTACTCGTAGTTAAGAGAGACCACTACTTCGGTTGCCCAAGAAAAGACTGCAGACATGTTCCTTGACCTCGTAGTCTGCATTGCAAATCACGCTGCGATGTGTTTGCCCCTTGTGACACGGTCAGAGCACTTCAGCATGTATGGTCGTTTTCCCTGGAAGGAGTTTTCCGATCCCGGCACCGAATGCGTTTTTTGTTGCGAAAGCACCACTCCGACAGCCAAAGCGAAACCTCGGGTGGCCACAGCTACGCCGTGAAGAGGCGTGGCTACGGTCTCCTCATAAAAAACTCAGCCTGCCATGACATCTGAATTAACGTTACACCTATGCCACGGACAGGAGCTACCAACTCGGCTCGCTCCTTTCATATGGGAGGGTGATATCAGAATCAGCCTGCCAGAACCGTTTGCGTTCTTGTTACCCCTAACACACGCAGGCACGTCCATACGGCTTGGTTGAAGCGTGACTTTATATGTGTGCTGGCAGCTAACGCTCTCGCGTCATACCCTTAAAGGATGAGCTTGGAGGAGAAGGAGAAAAGGAGGGCGGAAGGCAGGGATGTTAACCAGAAATAATCCCGGTTGGCTACCCTGCACAGGGGAAGGGGAATTAAAGTGGGAAAAGCGTCCCCAATAATGCAGCAGGCAAAAGAAGCTTCCGCCGTTGCTTCCGCAGTTCAACTAGGGTTAACCAGAGCTAAACTACAACTAATTTTTTTTCTTCTTTCCAACATACAGCACGTGGCACTCAAACATTGGGGTTAGAATGACGGGCTGTAGTGTTGTGCACCGGAGTGCAAAACGGTAATACCTTGAACAGCTATGTAATGGCCCATTGGACTAAAATTAACCATTAATTAATTTTAGTGAGAACACTAATTAGGGCCATTTTTTTTTTTTTTCAATATCTACAGTGTGCAACGAAATTCCAGGCAACGTGTCGTTGGTTTCGTTCATGTATCCGTATGGTGAACCAAATGTTTTTAACCCTTGCTGAAAATTAGGTGCCACGGAACGATCTGCATAGAGTCCACGTGAAAAATATGATGAAGCGGCAACGGTGCGATTCCAACGCGCGGGGCGAACCTTTCCAGGCAGGCAAGCGGAACAGCAGGATCGCCGTACCAACGTTAATAGAACTAAGATCTATCAGCGTCTTAGTTCTATTAGAGTTGCACCGTACTGCCCGCAAAAAGAAAGCAAATCATCATAGAAATACGCAATCACAAATATCACTCAGCTCATCACTGCGTAAACTGCACCCCGAGCAGTTTAATGCACTGCTCGGAGAGTGGTTTACGAACCTATACTCCGTTTCATACATCGAGTGCAACACTGCCAAAGCTAGAGCTCTTGTTTGCGCTCCTCGCATCCGCGTTGAAAAATAGTGCCTGCTCTTGACGAGAGGAAATATCAGTTGCTTTGTCTGTAAGCTTAACACATCTTACATTTACCATCAACTCCATAAAAAGCACCTGTTTGGGGGAGAAAAGATCGGATTCGGTGAATTTGTATGCTTTGTTTGTCGTTTTCGTTCGTGTCACGTTTTCGCTGCCCCGTAAACCTGCCAGCGGTGCTATGGTGGCTAGCGGTGCCCTCCGCGCTGCGCAACGCAGTGATATCGACTGCCTCTTCGGAGCGGATTTTTTTTTTTATATAAGATCCGCACTGCGAAGATGTCCAGGCACGCGAAGCAAGTTATTACAAACGTGTATGCTCGGAATGGAGCCCGTTTCCGCAGAAACCACTCGGCCACGGAACGAGCGCGTAGTGATACGCCTCCATCTTTTTTCTTGCGGACTACTTGCGTAGCTTTCGCAGCGTTGCACCGGATGTATGAAACGGAGTATACACAGAGGCTGTTCAAATAAATCATAACAGGCAGCTGTGGAACAGCGTGACAACCGAAAGCGCAGCCTGTCGCCTCTCACCATCTCGTTATTCGGCGAGAGGAGTGCTTGAAATAATCCCACGATTGGCCATCTGCAGAGCCCTATCTCGGGTTCATCGCGGCGCGCATAAAAGAAAGACCTGCGTTTGCCAACTGATCACGTGTTTCTTAGAGACAGAGAAGAAAGATTTTCTGAGTTTACATTTTGTGGTGCCTCGCGGGATAGAACTTTGCTAGACGGGTCTTCCGAAAGCCCACCAAACTGAGACATCATCGCGATAACGTGGCGAACCTTTTTCTAGCCGCCGCTATATTCAAATACATGTTTTCGCTGCAGTATACAGATGCGAGAGTACAGCCTTTGTCAAAAGTTTAGGGCCCAAAGGGTTTGCTTTACAAGACTGTACATAGCCATGGCAAGCGTTTTTATGCTGACAGGAAGCAGCGTGATGGTCACATGACCTAGCGAGCTCCCTCCAACGTTTGCTCTTGCCGCTCTTAGCAGACGATGCAACCATCAGTCACCACGACTCAGTTCCTTCGCAGTGACGCTGCGCGCACGTTCATCTTTTGGCGTACGTGTAATACTAAATATAGATAACAAAAGCGCAAATCAATCGGCGCTCTTCGCGAACAGAGTGTGATATGCCCGAATGGAAGCGTTTTGCAGACCTCAGTTTGGCAGGGTTTTCTTGCCGTCACTGCTCACAAAGTTTTTCTAAAGGGCAGCACGAAAAAGCAATCCGTGCTCGGGACTCTAGATGCTTCCATGTGTAGTGAAATCCAAGACTAAAAGCGAAGACGCAACATTCAAAGGCCTCACGGCTGTTTAGAGAAATTCATTGTTTAGCGCACGGGAACACGAAAAGTACTCAGAACGCGCCCGGGGTCTAACTCAAAATGACCGCTGGCCTTGGGGCTTTACTGGTGGACGGGGCTTCTGGGCTGCCCGAGGAAAATCGAACGCCGGACAGTTGTCAGCAAGTAGTCCCGGACAGTCCGGGACTGATAATAGAATGTACCTAGTGCGAGCGGGGAATAAGTGCACGTCTGAGCATGGTGGTAGGCCCAGATGCGTCATCGGAAGAGCAAAGATTATTTGCGGCCAAATAAGCGCTAAAAGTTGTACACCGTTTCGAAAAAGCATACGTTGTAAAAGTGATGCGCAAAACGTTACTGATGAAAGGTTATTTCATGCAGCGTACGGGTGAGGCGCGGAAAACGCAGGTCGCACGAAATTGCGAAGAAATGCAAAAGAGCTGCGCCAAAACTACGCAGAAGGGTTTACGGGCGCGCGTTATGTACAGGCACTGCTCACAAAAATGACAATGAAGGATGCTCAAGAAACGGACAACACAATCTGTGCAGCAAAACGCGAGTTTGCTGGCAAAATGGCTGTTGCGATCGGCGTCCGGCAGGCGCTCGCCCTTCAGGCGAACCTCGTGGCAGAGCGGTCCGGCCCACGTAGCACACAGCACAGTACAGTTGCCACCATGATGACGATGAAACCCGCGAACAGCAACGGCCCGCGGCGGCCGTCCGCACCGTTGACAGCAGCGAAGCTGGCCAAGACGATAAGGACGGCTCCCAAGATGAACAGGAGACCAGTGACGATAAATATGAATCGTGGGCACGTTAGTTCCCTCACGATGACCCCGAGACACGATCTCCACGACCATCGTTGTTCACAGTCTTGCACAGGTGAATCTTCGATCTGCATATGGACGCTGTTCTCCCTGGACTGGAGTGTCGATGTCATCCAGAGGACATAGCCGTATGAGGCTCTCCTTGGAAAGATCGCGAGCGGCAGACTCAAGGCAGTGTAGGAAGGCTGCGATGGCTCTTCGGAGATGGGCGGAAGCGTTCGGGCGAAGCTGCACTGGTACCCCCTCGTGTAAAAGCAGCGCCGAATGTGCGACCGCGGAGAGATGGTCGAGCCACAGGTCCTGCAGTCTTGAAGTGGCATGTCTGCGGGTCTAGACTGTTCAACAGGCTTCGGCATGGCGGTTCACGGTGCTGAGGAGGTACGCGACCGCTGCGTGAAACGCGTAAGTGCAGGCAGAGAGTACGTGACGTCGCCTCTCCGCAACCAGCAAGCAGACTGCTCTCCGTGGCACGAAACTGACCCTACGAGCTTCTCGCTTCCGCTGGAACGGGATAGAGTCCAGGCGTCCAATGGGAACAAGGTCCGTTGCTAGCTCTTTTCCTTGTCACATTCGAGTATAATCTCCGTGCGAGTCATTCTTGGCGCCGTGACTCAGGGCCGATAAGGTGAGGATAAAAGGAAAATGTGCGCAGAAGCTGCGGCTATGGAGCCCGGAAGGCAGTTCGAGTTTAGTTGAGGCCAATAGACGATAAAATAGAATAGAAAATTCGAAGCTTACAGACGATTTTTTTTTTTAAGCGTTACTTAACGTTAAATACTTGAGGTCGATGGTAATAATAGTAGTATAAGACTTTTATTCGGCCAAAAATTACGGGCCGAGCATGCCGACTGCCTGAGCGACTAGTCAACGCTGTTCTCTTTCAGCGCCAAGCCAGTCGATCCAGGATGTGATGGAGGAAGAGGGTTGAGAATCCGATTTCTGAGCCGCTGGGCAGTGAAATCCAATAATATTTCGGTTCGGCCTAGTGCCAAGAGCAATTGGATATAGCTCTGCATAGATAGAGGGGCAATTGGGACATGACGGTCGGATCGATAGCGATAGATGACGAGGCAGGAGGGGGTAACTAGTGCAGTCAATTGGATGTGCCGGAGAAGGCGTGCATCACGTACGCTGAGTGATGGATGAGGGGGTGGGTAGGCGAAGCTGAAGGTAAACCTCTTTAATAGTGCGGCGCAGGGACAGTTTCCCATCATCCTCGGTGTGCTTGGACCAGGAAATAAACGGTGTCCGGATAAGAGTGCCACAGGCGAATTGATGGGTCAACTCATTGCAGTCAATCCCTATATCTCCATGCTTTTCATACGCTGTTTGTTCTTGTTTAGCAGAAGAAAAAAGTCCTCCAATTCCTATGCATTCGGCACCTCGCTGTTTTACGATTTCAGCCGCATTGTAAAGTGGATGTGCATACGCTGTTGAAGTGTTAATGTTCCCAAGTGAAGTGTATTTGTCGCTGCCGTAAATGCAGCTATGTTTGTCCAGAAACAAAAATACTTCTAAGCGCAAAAAATATCTTTATTACTATAAGAAGTGGACTCCCGCACTTATGCGCACTTGTTTTTGCTAGGTTTGATTTCAATATCTGATGATGTACTCTAAGGAGATGCCTAAATTTACGCCTGCTGTAGAATGGGTCCAGTTATTTTCGTCGATATTAAAAATAGCTTCTTTTTATTCCACAACAATATTTTTCGTCGATATTAAAAATGACTTCTTTTTATTCCACAACAATATTTTATTATCAAATACTGAAGCCTTCATGTAAAAAAGTAATTAATCTACGCTGGCAGATATTTAACGCTGCATCATGAGCAAACATGCCTACTAAATAATATATCATTTTTGGCATATCTTTTACAGAAATGGAAACATTTATGCGCAAAATTCACAAAATCATACTGCCAAAGGAGCTTGGATGATGATTATATATTAAAAAAAAAAACATAATGCTTGATTTCTGTTAAACTGAGCACCAATGGTACGTATATTAAAATTTACAAGCATTAAAAAGAAGTTATATAAACTTGCTGCTGTAGTAGATATACCACCTCTAAGATAACATTTAATGCTAACATTTCAGTTTCGGCCAGCGTTGCTTAAGGGTAACATGAAATATTTTGCAAAGCAGTACCTGCAACTTTATACACACTCTACATTTATCGAACAGTGCGTCCAGATGTTCTTGCTGTTTTATCTGTAGCAGTTGCTTTCTACAAATCCTAAACTTTGCACGCATGATTTTATTTTCCTAACTTTGGAGGATCTAAGGAAAAAAAAACAAAAAAAAAAAGCTCGCTGTGTTATATGCACAGTTATCAACTAAACGATTTACAATCCACTTATACATCTTTGGCCGCATAGTGAACGCCCTCCTCCTTTTTTTTCTTGCAAAATTCCCTGAAAATACGGCAGACAAGAGGGAGGGGGGGTACTGTATTCATTGCAGAGGGTACTAATAAGAAACAGAAAACTGAAGCGGTAGAAACAGTACAGAAAGTATGCTGCTGCAAGAAAATAAATTATTTTGTTATGCCTCATCAAATAAAGTAAAAAGCCCCCTTTGGCACGTATCTGCAGTGCATATACGGTCAACAAATGCGTCAAAAAAAAAAAAAAAAAAAAAAAAAAAAAACGACGGTAAAAATCAAGCGTAAAAGGGTATATGGCATGAATGGCATACAATTATGGCATAAATGCTTCGTTATCGTGTGTGTTATAAATATGAAACATGAATGGAACCTAAAAGTTGGGGTTGAGCACAAGCAGGATGGAAGAAGTATCCTTTTACCGTGCTTGGCTACGGCCCCTCCTTGCCAGTGCCAATTAAGGGAAAAAGCTATACTGAATACTAATTAAAATTTTATATGCTCAATAGAACTCAGATTCTGCGTAAATAGTTTGTAATGTCATCAACTGGCACAATGGGCTCATACCCTAATACAAGAGAAAAGACAGCCTGCTTCGAGTAGTTTTTGAAGAAGGTATAGATACAACGCGCAGGTCTGCATTATGAGTAGAAGCGAAAAGGTACACACCCACCGCGGCCGAGAGCCATATTCCTTAATTCTGTTCAAGTAAAGGCTTCATTCATTCATTCATCTTACGCCCTTCCGTCTAACTCCCATAGTGGCACAAACGCCGCGCAAAGAAAGCACAAATATAGTTCACTCTAGCACCTAGAGTCACAGCTGAAAACCCAATTTCGGCCTGCATTCAACCCGACAGATGGTATGGGAAACATGTTCTTTCCTGGCGTGGTTTCGGCTGGGTATTCCAAAATTCCTGGCTCACTTGTACTTAGTCTCGTACAGCGAGGTACTATAAAAAGGCTTCACATTCGACACATGGTGCATTGTGGAGTTGCGCAGTAATTGCTCAGTCTAGGCATTCAACACAATAAGCATCAGCAAACTGAAGGCGGAAAGAAGGATGTACTGTCATAGTCTCAGGGAAAAAAAAACTGCACCCTTCGCATTGAATCCGCGACCGTGTTCATTGTGCAAGGAAATGCGGCATATTGTTTTAGGGTAATAAAATTTCACTGCTCAGCCTGCTAGATGCCACAGCCCAATAAATATTTTGAATCAGAAAAAGGCATTGAAAACATTTTTTTATTTTGCATAAGTATTGCGCATTATATTGTCATAAACATTGCCATGGTATCGCTGAAAAGTACAGCAGGTGCTCTACTATTGATTATAGCAAATTTTTTCCGGTAGATGTATCTCCGAGCAATGTAGCCCAGGCGGACACATCGCGCGATTCAAATTATCAGTTAATATCTTAACCCCTGTTCGCGATTTGCGTGAGTTATGTAACACTATGTAACACTTATTACCAAGGTCAGTAGACAAAATGATTGCGTAAAGAAGTCACCTGGTCGTCGAATGCATGCTGCAAGTCCCTGTAGCGCAACATACGAAGCGTTAAAATATACATACTACGCGCATTGCTGCAGTAGATCCAGAAAGGGCTATGAAGGCATTTTGTTGAGAACCGGTCATTCCAAAGTCAAATACAATATAATCATTCTCGCAGTGGGATGCGTTGAGCATGTCGGGAAGAGCAATGCCCGTTTTATTCAGTACATAATTAACCGACGTAATAGTCAAATCCGTAGCACCAAGGTTGATGCGCGTTATACACCCGGAGCTCTCATCGTCAGATAAATATCACACATTCTTGTAGAACACCACTGGCGCTGAGAAATGTCCATTAGGTTCCTCCTGACCAGCAACCCGTACAAACGTCAAAGACACTCATATACACGCCTGGTACATATATAGTTCGCTGTCAATTATGCTCACATAGATACGCTGAAGAGTCCTCTGAGCGCCTTCCAGAGCACAAAAAGCACTGCCATCACGACCACGACGATGCCCACAAACGCCGTCACCACATTGTGGTGCGCCAAGCCGCCGCGTTCGCCGTCACGCTCGACGAATGCCATCCAGATCATAAAGATCCCCCCGAGCAGCACGATGACGCCCAGCGAAAACACGAGCCAGGAGAGCGTCAGTATCTTGGCTACCCGCTCTGGCCACGAAGACAGCAGCTGTCCGCCGCAGTCGTCTCCCTCCACGGCGATCACGACTCGGTTCAGGCGCGGGGTGATGACGCCGTACGACAGTGCCCGCGAGGAAGGCTTCAGCAGCGGCTGAGAGGACGGAGAGCACGACGAGCCCAGCTGCACCGACTCTTCGAAGATGGGCGACAAGGTGGGCGCGTACGGCACGAGGTACACCCTGCTGGACCTGCGACGAGACCACCTCTTCGGAGGCCTGCTCATGGAGACGCCTTGTAGCGGCCTCGATTTCTGCTGCTGGCCGGGAGACGCTTCGACGCGGCTGTCGTGGGAATTCATGATGGACGACGGTTATGCGTGGTTACGGTAGCAGGTTCGCTGCAATGATAGAAACGGAAACTTCACCGCATGGTATAATGCAATCGAACTGAGGCGCAGTCGTTCCTCAGCCAGCCAGGTCTATGCTACCAAACGAGGATCAACAGATTTAGAATGGGAAAACATAGCTTTGCTGTGCGCTTGGGAGTTCGACAGCGAAAACGCCATTCCGTTTTGCATTCGCTTGACAAGACACGTGTGATACGCGGCGTGATACAGCAAACGACCCAGGCTGATATAACGCCCACAAACTGGGAGGAGGAAACCGAAAGACAAAGCGAGTTGTCAAAAAAAAAAAAAAAAATGCCACAAACTTATCATTCTCGGCTACTTCATGTCAAGTGCAGCTCAGGCTAATCGATGTAGGTCACGAACAGGCAGTGTTTGCGGCTTCTATTTATTCATCCTTGTCTGTTTATCAGCTGCAGAAAAACGATCCGAAGCTCGAACCTGCTGCATATCGCAGGCGTATAAAAGCTTGCGCTGAATGGGACCAACCGCAACAAAGTATATTTAGCCCACAACACGACAGGAATAACGAAGAAAAGGGGCGGTATACGACCGGAACGAAGGGCATCTTCGGACTGGACAGCAGCATCACGAATTAGGCGAAAACAGGACGACGCGCCGTGCGGAAAAAGAATGCACAGTCAAGTACATAAAAACGCAGTTAACATACACCCCATCACTGCGTAAATTACACGTGCCGCATGTTTACAAACAGCTCTAACTAGCATAAATCTGCATAGAGAGCTATTGTCGATTTGTAGAAATCTGTATATATACGAAAGGGTGCATGTTTCGGGGAAGCGGTTTGATGTATGGAAGCGTGCTTAACTTTGGGTCGTTGGCAGGGATCCGGATGTTAAGTTTGTGCAATATTAGTCTACCTGTGGGTGTAGCAACAAGGCGTATGTACTGGGCTTGGTGTGCTTCACTTAATTCGCGTATTGTGTTGTGCAGCCCCAGGGTAAGCAGTTTCTCGTTTCTTGTGTTTCCTGGTAGATTCAGAGCCGTTCTTGTCGCTTGCCGAATCATGGCGTCTAGCTGCTGAGTTTCGCCTTCGGCAAGTCTAAGATAAGGGGTCGCGTAGAGGATACGACTAACTGTGTAGGCGTCTAGTTCTTCCTCCTTGGCGTTTTGTACAGCTGAGCGATAACAAGTCAACTGATTTACGCCGACCAAGAACACAGGAAACGGCGTCGTCACTTCGCGACCGAATTATGGAACAAGACGCCCGCTTGCCACATGGTTCCATTATAATTTACGTCGACGCAAGCATCAAAGCCTGTGAAGTGATAACAGCAGTTTACTGTCCTAGCAAATCTTCATTGAACAAGACGGCAACATTTCAATTACCGGAACCTCCATCTTCTTTTTGTGCGGAACTGCTTGCAGTGCAAGAGGCGCTTCGCTCTGTGACCGCCATTCCCATGCTTCCCCCGGCCCGTATTATCATACGTACAGATGCCCTCCAGGTGACAAAGCTACTTAGACGAGTTAGTAGTAGCCCGGAAATCTGCCAGAACATACACAGTCTAGCGGCTCGCATACCAAATCCAATTCGTATTGAATTGACCCCGCGTGACCTTTTAAGTGCTCAAAGCCAAGTGGATTCTGCGACCCGCCTTTCAAACTCAACCTCGACATCGCCAAACCTCATAAAATTGGACAATTCCACCCTGCTTTTAACAAGAAAGGAGCACCTCCGGCGCCGTACACGTGCTCTTATACCTCCGTGTACGGTAAGCCTTCCCCGCGGTCTAACCCGTGCAGAGGAGGTGGCGCTTCGGAGGATTAGAGTTGGGGTGGCCCTAACACCAGCAGTGATCCGAAAGTGGCCACAATTTCGGTATTTATATCCACACCCTGGGTGCCCCATCTGCAAGTCAAGAAATATAGAAGCTGACATCCATCACCTACTGTGGGATTGTCCAGCGTTGAAGCCAACGCGGATCCGGCACCTGGTGGCAGCTGGCCTCTCCCCCCATAATCCGCAGTCATATGCTGTTTGGACACTGGGACCGCATCATCGCTCACTCCTCGATTTCATTGCATCAGCCAACCTTTTTTCATTTATTTGACCACACCCTTCCTCCATCATAACATTCCTTTTATGCCCTGAGGCAATAAACTTCGCAAAAAAAAAAAAAAAACTGCGTAGGCATGGATTATGCGGAGAGTATCAGCTTCTCGGAGGCCGTGCGCCTTCCCCGCGACTCGTCTTATTAGTTGCGCGGTTGCGGCGAAGGTTTGTTTCAGCCTTTTTAGTGTCTCTTTGTTCTTCCCGTCGTTCTGCAGGTACATACCAACTATACTACGCCTTTCTTTTCCTGTAAACCAATTACTAATGAAAGCATTAGTAGGGTATGTAAAAATGATAAATATTAATGATGGCAATTAATAACAAATACTAACACAATAATAATCATAATTAACGGGATAAAATAGAATAAAAACGAAAAATAACAAGAATAATAAATAAAAGAGCATCTTGCTGCGCGCCATGGTTGCCTGCATAGGCGCACCGCGCAATTGCTACGGCACGTCAGACCACGCCAGAATGGCGAGTGAGCCGGGTCCTTCTACCGTCTCAGCTGAAGTGCGCCGTGTCCGGCCAATCTAGGTGGTTCTAGTCCGGCGGACTGAGTTGGAACGCAAGAGAAGACACCGTAAACGTGAGCACATTGCCCCACGTGTGTGTATCCTAGAGCGTAACCAAATCGACACTTAGAGCAAGAGAGAGAGAGAGAGAACAACTTTTATTTAAAATGCCTGCAGAATCGGTTAGGCTCCCTCCAAGCAGGGAGGACAAGCTTTTACCGCGACGCGGCCACTACGTCAGTCTCGTGCGTTGTGCTCCTTGAGGTCTTGTTACGTCCCTCGCTACTTCCGCGGGTTCGAGAGGGCCGCCGCCCCCTTCTTGGGGGGTGCTGCCCCCCCCCCCCCTCTCCTCGGTTTCGCTCGGTCGCTGCCTCTCTAGAGCTGCCGAGACCTGCTGGACGGCCTTGAGTTGTGTCTCTTGATCACAGCTCCTCGTTGCAGCCTCTAGCTGCGGCGGGATCGTCGTCTTCTCGCTGGCTTCGCGCGGATTTACGCTACAGTCCCAAAGGATGTGAGCCGCGGTGGCTCTCTCCTTCGCGCACAGTCTACACATGTCGCTCGCGTGCACACTCGGACACATATGTGCTTAGCTAGCACCGGGGTGAGCAGGGACCCCGTCTGTAACTGTCTGTATAACACTGCCTCCTTCCGGGTAAGCCCCGGGTGAGGTGGCGGCGTAGTCTGTCTGTTCAGTCTGTACCATTTCACTATTTCGTTGAAGGTGGTCATCTTGTCCTTGGCACTGCGGCGCGACCAAGACTCCGAGTCGGCCGTGCTTGCAGCCGCGCGGTTGGTTAGTCCTCGCGCGGCCGAGTTGGCCGTCTCGTTGTGGTTCACGTTTCCGCGTTCCGACACGTCACTGCCCATGTGGGCCGAAAACCACTTGATCACCACAGGACTTTTGCGTCCGATGTCTTCGGCCTTGCGCAGTATGCGCGCGGCCTCACTACATACCCTACCCTTGGCGTAGTTCTTCACTGCCGTTCTAGAGTCACACAACACAGTAGTGCATCCGGGGTCGGAAACGGCCAAGGCGATGGCCACCTCCTCCGCCCGGTGCGCTTCTCGAGTCCGGACGCTCACCGCGGTCTTCGTTGCACCCGTCGATGCCCCGACAACCACCGCCGCGTATGCGTCGGTGTTCCCTCGATACTCCGCCGCGTCCACGTAGGCGGCGCCTTCTTCTCTGGCGTGGAGGTCTACGAGAGCCCTGGCCCTCGCCAACCTCCGCTCCCTGTTGTGCTCGGGGTTCACGTTCTTCGGGATCGGGAAGACCCTGAGCTTTCTGTTGATGCTATCTGGTATAGGTACGTCTTTCTGCTGCTTTCCTTCCCTCGGTTCGAGGCCAAGGTCCCGCAGTATCTGTCTTCCGGTTCTCGTTTCAGAAAGACGCTCGAGTTGCGCCGTTCTCTGTGCTTCGGCTATTTCGTCCAGCGTGTTGTGGACTCCCAGCACCATGAATTTTTCGGTGCTCGTGCCCCCGAGGAGACCGAGTGCCGCCTTATACGCCTTGCGTATGGTGGCGTCTATCTTGTTACGTTCACTCGGCCTCCAGTTGTGGAAGGCGGCCACGTACGTTATGTAAAAAAAAAAAAAAAAAAAAAAAAAAAAAGAAACAAATACCGACCAACAGCTAAACCAAATTAAACCGTGCTTTCGCATGTCTAATTCGGTTTAACCTTCGTTGAAACGCTGTTAATTTTTTTTACGCATATTCTCATTAGGGAATCAACCTTTTCTCTTTCCACCTCTTTAATGTCTAGATTGCTGCGTTGCGTAGCTCACCCGGCTGGAGATGTATACGCCTGTACCAGTTTAATCAAATTTCTTTTACCTCGGCCTAGCTCTACTGGACACCCACCTACTTATAGGCTCATGGTCTGCATCATGTGATCCTCCAGCCTCTTCATGGTGTTGCCATTATGATCATGTAATTGAAAAATCAGGCCCAATATCTGATTTGTTCGACTACTGGACCCTCCGAAACCGCAACTTTTCTTTCAGTTTTGTCACCTGTTTGTTTGTTTTTACTTTAAAAAACATCTACTAAAGCTATTAAAAGCCAACTTCGCCGCAAGGCAAAACATGTCCACAAACGCTTTTCGCGAAGATAAAAATGGAGGGAGAGAAACGTATTAGAAACGAGCAGACTAAGCTGATTATCCAGGCTTGGGCTTAACAGCTTTGTTTTCCCCTGCTCTTGTTATATGTTGTTGGTGGTGATGGTAACATGCGGTCCATTGCAATATGCCCCCGCCATATATACGGTGGAATGTTTGGCACATTAAAGAATGTACATTTAAAAAATCGAGGGACACGAGCTAAAAATAATTGATTTTTCATTTTTATTTTAAAGGAGTATCGACATTTAATTTTTGGGTTTGTGTTTCATCCTTTGTGATGACGCTTAAGACATCAATGTACACGGATCACCCACGTCTTGTTCGCCTGCTGAATATAATTTCTTTTCTCGCCTGTTTCGGTTTTGACTTCAACAATCCAGGAATGGCTGTGACGTCACAGTCAAGTCTAGGTCACGGGAGGGATGAAAATACAGTAATATAATCATTCCTGCGTCGTTTCAATTTACTACAATGATAAAGCCAGCCTGCCACAAGAACAGGAATCACTACAAGTGAAGAATCAACGATTATATAGCCGTTTTTTCATGCCGTGCGTCAAGACTTGGTTGTGACGTCACAGCCACTTCTCGACTGCTGAAACCGAATGGTTAATTGTTTCTCTGGATTTACCACATACTGCATATGTGTCATCTTCGTGTTTAAATTTCTTTTTGTAGCTGCGCGTTCTAAGGCACCCTGATCTAGCTTCAAAAAGTAGGACACTGCTTCTTGAGTTAGCTTGTCGGGTCAAACGCACTTCGCCTGGCGGCCGCAAGAGATTAGAGTGCGCAGAGGAGCACTATAATAGATAATTGTGTTCCTACTGTGACCCGTACCGATTCGAGGAGCGAGAGGGCGTGTAGAGCACAATTATCTATTGTATTCCTCATGACACTGATTGGACCAGATCGCCCTGATTTCCGCAGTAGCGGAGTTTACACCAACTCGACAGGAGAGGGTTGAATTCAGTTATCGGCTCGAAAACCGGTTTCAGGGTTCGTGTAAGCGCTGTCAGGTAAAGTCAACTCCGGCGTAGGGGTGGGTCGAGTCCACTGTATAGGAAACATGTAAACGTGGTCGAGGCGAGTCCGGCACAGTGGGAAAGAACAGTACAGAAAACGTTAGAAATGTTCGGGGGAAAAACCGAAATCGGGAGCCGTCTGCCATAATCCTGGTAGGGTCGAGTGCACTCAACTCTTCAACCCCCGCTGTAGGATCCATGTAAACATGGCTAGTGCTGCAAACAGCTTGTGAGGCGAAGTATAGCATCATGGATGGCGTAACACACTCGCGAAGAACGCTATTATATTTTTAAAAATACAACCCGTAAACACGACATGGCCGGACTAGTGAAGGTGTGTTTATTCACGCACAGTATGTACAGGCACATGCTCACACTTATGAAAATGAGTGATGATTACGCGATGACCAGTACAGGGGAAACAGCAGCAGATTAGGCGAGGCACTTCACCGGCCGCCGTGCCACCGGTGTAAAACATGACGCCCCCCTCGCGCAAATCTCGTAGCAGCGGACCTATCAGGTGCGAGTGACACAGAGCACAGTGCAATCGCCGCCGTGAGAAAGATGGCGCCAACCAATAGTAATAGTTTGCAGTGGCCGTCCGCAGTGCTGTCAGCCTCATCGCGTGCGACAACCATGGCCCCGCCAATCAGGACGATGCCGAAGACGAACATGAGTCCCATGATAACATACGTGAACAGCGTGGAAGACGGTTCTCTTGCGACGACGCTGATCGACGGGGTGCACGACCAGTCTTGCTGGGCTGAATCTTCGATCCTGATAGAGACGCTGTCCTCTAACGTCTGAAGGGCCGGTGTCGTCCCCGCGCAAGCGCCATAGCAGGCCGGCCTCGGGAACGACAGGAGCGGCTGTTTCATGGCCACGCCGCTTGTGGGAGGTGACACCGAGTCTTCGGATATGGACGGCAGCGTAGGGACGAACCTGGGCAGGCGTCTCCAGGCACGCAGGTAGCTCCGAATGGCCGACCTACGCCTCTTGTGGCATCGAAGCGGCAAGTCTGTCGGGGGAAGTCGTTTCGCGGGCCTCGGCATGTCGTTTACAGGAGCGAACTGCACGCGTGCCCGCTTATATAGAAGAGCAAGCGAGTGCGAATAGACGCTCTCCGCGTGGACGAGAACACTTTTCGCGGCACAAAAGGTTAAAACTACTGGTTTTTCTCCTCCCCGAACGTTTCTGGAACGAGGGGAGAAATCTGATGCCCAGTGGGAGCGAGAGTGACTGTCCGCTGTTCCCCTTCTGGCCTTTTTCCAATTATCACAATGCCAACGAATCTTCGCGCTGTGACTCACGGCTGATAAAAGTTCCGGGAACAAAAGGGTGCACAGGGTGCTGCTGCAGGAATGCAGCTTGGAAGGTGTCTGGGATATTGTGTGGGCTAGGAAAAGGAATACAAAGGGAAAGGAGGATGTATTTCTCAGATAATTTGCTCACAGTCCGCTTTCACAAAGCCCACCGAACAGACATTGTGCATTTCTGAAAGTCGCGACCAGTGGACCACATGGCAACGTCTCTTCGGCGTCGCGTCTGCATATCCACTACCGGCGTTGCCGGAGGTCAAATTCCAGTGCTTGGAGCGAGGCGATGTAGAAATATGCAGGTACCTGGGGATGCCACATGTCTCTGCTTCGACACTGAAAATGCTTCGCAATTAGGCAGCTGCTACAGACAGGGGATAATTAACGCGAGTTTCTACTTCACTATAGCGAGAGCCTTACTAGTATAGTGAACTAGAACATATTCTAGTTCACTATACTTACTAGGCAATGTTGGCACCGGAAGTGTTCGAAAAATATGCTGCCGAATATGACGTCGCCAGTTATGATCTGAAAAGTAGCGTGGTAAAGCATACAAAGGCAGTGATTAATTAATACACTCATGGTCATTATGGTCATAAGTTATGACCAGTTGTCATTGAACAATGATATTAATAATGATTGAGTATGTCAAGTCGCTATGAGAGTATCACGTGACATATATTATGGTGAGGCTACCAAAAAATATAAAACAATGTGACAGTGAAATTGTATGAGAATGTCACACGGCTATGAGAACGCCACGCAACGGGAACGACGCCGTGCCGGCAATCCCACCCAGATTTGCAGCAGCACTACAACGAACGCGCGCCAAGGAAAGGAAATCTCCACTGTGTTGCACCGCTGTGGTGGTGCAGTGGTTAAGATGCCCGACCACTGTGCCGGAGTACCCGGGTTCGATTCCCACCGCCGACGGCTGCGTTTCGATGGAGGCGAAACGGAGAGGCGTCCGTGTGCTGTGCGATATCAGTTCAGTTCAGTCGTGTCCGACTCTTCGTAACCCTATGGACCATATCACGCCACGCCTTCCGGTCTCTCACTATCTTCCTAACATCACATAACTTCATCTGCAGCGCCTCGAGGATGCCATCTAACCATCGCGTTCGCTGCCTACCCCTTCTCCGGTGACCCTCAACATTTCCTAACATCAAATCTTTCTTCAGCGACTCCTCTCTTCTCATCAGACGACCAAAGTAGCTGAGCTTTAACTTTAGAATTTGACCCATGAAGTAAGATAAGACTATCCAAAGACTTTTCTTATTTCGCTCCCACCTCCTTCCTTTCCCTCACGTCATTGGCGCAGCTCCGGTGTCCACCTCGAAGGGTGACAACCCCTGCGCCTTTCCCGCAAACCAATTTACATTGTTGATACGATGTCGACGTGTAGGTACAATAAAGATTAAAAGAATACCGGATTCTAATTTCATTTATAGCGTGTATTTTTAGACTGAGACACACATAAGGGACAACAAAGGCCACCAGCAAAGGACACCCGCTTTGTTGTGTCTTGTGTGCCTCTGCGTCAGAAAAAAAAAAAAAAAGCGCTTGTAAAGCGAAGTTGGCAATCGAATTGATTTCATAAGGCAAAAAGTATGCTCTCTGAATTTTATTCTGCAGAGTTGTTTGGCATATTTACGTTCAAGTGGCCTTTACTTGACACGTCATAGAAGACCAAGAGTGAATGCAAGAAGAGTTTACCATACAAGCAACACTGAGGCGGGGAAGTATTCGCGAGAGTATGGGAATACTGAAGCAACGATGAGAACCAATAAGAGCTGGCTGAGTAAGGGCAACACGTTTAAAATCGCTTGTACCGAGCTCTCTCACAGAACGAGAGCTGGCAACTTTGGGCGGTACAACAGATGTCTAACTCAATTTTGACCTGATCCGAGTAAGCCTCGTAGATCGCCCGTTAAAAAGGGTTTGGCCTCAAGGGTCATCATCATGTCCCTAAGCGACGGTATGCTCTAAAAATGCATACTCTGTTCGTAGCCGCTTTCAGTGCGCAGAGCAAGGATCCCTGGTGTCCATTCAGTGCGAGGGAAGAGAAAGAAGGCCCTTTAATGAATTGAGGGTAAACAGCGCAAAATAGACGAGGACATAAGAAGTGCACAAACGAGCTGTTTACCCTCCATGGATCACCAACTTGCCCAAGCGTCTGTTTTAGCCATCTTTAATGAAAACAGAGATTTCAGCCGGCGTTAATGTCTGCTGACATGCTACTCTGCATGGGGTAGGGAGATTAAGGAATAAAGATGGAAGAAGGGTTAGGAAAGAGTGCGGTCATTGAGGATGGGCGGATGGCTTTTTGGATAAGACCGAAGTCCACTATAGCGGGATGATCATGTGGGTAGGTAATTTAGAGTTTGTTTAACATACCAATAGGATCTGAATAGGCAAATAATAATGTCATTGCACGGCACTGCTGTCTGTAGCAGCCTAAAGGACCGAATATAGAGTCCACTGTAAGCGGCATTTGGGTGACAGTCTGCATGCGTTGTTCATAGTGTGCACGTTCGTTGGCGTACGCTGGACATTTGCGGAGAATGTGGAGTACAGTCTCAATTGAGCCGCAGTTGTCACAGAACGGACTGTCTACTTGCTTGAATCGGTACCGTAGACTGTTCGTAAAGGCAGCATTGAGATGGAGACGATGATAAATTGTTTCTATGAACGCGGAAGCCTGATTTGAGATGTGGGTCAATGGAATGAAGAGAGGGGTAATGATGACTTTAACTTTGCAAGTTCCAGAGGTGGTTCTTCTCATCCTGGGTATATCGCTTGGCGAGTTGAGACGCATCTGATTTTGTGAAATAGTTGCGCTTATAGCTGTGACGTAGTAGACCTCCGCGGGCCGCTTCGTCCTCTCTCGTTGGCCAGGATACCGCAGTGAGCCGGAATCCAGTGAAAAATTATAATGTGGCCTTCAGTAACAGCCAAGTGGTGCAGGTATCTAATGTCATGAGAAATGGGCTGATGATTTGTTCTCTTCCATAGGTTTGACATGGTTTGTAGCGCACATTGCGAGTCCGTGAATGTTACCCATCGCCTTGGGTTATGACGCAAAATATAGGAGAGCGCTTCTTTTATTCCGTATAGCTCTACTGTGCTGGAGGGTGTTCTACGCTGTAGACGCCATGACAGCATTTGAAGGAGGGCTATAAAGTCCGCATGATGAGGAGTCATGTGAAGTTGAGCCATCAGTGAAGATGTGTGTATCTTCCGAATACTGCCCAGCTAAGTATGTCACAGCAGCTTGTAGGAGTGTAGCCTGCGGCATTTCATTCTTTGCAGTGACACCCGGTAGGAGCTTCTTGATTTTAAGAGGTGAGAGTGTCCAAGGAGGAAAGGTTGGAGCCATTAATTTACGTTGCTGACTGATGGCAAGGAGGTGCAATAGCTGAACAGCTTGCCCAAAGCTGGAATTGCTGTGGGTCATATGTACTCGATGTAGGAAGTGTTTCTTTTCGTGATCTACAGATAGGAATTGCTGTGGGTCATATGTACTCGATGTAGGAAGTGTTTCTTTTCGTGAAGTACATGTGGTAGATAGATAAGAATAATTTCCTGTGTGATGACTTCGAGCGGTAGACACCCTGCTCCCGCAACTGTTCCCAACGTAGGGCAATGTGACGGAAAGATGAGTATCTAGTTGGCTGCTTTGCGGGTTTCAAAATGGAAATAACTTTAGCCAGCTTTCACTTTGCAGGAACCTCACCAGTAAGCCATGAAGAGTTTAAATATTCGAGTAGGCGAAGCCGGCTATTTTGAGGCAGCTTTGCAAAAGCTTCATAGCTCACCTTATCATTTCCCGGAGACGTTCTTTTGTTTGACTCAGCGATAGCAGTAGTTCAATTATTGCGAGGGAAGCTCTGACAACAACAACCTAGATGGTGTATACTTTCCGATTTAGATCGAAAAATATCCGTAAATACCAGCGAATAAAAAATAATGTAAAAACCCAGCGGCCATGAGCGCCTAGTCTAGGTGGTTGGCTCAGAGCATGAGCGCTGATGTGAAGGGGAACGCCACGCAACCAGGTGGACCTGACTTTATCGGGAGCACGGGGAAGGATGAGGAAAAGGAAGAGGGGAACCTTAAGTGTGAGAGGAACGTGTAGTGTTCGGCCACATGACCATGTTCTGATGAGCTAACATTCCAGCAACAGCGGATGAGGAAGCGATGAATCAGAGGAAGCGAAGGAATGAATGCGGTTTCATAGCATGCAAGGGTGTCGCAAAAAAAAAAAAAAAAAAAAAAAAATCGATGTGCACACAAAAACCTATCACTTAGCCATGTTAACCGTTCACAGACGGCGTTACGATGCGACTTTACCGGTGACAGATGAGCGGCACTTCAAGCGAGTGCCCTCTAGAAAGTGTTTATGAATGAACATACAGTGCAGTGCATACAGCTCCTCGAGCCTAGTTTCTGCAGGCGCTGCCTGGAGCAACGGCAAGACGATATGTTGGGTACAGTGATGACACTGTAGTCAAATAAGACTGAAGAAAAATGCGGAGAAGCCAATGGCGTCGACCAATCCCCTTTTCATCTGCAACACCCTTCGTCATCACATTTAGTGCAGGTCTAGCTGAAAATGTCGCCATGCCCTTACGCCTAACTGAACCCAGCAGCAATGAAGCGCAACAAAAAAAGAAAAGCTACGAGTAAGGGACTCCGAACCACAATAAGCCGCTATTCTTATAAATCAGTTCAGTTCAGTCGTTCAGTCGTGTCCGACTCTTCGTGGCCCTATGGACCATGTCACGCCACGCTTCCCGGTCTCTCACTATCTTCCTAACATCACATAACTTCATCTGCAGCGCCTCGAGGATGCCATCTAACCATCGCGCTCGCTGCCTACCCCTTCTCCGGTGACCCTCAACCTTTCCCAACATCAAATCTTTCTCCAGCGACTCCTCTCTTCTCATCAGATGACCAAAGTAGCTGAGCTTTAACTTTAGAATTTGACCCTCCAATGAGCAGTCAGGGTTTATGGTCGACAATATCGACTGGTTTGATCTTCTGGCCATCCAAGGAACTCTCAAGAGTCTCCGCCAGCACCACAATTCAAACGCGTCAATTCTTCGGCGGCCAGCCTTCTTCACAGTCCAACTCTCGCATCCATACATCACAACTGGAAAAAAGCTGAAAAAAGGCCAAAAATATTCACCCTTCTAAATAATTCATCACCACGCGCGCTGTTCCGTCGGTCCTTGACGTCCTGTGCAAGCAATAGCTGTCATCGCCCATTTGCGGCTAAAACAGTCCACGGCCACTGATCAAGCAACGACGTTGTATGTATGTGACAAAGTGATTCCACCAATATGATTGCTGCAGTTAATTTACTTTATGCGACAGAAGCAAGGACTTTGCTTTTTTTTTTTTTTTAACATCAAGCCTCTTGACTGTATATGCTTTCTTCCCTAGGTGGAATGACTAAAAAATTGTCCTCAGCTGTGCCACTTCGTCGATGTAGCAATTAGCCTCATTAGAGTTCCCGTCCCCAGAAAGAAAATGAAAATGATCAACCAAAGCAATAGTTTCGCCTCTCTAACGAAAGCGTTGTTCGATCAACATGTGTAGCTCTAGCCGGAAGCTGTGAATCAATCCAGGCGTTCAGTTTCTAATATAGACAAGTACCGACGAAATCAACATGTAAGAAAAAAACGCAAAAATCGCATACCAGTCACGAACAGGCGCTAAAAAAAAAAAAATCTGATCATGTACCGGTGCAAGTACCTTCGCGCAAGAACCTGCTGCAGATCCGTGACGAAGGTCTTGGCTGCGCTGTGAGTACTCCGCGAGACAGGACGCGCGTCGTCGCTTTGGCAGAAGCGGGACGAATGCTGCACAGCACTCAGCAGCAACGCTGTTTTCACCACTTCAACTAGCGACAAGAGCGGCACTTATCGCACGCGTACACAGCCGGGTGGCTCAGCTCAAAGTTCGGGGACCACCGAGCGACGCGTTGAAATCTGGGAACGTGTTCGCGAGAAAGTTGTGCCAGAGACTCGAGTGTCGCCGCTTCGAAAGTCATCCCAAGAAAGACGCAACAGCTTGGTAGTTGACCGTGTATGCTTTCCGATTTAGAGCAAAAAATACCTGTAAATAGCCGCTGATAAAAATAAAAAGAAGAAGAAGATTAATGTGCGGAATCAGAGCCGAAAAGCGTCGGTTTCTGGGCAAGCGGAGGCTATGATAACCGTTTT
>JAJIZL010016006.1:59535-143619 GCA_023969395.1 Amblyomma maculatum | reverse complement strand
CGGCACCATGATTTGTTTTTATGTTCTTACTGCACTTCAATTTTTTTTTAATGAGCTACACATCGTGTTTTTTTTTTGCAAGTTACGAAAGCAAACACACGCGTGTTTACCTAATGCCGTAGTGCTGAAGTAGATGAAGTTGTAAACGAATGGATGTTATAAAGGAAATATGCATTATTTATGCTCATGGGTAAAATTGCTGTGGCTATATCTAATTTACGTACCGCTCGTAGCGGTAAATCATTTTACTTTTTTCTGCACAATGTTGGCTTTCTTTCGTGACAACTGATTACTGTTTGCAAGCCTTTTTTTTTCTTCTTCTGCACAGTGTTGGCGCTTCTTCGTGACAACTTGCATCCGGGTATTTCTTTTTCTTTCTCTCTCTCTCTCTCTCTCTCTCCATGCGTCCGGATCGAGGAGGTTCTTTGCATTGTAAGAGAGTAGTGCTTCGAAGCCTGGGCCGCCAAAAAGCTCGGCTGGTGTGCTCGGAAGAGGCCGCCAGAGTCAGTGGACGGAGCAGCGGCAGGCGCGCTGAAATTTTGTAACCTCAGTTAGCATTCAGGCACCTCTAACATGATATATGCTTCTTTTCGTCATGTAAACACCTAATTCTGAGCTGGTATAAATTTTCACACTGCCTTCTGCGCAAATAAACTGTATTTGCTATTCCTGTATGGGAAACGTCTGTGCTCGAGCAGAAGACGCCTGGCGCGCGCGGGGCATCGGAAGCGCATACAGTGATATGCAATTAAAGTGCCATCCCGTTATAGTGCGCCGCCAACAGTCTTTCTTGTACTTTTTGTATCGGCATCAGATGTTTCGTAGACAGCTTATACCTACGGCGTATATGTATACTCATACGTGCTTGCCGATAGTTGATATGCATCCCATGCTTACACCAATCACATGCGCAGTCGTTTTCCTGCGCTTCATCGCTTATACTTTTTTTGTATCTTACGTGGTGTTTTAGAAGTATCCTGGTATAGATGGATGCTGCTTTTCACAAACGAGATAGTCAACCTGATCATAATGTCTGGTACTATACCTTATTTTATATAACATCGAATTTAAAACTCTGAAATCAATTATTACACCATTTAACATGTTCCGTAACACGATATACGCGTGAAAGCAGCGCCAAACCGCAACTTCTATATGTTCTCAGCTCAGTACCGTTATATAAGCAGTTGCTCTAGCTGTTAAAGTATACATTGAAATCTAGCCAAGCGCGAAGGAGACAGTTGTTTCGAGAATTAGGGGTCTAATTGTTGAGTGGAATGCGAAAGTAGTAGTTTCATGCAAGCGAACATCATACGCGTCGAAATGAAGCACCTGTGGCAGGTTCGCCCAGTTAGAAGCGCCAGCAAAACGAGCGACCCTCAGCACCGGCACTGCCTTTGGCGGCCGCTCCGTGCGGAACAGTACAGTTATGGTGACCATAGTTCAGTGCACTGGCGCCCACACTAAGTGGCTGCTTCGGCTCCGCACGGCGCCTTCGGAGCACCTCTTTCTTCCAACGTGGTTCCGAGCGCGCGCTCGCTTGTCATCGCTGTGTTTTTGTGGCGTAAAGGTGCGGCCCGTATCCATCTGTTGTCTTTTTGTGCACCTGTTTCGGTCCTCGTCTCTCACCGCTGAGCGTTGCGTTTCGTCATGAGCGCAAAAAGGCGTAAGTACCGCATCGTCGAGAAAGAATACCGGGAGATCTTGCAAGAGCTCGGTATTCCGGGGCGGCCGGTCGATTCTGCGTCGTCACGCTTAGAACGCGGGGACAGAAAACAATCGCAGAGTGAAGCATCGTTACTCAACGTTCGCACCCTGCCAGCGTCCGAAGCAACCACGCGTCGGAGAATCGGAGTCTGCGCCGACGACGCTTGCACCAGTAGAAGCGGGCCACCTGCAGATCCACCAGCACCATTTGTGCGCGAGTGTGATAATGCATCAGGGAGCAGCACATTGAGCACAGCCAGCAGGCGAAGTGATGATGCTTCAAGCTCAGACCTTTCTATGGATGATTCATATGCTGCAGAACAAGAAATGATCATGCCACAAGCTCGGAAGAGTCAAGTGATGAGACATCTAGCAGTCCAGCGGCTGAGAATGTGGGTCAGCCTGATGAAAATTTTCTTCATAGTCTCTCGGCGACTGAGGAGTTGGCTGTCATAGCTAACAAGCACAACATCACACATGCTTTGCTTAATGATATGCTCGACTTTTGCCGTCGTCGCGGGATTCCGGAGCTCCCAAAAGATGCAAGGACCGTGCTGCGGACGCAAAGGAGATCACAGCTGGAGCAGAATGACACATTTGCTCATTTCGGCCTTGCCAAAGGCATCCAGCAAGCGATTGGGCAAGGACCTGTGCCCGAGAACATCAGGCTGCATGCTAACATAGATGGCCTGCCGTTGTATAAAAGCAGCCAGACTGGTTTGTGGCCTATACTTTGCCGCATAACGAACTTCAAGAACTCTGCACCATTTATGGTCAGTGTGTACTGTGGTGCAGGGAAGCCACCTTGTCTGGAGCAATTTCTCGCTCCATTCCTAGACGAAGTCTACAGTCTGAGCAGCAGCGGTTTACTTGTGAAAGGGACTAGTGCCACTGTGACACTGACAGCTGTGATCGGCGATGCCCCAGCAAGGTACTTTGCAAAGGCAATTATAGGACACGGAGGCTACCATGCTTGTGAAAGATGCAGCCAAAAGGGTCGCTAAGTGGAAAACAGGCTGACATTTCCTGACCTTCATGCACCGCAGCGAAGTGATGTATCATTTCGTGCACGAGAAGATAAGCGGCACCACACTGGTGTTTCCCCTTTCACCAAGTTGGATATTGATATGGTGGCATGCTTTCCTACGGAATACATGCACCTTGTCTGTCTGGGTGTAATGCGGCGGCTGTTAAGAAATTGGGTATCGCAAGGGCACGCTGCCCGACTGAGCAGAGATGAGCGAAGTGAACTCAACAACAGGTTGCGAGAAACAGCTAAAGCCTTTCCAAGTTTCTTCCAGCGAAAACCCAGAGGAAAAGAGGAGTTCGATCGTTGGAGAGCGACTGAATTCAGAACATTTCTGCTCTACCTAGGACCTGTTGTTCTGAAATCTCTCCTGCCCAAAGAAAAGTATGAACACTTCCTACAGTTACATGTGGCTTTGCGAATACTCGCTGCACCTGAATACCATGTAGTTCTGAACAGCTTTGCCCGGGACTTGCTGAGATTTTGTTCAGCAGTTCGGTGTACTATATGGGGTGAAGCACCTGGTGTACAACGTACACAGTTTGGTGCACTTGGCAGAGCAGTGTCTTTAGCATGGGCCTGTGGATGATTTCAGGGCTTTTCCTTTCGAAAGTTACTTAGGAAAGGTTAAGAAGAAGCTGAGAACTACGAATAAGCCACTGGCACAGCTCAGCCGCAGAATGTCAGAAGCAAGGGAGTGCACACAGACTTGTACAAGAGTTCACCAACATGTGAAAGTGGGCGACTGCTTCTTAATAGACAACTGTGCTGTTCTCATTGTTGAAGTACATGAAGATAATGTCAAGGCTGGCATCTTGCCAAATGGCAGAGATTTCTTCAAAACACGAATTGAGAGCTCTCGGCTACACATAAGGCGTTACAGCGCTCTCAGTCAAGAGGCTAAGATGTGGCCTCTCTCGTATATCAGGAACCAAGTTCAATGCTTGAAGCTTAAATACAAGCGAGGGCACATTATTTTTCCTCTTCTCCACTTGCAGTGAAATCTCTTATTGCTGTTGGTTTGCTTTCATGCCCAAAAGCAACTTAGGCTATGAGAACCACCATAGAGGAAGTTTGTTTTGGTTTGTGGGTTTAACGTCCCAAAGCGACTAAGGCTATGAGAGACGCCACAGTGGAGAACTCCGGAAATTTCGACCACCTGGGGTTCTTTAACGTGCACTGACATCGCACAGCACACGGACGCCTTGCTTTTCGGCTCCATCGAAAAGCGGTCGCCGATACCGAGATTATATCCTGCATCCTTGGGAACAGTAGTCAAGCGCCGTAACCACTGCGCCATCCCGGCGGGTACCATACAGGAATTGTCTGGGAAGCTCTTCCACTTTGGGGTTCTTTGATATGCACTGACATCACACACTACATGGGCTCCTTGCTTTTTGCGTCCATTGAAAAAAGGCCGCAAGATAAAACTCACTAACTTGGGTTCAGCAGCCAAGCGCCCTAACCATTAAGTCACTGCGACGGGTCAGATGGCTATTTCAGCATGAAAAGATATGTACCTCTATCAAGAGGGAACAGCATGGTATGCCTCCGTGTCTTTTGCCTTCATCGAAATGCTGCTGAGAATCGGACTTGCAGCCTCATATTCAGATGCAGGCCACAGTTATTGGTGCCAAGGACAGCAACTTGTAGATCATCATTTCTTACAGCCTCACATTGGAGCTTGGACTTCGAAGATAACGGCTCTTTTCAGAGCCACCCAAACGTGCTGGCAGGGCTGCAGTTGGGCCTTCGACTGCTCCCCATTTCCACCAAAATCTCTCATTCTATTTATTAAAATAGACATGCAGAATAAAACAATGAAGGATTGAGCACGCAAGGCTATATTAATGTGGATTGATAAGTTTTGGGTGAGAGAAATTGGTATATTCGGCATAACTGCATGAAGTGGTGCACAATGGACATTATTACAAAAAAATTAATGTAATAGGAGGATGTAACTTAATAGACCTCATAGCTCTAGTGTCCCTTTGAGATGTTAAACTTCACAAATCACAAATTTGTTCACCTGTTTGATATATTACTCCATTTTCATGACAGGTTACTTTCACTGAAGATAGGGCTTTTATATGCAAGATTACATACAGATATTTACAGGCATTTCTGGCAGCATGCGCTCTCACAACTAAAGTGCAGTGCAGATGTATAGGGTGATACATTGCATTTCATTCCTAAAAACTGCAAGAATAACATTAAAATAACACTGGCTTCTGCAAATAAAGGGAAAATCGACTGATCATAAGAATATAACATTGATTCAAAAATAGAGGGGTTTGGCAGTTATCACATTACCACATGCCAAATAAGTCCTGTGCTCTGACATCAACCAGTTTGGCTCCGTGCTCCACGTACAAAGCATATTGTGCACAAAAGGATAAGTGAAGTTAACTGGTCATTGATGATGGTCAAGTGGAAATGTCAGCTTCCTTCCTCTAAGCTGTGAATAGTCGTAACACTCCCAAACCAGCATTCATTTTTGACTACAGCCCCATCATCAACCATGGTTAATGAAGTTCCTGGCTGGACAGTATCCCAGGATACTTAAGGCTTTTTTTTTTCCACTGTTTTTTTTTGCTACAGGAAACACTCGTGAGGGAACTCTTTTCAAGTGTGTATTTTTGTCAGTCTCATTTGCACGCTTTAAAAAGTTGAGAGGGCTCATATTTCCTTTTGTACCATACACATTGCTGTGGCAGGAAATGACGTGTTCATAACGTTATCGTAGTCATGCAAGTTTCTTTGGCCATAAGTTTTTGGTCCTGAAAGGGTCATAAACCCCCGTGCCCAGTATAATAGATGTGTTTGCAGTGTCCAGGAAAGCAGATCTGAACTGCTGTAATGACACACATGTGGGTCATGCAACACTTCAGTTTGCAATAGTACTCACCATTTAATCAAATATTTATTACGGCTTTTTTTTAATTTAGGTCATTCAAGGGTACTGCCTGATTGCCACAGATGCAATGCTAAAAATTATGAGTAACAACCTCAGAACCTAATGATCGGTTAATCAGGAGTCAATCATTTCAACTGTGAAGAAAACAAATAGCTTTCAATTACGGCTGAAAAACTCCATTTGTCTTTCTTACTGTCATGCCTACCTACCTGAAAAAGAAAGTCTGCAGATTCACAGTACTTAAAAAATGCTCACATTCAGTTATGTGGCCAGCTGCATAATGAAAGTCTCAAATAAATAACGTGATGAGTCAGAAAATAAAAAATGTCCATGTTCCTAGCACTGTTTTAATATAATGCCCAACCAGCTCTCTCAACAATCCACTTTGCAGAAAATAAAGTTTAGTACAAAAAGATTCATCGTCGTCATCGTCCTCATCGTCATCAGCCTGACTATACCCACTGCAGGGCGAAGGCCTTTCCCATATTTCTCCAAATAACCCGGTTCTGTGCTAGCTACATCCACTTGACCCCTGCGAACTTCTTAACCTCATCCGCCCACCTAACTTTCTGCCACCCTCTGCTACGCTTTCCTTCCCTTGGAATCTAGTTTGTTACCCTAAGCGACCACCGGTTATCCTCTCATAGCACTACGTGTCCTGCCCATGCCCATTTCTTCTTCGTAATTTCCACTAGAATGTCAGTAACTTGAATTATTTCTCTGACCCACTCTGCAGCTTCCTATCTCTTAATGTTACCCCTACCATTTTTCGTCCCATAGCCCTCTGAGTTGTCCTCAACTTAAGTTGAACCCTCTTGGTTAGCCTCCACGTTTCAGCCCCATAGGTGAGTACAGGTAAGATGCAACTGTTGTGTACTTTCCTCTTGAGCAATACCGGTAAGCTGCTAGTCATAATCTGCGAGTGCTTACCAAATGCGCTCCATCCCAATCTTATTCTTCTTGTTATTTCCTTTTCATGGTCTGGATCTGCAGTTACTACCTGTCCTAAGTAGACATAATCGCCTACCACTTCCAGTGCTTCGCTACCTAACGTAAACTGCTGTTCCTTCCTGAGGCTGTTGAACATTACCTTAGTGTTCTGCATATTGATTTTTAAGCTTACCTTCCTACTTGTCTAGGTCATCAATCTTTATTTGCAGTTCATCCCCCAAGTTACTTTAGCAAGGCAATGTCATCAGCAAATCGCAAATTACTGAGATATTCTCCATCTACCCTTATCCCTAACTGCTCCCATTACAAATCTCTGAACACTTCCTCTAAGCAAGCTGTCAATAGTACTGGGGAGATCGTGTCTCCTTGCCTAACACCTTTCTTTGTGCAGAACTATGGTTGCTGTGCAGCCACTATATATATCTTCCAGCACTTTCACGTACGGCTCGTCTACCTCCTGATTTCGCAATGCCTGCATCACCGCCGAGGTTTCAACTGAGTCAAATGCTTTTTCATAATCAATGAATGCTATGTATGAGGTCTGGTTATATTCAGAGCATTTTTCTATCACCTGGTTGATGGTATCGATATGATCAATAGTAGAGTACCGTTTCCGAAAACCTGCTTGATCCTTTGCTTGATTGCAGTCTGAGGTTGTCTGATTCTATTAGCGATCATCTTAGTAAATACCTTATACGTAACAGACAGTAAGCTGATTGGTCTGTAATGTTGAAGGTCCTTAGAGTCCCCTTTCTTATGAATGAGGATAATGTTTGCATTCTTCCATGGTTCCGGTACCGTCGATGACACCAGGCACTGCGTATACAGGGTGACCAGTTTTTCTAGCACGATATCCCCACGCCCTTTAACCAATCTGTAGTTATCTGATCCTCTCCAGCTGATTTCCCCCTTTTCATAGTTTCTAATGCTTTCTTGACCTCGTCCTTCATCACTGGAGGAATGTCTGACTATTTTTCCCTACCGCCAATCTTATTACGGTCCTGACTACTTTGGCTACTGTAAAGATCTATATAGAACTCCTCGGCTACTTTGACTATCTTGTCCTATTCGTGATGACGTTGCCCGCCTTGTCCCTTATCGCATGCATCTGGCTTTTGCCTATGCCCAATTTCTATTTTACCGCTTTAAGGCTCCCCCCATTCTTCACAGCTTGCACAATTTTCTTTATGTTATACTTCCTTATATCGGCCACCTTGCGCTTATTGATTAGCTTTGATATCTCGGCCAATTCTATCTGGTTTGTTGGATTTGAAGCTTTCATATTCTGGCATTTCCTAATCAAATCTTTCGTCTCCTTAGACAGCTTAACGGTATCCTCTCTAACTATCCTGCCGCCTACTTCTACAGCGCACTCAGTAATGATATCTCTGAAGTCATTGTTCATTGCTTCTAGGGTAATGTCGCCATCCTCGGTTAGAGCTGAATATCTATTCTGTAGCGAGATCCTGAACTCTTCTGCCCTCACCGCTAATTCGTTGGTGGGTTTCTTTCTTACTAATCTGCTGCGTTCCTTATTCACATTTAGGCTAATTCGGGACCTCACCATTCTGTGGTCACTGCATCTCACTTTCCCAATTGCCTCTACATCTTGCATAATGGTGGGGGTTGAACATAGTATTAAGTGAATTTCATTTTTAGTCTCCCCACTTGGACTTTTCCATGTCTATTTCTGGTTCTTCCGTTTGCTGAAGAAGGTTTTCATGATTCTTAAGTTATTGTGCTCTGCAAACTCAACTAATAACTCCCCCTGCTATTCCTAGAGCCAATGCCATAGTCACCTACTGCCTGGTCTTCTGCCTGCTTTTTCCCTACTTTGGCATTGAAGTCGCCCATTAGTACAGTATACTGCGTCTTTACTTTTTGCATTGCCGATTCTACATCTTCATAAAAGCTTTCAACTGCCTGGTCATCATAACTACATGTGGGTGCACAGGCCTGTACAACCTTCAGTTTATACCGCTTATTAAGCTACTATGCCTGCCACCCTCTCATTAATACTATAGAATTCATCTATATTGCCCGCTATGCACTTATTGACAAGGAAACCTACTCCTAGTTCTCGCCCCTCCGGTAAACCTCGATAACACAGTACATGCCCATCCTTCAGTACGGTATATGCCTCATTCGGCCTCCTAACCTCACTAAGCCCTATGACATCCTATTGCTGCATACTCTCTAGTTCCTCTAACAGCACTGCTAGACTTGCTTCACTAGCTGGGGTTCTAACGTTAAACGTTTCCAGGGTCAGTTTCTCTTGGCGGCCTGTCCAGCGGAGCCAGAAATTCTTAGCACCCCCTGCTGCGTCACAGGCCTGACCGCCGCCATGGTCAATTGTTTCGCAGTCGCTGGTGACTGAGGGCCGGGGTTTTATAGTAATTCAAGTAATACATAAATAGAGGTTTTTGGGGAGCCCTATAAACACTCCAAGGAACCCTGAGGCTCCATGGAAACAATTTATAGAATATATTAGGTTAAAGGAACTAAAGCAGTGCCCCGTAAACCAGCATCCTGCTATAACTAGAGTGAAATAAGCTTGTAACTGCTGTACTATGTCATAAACAAGAATGCGATCAAGAGGAGTTACACAAAGGCAATCAATGATGAATAATACAAGCCAAAAGATGACCTGCCAGTCTTTAGCTTGCTGAAATTTCTAGCCTACGCGAGAAAGTGCACTGGTCTTGCATGTAAAACGTGCTTTCCAGCTCAGTGCTCTTAGGAACTTTTTAGCATTTCGGTAAGGAAACCACAATACTAGTTACAGCACCTTAAAGGTTATTGATTTCGTGAAGGATGCTCCAACGAATATTTACTCAATGTGAAAAATATTAAAATAACGGTTGCATTTTAATGCAATACCCTGAAGTGAGCAACTGCAAATAAGACCATGTGCAAATAAATATATGGTGAATATATGCCACCAATTCATGACTTATGCAATTGATAGTATGTATGAGTGCAGAGGTGCAAACATTATTAGTACACATTAAATAAAGCTTAAGACATGCGCTTGAACATGATGATCTAAGTGGAAAACTGTGTAGTTTATATAATGAAATTTATTATTGGCACCATTCCTGGCACGGTTATGCAAACTGCAGGGGCATATAGACTCTTGGTGTTGTGCAGCTGGTCTAGTCTTGTGATATCCATTGCTACTGTATGCTTGCATCATTCCAGATTTCATTTAATTACCTGACTAGTTTCAAGTGACATAGTGAAGTATCACAAGGCCTAGAGGATATTAGAGGACGAACACAGTACTGAAAATCTCTTCTAGGTCTTGTGCTGTTAAGCAGCCTCAGTTGAAACTACGTCTGACCAACTTGCCCACTTGTTCTTATCATTACCTGACCATGCGATAAAGTTATTCAAATAGAACAGCCATAATTGCAAGAAAAGAGGCTTCATGACTGTGTTGGTCAGCTGTACTCGATCAAAGTGAAGGCTGCAGCCCAGGCCTCATCTCCAAGGGTAGGGGGAGGGGGCCCATTCTTACCTGCTCCATATATGGACTCATAAGCAATGAAACTTATGAGCAACAGGTTTTGGAGAGAAAAAAACAGAATGAAGAGATAGGGCCTCCACCTAATTGGACTTAATTGTTTAGCAGTTGGTGAGACCTTGTTGAGCTGCAAAAGTAGGAATTCCCCACCACTCTCGGAGCTAGTCCCTTTCACGTGAGGTTATCTGCACCAATTGCTTATAGGATTGGAGAGTGTTTCCTGATGGTCCCTCTACCCTGTGGTGGTGCATAACATAAAAAAATATGCAGTTGGAATAATAGATGAAATAAGAAGGAAAATTTCCACTGCCAGCATTTCTATTACCCTACATATCTCTCACGAAGTTCCTTCAGTTCTTTTCTGCCACTTTAGGGGAGGAAAATAGGCAAAGTCAGAATGAGTCCAAGCATAGGATAGAATAGTATTTGTTACTCCTATGTCT
Organism: Amblyomma maculatum; assembly: GCA_023969395.1. NCBI lineage: Eukaryota > Metazoa > Arthropoda > Arachnida > Ixodida > Ixodidae > Amblyomma > Amblyomma maculatum. Next base: position 133,048 of record JAJIZL010016006.1, on the reverse strand, counting down.
GAATGTTAATTACTGCGCTTGTATTCTGTGTGCTGCTAACGCACCACTCTTGCACTAATCACAGGGATCACATCTTGATTTTTTTTTATGTTTGTGCAGCTAGAATGAAACGGAGTATACTGCAGAAGTGTAGTATGGGATTGAGGAAGGAACGACACGGGGGTGGGGGGTGGGGGGGGGGGAGCCTAGGGCCCCCGTTTTCCTTAATCCAGCACTATTGGTCAGTGAATGTCAGTGAGGATCTGCTGAATGCAACAGATGTTTCAATGATAACATGCAAGCCTCTGCGTGTCACTTGGCACAGATGTATCCAAAGACTAACTTCCTTTTATTTTCCTTGTGAGGCTGTTAATGCATGCAATCACCATATTGCCTTTTTTGAAGAATTGAATGGTCACAAATGTAATACTCGCCATGAACCAGTGGTGCTGATAATATTGCACAACTATCATTTGGTTCAGGTTATCATAATTAGCGGAAGAGCTGTTCCTACCATGTGGATGAAATTATGAGAATGTTAAATTAAAGAGGGCTTCAGTGCTGCAGGTGGAGCATCAGTTAGAAATGTAGTCCTGAGCAGTTATTGTACTGGTAACAACTAATTCTGAACAAGGCAGGCTAGTTATTTCAACCAGCCATATGGAACTGTCATACTATATAATTTTTGTTCTAGGTTAAACTGGATTGCTGTTATCTTATATTATTACTAGGCTTGTATCAATGGCATGCTGTGTAAAACTACATGTCAAATGAAAGGTAATGATTTATTAGTTCTCCACAAGTGTGCAGCTTTAGAGGTCAGAATTTCATGGTGGCTCTAACCTGGTGCATATGAGTCTAAATGCAGTGTACAGTACAAAATGTTGCACATGAAGGCAAATTTATAAAAGAATGTGGATATATTTTTTGTCTTCATATCGGTGTGGACCTGGAATCTTAACTATACTGTGCAAAACTTATTCACTTCTCTCGTCTGTGATGGTATATCTTCAGAAGCAGCCATAAATGCTGCCTTTAATTTGGATCTGTACTCAATTCAATCTGAAATCTGTACTGTGGGAAAAGTGAATTTTTATAAAAGTGTGCAGTACGTCTCATTACTCTCTCAGTCCGAGAAATTCAAAGTTCATGAACTTATTTCAATGAAAGAACATAAATTCAGTTTCTTCAGTGGGCAAATTTTCTTATCAAGACGACAGTGTTACAATGAAAACGAAAAACTTGATAGGTATTCATGAGCTAATTGCAGCGAGACATTTATCATTTGAAGTGTCAACTCACACTCATCACAAAACTGACAAGTGTATGCCCTTATACAGTTTATCCAAGTTATTCTATACCTAATCTACTGGAGTCACATAAGATATATGAAAACGTGCCTTATATTAGAATACAGCTTGGTAAACATTCATTGGCACAGGCGTGTTGTGAGCTTCCTGTAATGCCCTGTTCCATCAGATCTGATAGATGAAGTGAATACAATTAAACTGCTAGATAGCGTGCAGTGACCGTACACATCTCAAATTAGTATCCATCCTTTTTTATAGCAACAATGGGTTCTACGTGCATAATGCTGACGAATATCGAGCAAAGTAACCTGCGCGTATCTCGGCATAGAACGTGCGATCAAGCATTTTATTGGAAGCATATACACCATGATTTTATAATGCACTTTATTGGCTGCCTTGATGTATCTGTCCGTGCCGTACGAAGAAGGCAAATCTATTGTGCACCTAATACAATTTCTTGCTGCACAACGAATACACTACAAGTTCAAGAACACTAGAGCTATGGCTTTCATCAGTTTCAGATGGCGTGAACTTTTCAGCGGTTAAAATATTGTGATCTATTACTCTGAAAACATTATTTGTTAGGTGCATATTACAGGTTCTGGTTTGCTTTTCTCCTTGCACATGAAAGGAACAAGCATGTGAATGCCGAAGCAAGGTTTATATTTTTCTTTCCTCAGCTGTACATGTTGGTGGAAGTCGCCTGGCATTCAAATTTGTGTTCAAGCTCATCCTGCCATTTTTGAAATGATGTTGTTTAAGTAAATGCATTTATGGAGATGGATGGAACTTCAATGCTAGCAGAAAACAATGGAAATGCTTAATTACTTGCGGATGTTTCATTTTGTGTAACTGTGCCATCACGAATCTCAATCGTGTTAAGAGCATTGCAACGTGTCAGCAATAAATGACACATCTATAGACACTTCTCCCTTTTGATTATGCGGTGGGAAGTTAGCTACTCTAAATAATATAGAACTTCCATCCTTACTCGTCTTCAAGAGCAGATGTAAGCATTGGATGATAGCAAGGAAGATGTAGCACATTCTGGAGGATGAAGAGAAAAGTTAGCTCTTGCAAGTGCTACTAAAGTGTGGCGGAATGGACACTTCATTTGGTGTCATTTTAGGGCCATTTTTTTTAAATCTACACCTGCTGCACCAGTGCAGCAAAAATACATTATAGGTATCTGACATTTCCTACACTGGTGTAGCTGGCTTAGGTTGAACAAATGGCCCTTTTGTCATAAGCCAATGTCTCTTTTCTTGTATAAGCACATATTCAGCTGTTGTATCAAGGAGCAATTAGTGCACATTATGTAATGCTGTATCGTTTACTGCTTCCTAAATTCGATGTGCCTTATGTCGTCTTGGCACCGAAGTTCTGCCATGTATATGTGTTCTTGTGCAGTTTTGCTAATGTCATAGAAGTACTGACAAAAGCGTTGGTGATATCCAAGTGCATGACCAAACAGCAAATCTAACGGTATAATCGAGTTGCTTCTATAACTTGTTTCTGTACCTAGTTATTTAAATTTGAACCAAAAGATCAGTTGTGGAGGCAATTAATTTGCAGACATATATCTGACTGAATTTGTTGAAAATGAAATATAGCCAGTAAGGCGAAGTTCTATCAAACCAGCACGCTAAATATGCTTCTGTTACTGCTGAGCAGTCTCATGTCACAGTCACTTCAATAATTGCATGACTGCACATTGCTTTAAAGGACGAATAGGAGACAATCAAAAGGGGGCACTCGCATGCCTCCGAAGAAACTTTGCGCATTTTCACTTTAAAAAAAAAAAACTGTTAAAGGGGCTATGGATACAGGTACATCGCAAGGACCTGGTGCGTTTTTTTTTTTTTCAGATACGGCTGTATTTAGGTGCTGTAACTAAAAATGCGTCGCACCAGCCTGAAGATTTACCCCGGGTACGTCAGTATTTTAAGTTCGGCATATCTGACATATCAACTGAGGTTTTCGCATAGGTTTGGTACGACAGATACGATGCTGCACATATGTGCTTCGATCTACCATTGGTAGTAAGTATAGGACAAACCAAGTTGACACAACTGCTCAAATGTGAGCCGCGTGGTGGGTAACTTTAGCGACTGTTTTTCTTGTGTCTACACACTGCCCGAAATGCGGCGATTGGTGTCCTATTCGAACTTCGAGTGTGCCACCAATAAATTGTCAGTTTGTGCTGCGCGCGAGCGTGAAAACCAGCGTGTCTTCCGTTTGTGTACACTGCTTCACACAAGTCGCTGGACAGCAGCGTTGAACTGTAGTATTGATTTCTGGCTATTTATATGGGGATTTACCGAAGTGTGACGATGGCTGAGGGGCGCCGCTCGATCGGCTCGCGCTACGTTGAACCTACAGGGGTTTAAGCTGCTTGCTGTACGCGAAAATTTCGCCAGAAAAACTGCTTCGTATGGAAACAGATCGATCATTCGCGCTACCTGCTGTATACAATCGCATGCATTGCGACGCAGCGCGTCTTCGCCTCTACATTCCTCGACGGCCTGCTCATGGTCAGCTCTTGTATTTGTACCAGATATAAATGTTTTCCACCACCACCTGCTGGTCATCGCCAAACGCCTCTAGGAGATTTGGCGTGCACGTAAAGAAGTAGCAAAGAAGTTTCATACACAGATCACAACTTTTTGTGTTGTGCCGGCGCTCAGTCTTCGGCGATCGGTGCAGCAGATCGAGATGACACTTTATTTTGAACGGCTCGCGAATGTGATGCGTGTGTCTGCTGGTACACATACGTAGCTTCGCCTACAGCCAGCGCGCGCGTATAAGTGACAGCAATGCTCGCCGTACACAACTCTTTTCAGCAGCTCCACGAGAGTCTCGAAGACTGGGCGTCAGGTATACGCGCTATAGCAAGCGATTAGATAGGTAACAAATGGACATACGTTACTTCAGCTGCATTACCTTTTGTTGACGTCCGCCTGCTTTTGCCGAGAATCGAATGGGTATACGGATCGAGGTATCCTTTTTTATGGATAATTACTGCAGTTAACGCAGAAGATATGCATGTATATATCCCACAAGCTGCGAGCTCAAGTACGCCATGCAAAATAATATCGCGTCGATCTCGCAGAGTAAGAAAAAGTCGAACGACGCAGCAAGCAATGTTCCTCTGTAGCAAACGTTTTAACGTGGCGCGGCCTACTTCGGAAAGCGATTGTAGAAAATTAATTGTCTAGTACTGCCGTCGTCCAAAAATGGCACAGTCAGTGCAGGGAAAAATTTTGAAAAACTTGTCCGTTATTGCCAACTTCAAAGAATGGCAGATCCAAGGCAGGGAGAATGTCCGAGAAACTGGTCCATTATTGCCATCTTCTAAAAATGGCAGTGCTAAGATAGGGTATACATCGGATAAATTGGTCCATTAATACAATCTTCTAAAAGTGGCTAAACCAAGACTGGGAACACATTCGAGAAACTGGTCCAATAATGCCATCTTTTAAAAGTGGCTAATCCAAGGTTGGGAACACATTCGAGAAACTGGTCCAATAATGTCATCCTCTAAAAGTGGCTGAGCCAAGGCTGGGAAAACATCCGAGACATTGGTCCAATGACGCCAACTTCTAAAGATGGATTAGCCGAGGCTGGGAGTACAGAGGCAACGCGGGGCCTTCACAGGACCGACGTTTGCCAGCTCAGGTCCAACATTGGACCGTCGTCATGTGCTGCTTGGGATGCTGCGATGCGCTACGGGAATTCAGTGTCCTGTCGCCTTAAGGCTAAACTCTGATCAGACGTTCTTCGCAAGCTGCGCCCTGAGCGTTAGAGACAGCTGTTGACTGGCTTCCGACTGTTTTCGCTGCAAAACCGGTGTTTCCAGTCCCCGTGTCACGCTTGCAGCCGCCACAAGTTCTGATTTGCTTTCTCAATTGTACGCTATCTATCGAGGCGCACAAAGCTAGACGATGCTCCTGAACAAGGACCTCCCTCGGTCACCTCGGCTGCGTTCGCTAAGCTTATCTTCTGGCAATTCCATTGGAAGGAACATACATGACGCGCTCTGTTGAGTGGAGTGCATATTGTTTTCTGGCGTTGCCGTCTAAAATAAGGCTACGAAAAAGCGAGGGGGCGAATTCTTTAGGAGCGGACACTGAAGGCTTAAACAGGTGTGTATGGGAACAGGTCTGAATAAAGGCTTTCATGGCATCTTTCACGATTTACTTCATTCAAACAGTATTGCACAGACGATCTACAGCGTCGTCTATTTTGGACAAGCTGTAAACATCCTTTTTTGTAACGCTGTTCAGTCGACAATAATCTACGCAGACACGAAGTGTGCCATCGTTTTCCTTTTCAAGTACCACAGATGCAGCCCAGATGCATCGGGAAGGTCAAATGACATCATTATCGAGCATCGCTTTGACTTGAACTCTTATGAAAGTACGGTCTTTTGTGGAAACCCGATAAAGCAACTGGCGGAGTGGTCGAACAGCTTCGTCTGTAATGACGCGATACTTTGCAAGGTGCCATCGACCAACGCGTGACGACCTGGCAAATGCATTAGAGTGGCGGCTGAGCAGGTTGCGCAGTTTTCCTTACAATTTGGAGGTAATGCCGGGCTTCATACAGCGGCTCAGCGTTGTCGTAGGATTCTGTTGCTGAAGCGCAAGTTAAACTGCGTGCAGACCTAGTGTCAGTTATAGCGTCGAGATATGCCCCAGTTGTCCCTCTACTTCTGATGTTCACGTTCATTGCTGACGTTCATGGGAAGAACATCAACTTTGCCATTTTCTAAGGAAACAACTATCCTGGCAACTGCTATGCCTCTTTCAATAAGCAGTGTCTGTTCGGTCTCGACGACACCTTCTGTATCTTGCATTGGGAGGCAACCCACGGACATCATAAGGCTCGAACGTGGAGGCACACTCTCATGGCACGGCCGCTAGGTGCGGCCTGCTACGTCGCCCGAAACCAGCGGGAGGCGCCTACTTCCAGTCGCCACCGCCGCGGCGCCACCGTTCGGGGACAGCCGCGCGCGGAGAGCAGCGCCTGTCTGCGCTTTGAGGGAGGCGTCGGCGTGGTAGAAGCCTTTTATTTTAAGGATATAAGAGCTCCGCTTCACACAATTTGGCAACAAGAATTAGTATATACTGTCATGTCTAGTGTGACCATGTCAGCACTTAGCACTTGCTCGGCAAGGATGTATACTGGAGTGTACCCCGAAAAACTTATAGTGACGGTGGTTCAATCGATTGGAGAGCTCGCATTACCATGATGTTGCATTCGGATCCAGTTGTTCGCCACATTAAAATGTGACCCAGCTGTGAACAAGTCGAAGCTGTTCAACTGCCGTGGTAGCCTAATGAATAACCACTTAATTAACTATGTCGCGAATTCCGTGTGTCATTTTCATACCATTTACTCATTCCTACATACAGCTTTTATACACAAATTGATGTCAACCTGTTCTAAGCTGCCAGCGCTATCTAATAAAATGTCCTACTATGAGCAACCTCTGTGAAAATGCGACACAGATGTTGCTCATAGTAGGACCAAACTTTCTATCTCATTGTGACAAATTTTACAGTGGAAATATGAAGATGTTTACTAGACTAAATCTAGATTATAACCTGGGATCTTCTACTCAATTGGAGACATTAAACTTTGTACGCCAGAACGCTATCCGTCATGGCTTCCCGCATTTTGCATGACCGGACAAAGTAAGCGCGCTTGATAGAGCTGGTCTGCCTCAAGGTGCTACGAATATGCGCCGAAAGTTTTTATTACTATTTTTATTGGCTGCTCACAAACCCATACAATTTTGCTGGTTCGTAATTTTAAATAGAAGAACGCGCATCGAGTGTTGCTGTTGTGAAACTCTTAGCTGTGATCACAAGAATGTTCACGCGTCAGAGCGCAACTGCAGCCGAGATTCAGTGAGCAGCCGAGTACGCTTATTTAATGGCCACACAAAGAAAGGAAGAAAATTACCAATCGCAGACGGAAAACCTTTCTTGAGAGAGGTTTATGCAATAGCCATAAACATCGCTCCACTGTTGAGTTGACATTTCCAGCCCAGCTCGCTATCAGTGGGGGCAGCAACTTAACGATATCTTGCATAGCGCCTTAGCTTGGGCACGATCATTGTTTTTATAGATTAGCTGCAGTTACTGTGTACAGTGAGAAAACAATGGTGAAATCAAAAGTTTACACAGCTTGCTACTTCACCGGACCTCTTCAGACTTCATCATCCTGTTAATGAAGGTGACCGTAAGCTGACAAAGCTTGATTACTTCCTTTGAAGGGTATATCAAGCCTCCATTGTCCTTGGTTTTCATTAACCTGTAACTGGTCCAGTTGACTATATTTTCTGCAACAGGCTCTTCCTCGACTGACATGTCGCTTCAAAACCATTACCAAATATCGCATAAATTAAGCAACAAACTGGTAGTGATAAACAAAACTTGGGGTTCTTAAATCTCCTTGAGGAGCCTCGTTAGAGTGCCAGCATTTTGCTACCTGCTTATTCACCGTATCCCGTAATTGCTGCCTCTGTCGCATATCATTAGAATGCAACCTTAAGTCACCGCATTAAATGAAATCCTACACATAGCTATATAAAGCCCCTCTTCACCGAAGCCGTACGAACGTGCCCTATAGGAGTATAGTGTGCCTGACTTGGGATCTAAGGGTCCCGCTTTCAATAATTCCCCTTTCACCCTTACATCTTATTGACTCTCTCTGGTTTGGCAGCTCCTGCCACATTCAACATGTCATGTGTTCTCATTGCGCCAAAGGTGTCTGGCTATATCACCAACTAAAGTGCCTCTTACCAGAGAGGTTTTTTTCCGACTTTCCACCGACAGAGCGGGCGCCGGATTTCCTGTGGAACGTGGCTTTTCATTTTATCGCATCGGCTCAAACAGTCTCAACAGTATAAACAAATGTTGTATGCACAGGCTCCTTTACTTGCAAGGCCACTAAGACTAGCGCGGCAAAATTTAGAACCGATATTGCATGCTTATATATAAAAAAAAACTTCGTAGCTTGTTCTGTTATGTCCTCGCAACATAACCTGCGAGAAAAGCTTCTGGTGCTACCTAATCGTGTTCAACTGCTTCACAACAGATCGTTAAAAATTCTAGTTCACTGGCCAGTTCCCTGGCAACTAAATAGGTTAAACAACATGTCGGGAGCACAGGAAAAGAGGACGACACAACTAGCGCGGTTGTGCCGTCTTCTCCTGTGTTCCCGTCACGTTGTTTGCACGGTTAACCGACAATTAATCACCAACAAGTCCAATCTGCTGTCCCTTGTAGTAAATTCAATGGCAGCTGACAGGGCATTATGCTTCAGAATCTGGACTTTTTAACCTCAGCGCCGCTTTCATTTCAGATGAAGCGAGTGCATTTCCACTCCTCGCTGCTGTCTTTGCCTGAAGCGAGCTCAGCGGATAAAACTAGAGGGTCTCTTAGATGTCTCTTAAGCGCAGCACGGCGAAAGCCTACCCTTATCCTATCATTTGCCTCTCATCGTTTGCCACAGTTCATCATTTCAAGACGTCTTTTGATATATTGGTCGTTTCTCAGTCATGATGAGTCTGCCTGCGTAGTCATTGTAGCCCTTATCACTCATAACTAAGCAGGGTACTCATTTAGAATCAGCAGTTGTCATTACATGTCGTCGTTTCACATATTGGTCATTTCGTAGTCATTAACAGTAATGATGAGTCATGCCTAGCTATTACAGTCATTACCATACATCGCTAAGCACTTTTACTAACTTCTAATCAATTGCGGTCATTACATGTCGTAGTTTGATATACTGGTCATTACAAATAATTTTAGCCATTATTAACCATTATTAGTCATTAGCATTAGTCATTACCTCTATCAATGTCTATTCATAACTTTTATTGATTGCCTATCACCATCAATCATATTCATTCTTAATCTCCCTCCTTGCACGTCCGCTTTTGCGACTGGCCCACCAGTGCACAGATGCGACGCACAGATAACAGGCAAAGCTTGTGCGCATAGATTTTCGCTCCATGAGCCTAGAACGGCTTTCGCCTTAAAAAACAAACGCTTCCAGTCTCAACGTTAACGTGCTTGCACACGCGCACACAAAAAAGTTTGCGTTTACCACGCAGACGCGAGGCGAACGCGCCCAGAAAGGAAGCAAACCGCGCGCTCAAAGCCGGCGACTCCAGCGGCGACGTGTCCCCGAACAGTGGCGCCCTCAGCAGAAATAGCGGGCGCAACTGTAAACTCCCCAAGGACGCGCTTGCCCATTGACGGCGGCGCGACGCAGCAGGCCGCACCCAGTGCGCTTCCATCGAGCGGCCGTGCTCATGGCCATCAACAATGTGAAGCGTAGCGGGGAGCGTGCTTTTGGTTTCAATTGTAATCTCGACTGAAAATCTTACGAACTGATTCTGCAAATCGATAATTGCGCTGTGTTTTGTTAGAAAGTCCATGCCGAGGATGAAATCACTGGAGCACTGCGTCAACACGATGAACGTCACCAGAAAAGTTTGCCTTTGTACAGTAATCCTCGAAGTGCACACTCCCGTGGGAATAATTAATAGACTTCAAGCGGTGCGTATTTGCCGGCGATTCCATGCTGTTGTAACCTTTCTGAGAGCTGCTGCGAACTGTCCACTCAGAACTGAATAATCGGCGCCAGTGTCGACTAGAGCAGTGACGTCTCTGCAATCGACGGATATCTGTAGCTCGGCAGTTTGTGGCGGCGGGTGGCGACAGTTCCGAGACGTCCAGTCTCGGCTTCGGTGTCCTGAAGGAGAGTTGTATCGAATGTCGGCGTCGGGGTTACGTTGAAGATCGGCGGGTGTTTGTTTCGGCGTCGTGGTTACGTTGAGGATCGGGGGGTGGTTGTTTCGGCGTCGGTTCTGCTGGTGTCTGTGTACAATGAACTGTGATGTGCAGCGAAGAACTGTCGTGTGTCTGTGGAGTAGCTTGGAATTTTCGTACTTGAGCAGCCCCACCTCCAGAGGCTGCTGCATCTTGCTTCTCCTACGAGGACTTTGGGGTTGCTCCTGACGCCCCGGAGAGCTGTACCTGTGAGGCCACGGCGATCGGAAGCGGCTTGGGTCTGCGCCGACATGTGAAATGCATTCTGCAATTTCGCGTGGTCGCTGTCCAGGTAACGGACGATGGCAATATTGCGCAATATGCGACGGCAATCCGCAAAAATATTAAGGCGAAAGCCTTTAATGCCTCATCGTTATCGATAGAAGGTTGTTAACAGAGGTGCCACGCTTTCAAGAGCGAGAGTTAAAAGTAAAGGAGCAAATCTTTTCTCCACCGGGAATTGAACCTCCATTCTCTGGATCCCCAGGCCATCACGGTATCAACTGCGCCACGCCCAGATCGTGAAACACTCTTCAAAATTCCCCTTGTCTACCGTGAGGATAAAGCGGGATTCTGAAATGATAGATACTGCGCCTTTCCTTTCGTGTAAACGAATTATAGAACGGCGGTGAACTTTGATGCCTTCAATAAAATTGGGAGGACGCTTAAGCTTCGCCTTCAAGAGTGGAACGCGATAGCATTATTGCACCTCGTTCGCACCGCCCACTCATTCGCTCGGTATGCTCTTGAGTGATCTAAAGAAAGGAAAGACGCTTGATTCTACAACCCGTGAGGGTGCACAGCGAAACGTCAGGGGCGAGTGGCGCGCCACCTGTCGGGGCAGCGCCGCACATTGCGAGGAGGGGTTCTTCTGTGTTTGCAGCAAGATGGCTCTGCATGTGCGCAGAGCGCAGAAGAAATGTAGCGGAAACGTACTTCGCTACTCGTGTAACTGCGACTTCTGTAAGTAACATGCTCATAATTACCGATATACACCGCAGTATAACGTTCTACGGCACGTTTCTAAGGCAACACCGCATTCACTAGAAGCGCTTTTGTACCGCTTTCAAGCATCGAACTCGTGGCTGAGTGCCACGAGTTCAATGCTTAAAAGCGACTTCACAGTATTTGGAGGCGTAGGATGGCTTATAGACACTGTGATGTCGATGCACGATCTGTATGTGATTATTTTGTTGAACAAGTGTATAAACTAAAAGAAATTTTGAAGCAGCAAGACACTGCGGAGGAGGTCTTGAGTCTAATTGGCGAACTTGTGGTAATGAAAGTCCATTAGACACGGTTGTCAGCCAAGGGGCATCGCAATCACGATCTTTTACTGATGTATTTGTACTAATTCATGCAATAAAGAAAAAAAAAGAACTCGTGGCTGAGTTGTAGCGTCTCCGTCTCACACTCCGGAGACCCTGGTTCGATTCCCACCCAGCCCATCTTGGAAGTTGCTTCTTATTTATGAAGTGCATGCCAGGATTTATCGCTCACGGCCAACGCCGCCGACGACACCGGCTTTTCTGCGACACGAGCTCCTTAACGCTACCGCGTTAAAATGCTGGTTGCGTACGACAAGGGGCGCGCGATGTACTGTCACGACATGTCATGACGTCAGCAGGCGAATAATGCATATACGAAACTGGCCCTACCGGGCGTCCGATCCAGGCGTCCGTGCGCCCTTCCATTTGCAGCTTCCTTGAACGCCGCATCACACAGCCACGGCCGCTCGATGGAAGTCCATCGAGCGGCCGTGACACAGCAAACAGAAGCAGACCCAGATGTCTAAGAGCAGTTAGTACAGCTGGTACAGCACGCATCCGCGGCGTTTGAAATTGATTTGCAGGATAGAAAAGGCGCAGTCGCTCACGTTTCTCCGCGGACACATGTACCACGCCGAAAGTAAAGGAGGAAGATGGGAGTGAAAGAAGAGTGGGAGAAGGTGCCGCAGTGGAGGGCTGACATCAACTGCGTTATAATGGCTTCCGCCTCATCGCACTTTAGGGGTCCAAAGTGCCCTCTATAATTTGTTTTGGAAAATGAGCAAGAATACCAATGATCTGTTGAAAAACAAAACGAGCACAAGAAGAGAACAACATTCCTCCTCTGATATGTTTTCTTCTGGCTCTCGTTTTTATTGCGAAAGCAATACTACTTTCACTTTCAAGCCTTTGCGGTGCGACGGCGGTGCACATGAAATGACCTTTCGCATTGTTGTTGTTGTCATGAACTTTATTTTTCCACCGATGTAGGAGGTCCCCTACTCCCCGCCCCCGGCACGCAGGCCTATGGGACAGAGGCCGGGGCCTCCGCGACTAAAGACAGGCGAAGCGACAGTGTTTCTTCGCGGCTTCAGCCGCCAGGTGGATAGCTTGCTGCTGGTTGGCAGGGGACTCGCTCCGCAGTAGCAGTTCCCAGGCTTCTCTACTGTTTATGTTTTTCTTGGCGCCAGGGGAATCAAGGCATTGCCAGATTATGTGATCCAGAGTACCCCTTTCTCCGCAGGTTTCGCATATATCGTCCGCCTTTTCCTCCCCTTCGTGTGGAAAAGCCAGACGGGACTTGGGAAATTCTCAGCTTGCAGGCACCGCCAAGCGACGGCCTCCTTGTTAGTTAGCGTTCGGTCCGGTGGTGGCAGGGACCTTCTGCTAATTCTGTAGTGTTCTAAAATTTCCTTATAAGTTTGCAGCCTCTCGTCCATCCCATCGCAATCAGGCGGCTCTACGGCTGCCCGGAAGTAGAGAGATCGGGCTAGCTCGTGCGTCGCCTCGTTGCCGGGGACGGACTCGTGCGCGGGGGTCCAAATAATTCGAATCTTTCAAGTTTTTCTTTCTCTAAAATTTTGGCTGCCTCCTTCGAGACCCTCCCTTTTCCAAAGTTCCAGACAGCTGTTTTGCTGTCACTAATAACTATGCTGGCTTCCGTTCCAACGCAAGCGAGCGCTATTGCAACTTCTTCAGCCGTGTCTACATTTCGGCTTCTAACGGACGCGGCGGCGGCGGGCACGCCGCGGCCGTTGACGACCGCAGCCACCGCCGCCCCCGACTTCCCGCTAGCCGCGTCCACGTAGGCGACCTCCCCCGGCTTCATTTTCCCCGCTTTCTTTGCGAGAGTCTCGGCCCTCTTTTGTCTCCTCTCCTTGTTGTACGTAGGGTGCATGTTTTTAGGTAGGGGGGCACTATTATATATTCGCGACACTTTCGTGGAATGTCTACTTTGTGGTTTGTTCCTCTATCTGACTGCAGTCCCACCCAGCCGAGGATGGTTCTGCCCGTGGTAGTTCTGCTCAATCTTTCTAGTTGGACCATGCGCACAGCCTGCGCTAGTTCTGTCCAATTGTTGTGCACCCCCATTTCGAGAAGGCGTTCAGTCGAGGTCGAGATGGGTAGTCCCAGAGCCCTCTTCGCGCATCGTCTGATGAGTGCGTCTATTCTCTGCTCTTCGTCTGATCTAATGTTTATAGGCGACACACAAACCTTACCCCTGCCGGATTACGAAGAGCCCTTAAACGAGGCCCTAGACGCGCCGATCACGGAGGCGGAGGTTCGCGCCGAAATATTAGGCCTAAAAACAAAATCGGCTCCCGGCCCAGACGGAATCACAAACAAGGTTCTCCGAAATTTGGACGATAATTCCATCCGCACGCTCACCAAATACATGAGAATCGTATGGGACAGAGGCCGCCTCCCACAACAGTGGAAGACGGGAAACGTAATTTTGATACCGAAGCCAGGCAAACCCCCTAAACTAGAGATCTTACGACCAATCTCTCTAACATCCTGTATAGGGAAATTGATGGAGCGGGTAGTCCAAACGTGATTAACGCGTTTCATGGAGCTTAACGACCTGTGGCCGCACGAAATGGTTGGGTTCCGGCCCTGCCTGTGCACAGAGGACGTAATGCTCCACTTGAGACACGGCATCATAGAAAGGGAAACCAGGGACGCGAGGTTACTACTAGGTCTAGACCTGACAAAGGCGTTCGATAACGTAAAACACGCGGCAATTCTTTCTGGCCTCCAAGAATTTGGGGTCGGAAAGAAAACGTACGACTACGTAAAAGACTTTCTGTCGGGTAGAACGATAAAGATAAAGTTTCAGGACATTGAATCCTCCACCGTCAAACTAGGAAGCAGGGGTACGCCACTGGGTTCGGTGCTGTCCCCGTTCCTCTTTAATGTTGCCATGCGAAACCTCCCGGCAGAACTGAAGAAAGTGGAAAACTTAAAATTCAGCATGTACGCGGACGACGTCAACCTGTGGGTCACCCAGGGGAGTGACGAGAGCATCGAGGAGTGCTTGCAAGCGGCGGCGGACACCGTGGTGTCCTACGCGGCCGAAAGGGGCCTCTCGTGCTCTCCACAAAAATCGGAACTGTTTATCTACAACCCGAAAGCGCTCAGGTGTAAACGCCAGATAAACATCAGCGTAACAGTAGACGGCCAAATAGTGCCAAAAGTCGAACAAATTAGGATCCTGGGGCTGTTTCTACAAGCAGATGGGTACAACGATACAACGGTAAAGAAACTGAACGCGTACGCCACGCAAGTCACGGGTCTGTTCAGGAGAATCGCACTCAAGGAACGAAGCCTCCTGAAACTAATGCAGGCTTACATCACTAGCCGCATATGTTACGACCTTTCGCATGACCTCTGTGTGACGTCCCGCCTCAAAGCTGCGCCACCAACTCGCGCCGTCCGTGAGAGGGCGGTGCGCATGAACGACGGGCTAACTCCCGCTCTCTCCGCCAGGAGCGCCACAGGTGTTATGACGTCCCGCCTCAAAGCTGGGCGACGAACTCGCGCTGTCCGTGAGAGACAGCGGTGTGCATGAACGGCGGCCTAACTCCCGCTCTCTCCGCCAGGAGCGCCACAGGTGTTGTACCGTTATACAGCTGTATAACTCTTGCTCAGTTCTGGTGTAGTTGCGTTCCTCGGTGTTAGAGTTTGACTGGCAGACGCAATTACTTTCTCCAGAAGTACGGCGCCGATACCAAGGCTGCTGGCATCGGTGTGGAGAATGGAGGCAGCAGTGTCGTCGAAGTGAGCGAGAACAGGGTCCGAAGTGCGGGCATTCTTCAGTGTTTGAAAAGCTTTCTCGCATTCTTCTGGTCAATTGAAAGTAGTACGGTCGATAAGAAGGTGGTGTAGTGGCGCAGCAATGGTAGCGAAATTGCGAATGAAACGGCGAAGGTATAAAGATAGGCCAAGGAAACTGCGTCGATCCTTAGTCCGCTGAGTACGTGAAAAGTTCAAAACTGCAGCAAGCTTGTCGGGGTCGGGTCGAATGCCATATCGGCTGAAGAGGTGGCCAAGGATCTTGATTTCTTTCTTTGCGAAATTACACTTTTTTGTGTTCAGCTGGAGACGGGCGGATACAGGCACGTCAATACTTGATCAAGGCAGCATAAATTATCGCAGAAAAAATTACAATGTCATCTGGGTAGCACAAGCATGTTTTCATGCGCTCATCAATCATGCGCTCAAACATAGCCAGGGCATCACAAATTCCAGAAGGCGTGACATAGAATTCGTAAAACCTATCTGGAGTAGCGAATGTTGTTTTTTCTTTGTCGGCTTCGCGCATCGGAATCTGCCAGTAACCGGAACGCAAATCCAAATTTTTAAAATATTCGGCGCCCTGAAGACAGTCTAGGGAGTCGTTAATTAGTGGCATAGGGTAAAGACCTTTGCGAATGACTTTGTTAAGTGCGCGGCAATCAACCCAATAACGCGTGGACCCATCCTTTTTTTTACCAATGTGAAGAAGATGAACCGCTTCGCTGGATGCTGATGAGAAAGACGAAGGTGTGGAATTGCCATCGCGCAGATCGTGTTGGTCTTGATCGCCCCGCTTCCACGTCGGCCTCGACGCCGTACTGAACGTCCTTCTTCTACATTTGGTGGAGGTGCGGTCTGATATTCTTGTCTCACGCTGCAGCTTCGGACCCGCACGCTCCCGGTAACTCGTATGGCTAACGACGAACACCCCCCAGCCAACCCGATGACCCCGCCGATTGTCTGCTCTGGCTCCTTACGCCAGCGAGACCCTGCGCTCTTCAGCGGGACTGACGACACTGACTGTGAAGACTGGCTTGCTTAGTACGAGCGAGTGAGTTCGTACAATAAGTGGGACGACGCCACGAAGTTAACAAACGTCATATTTTATTTGACTGGCGTTGCCAACTTGTGGTATCGTAACCACGAAGCCGATATCGCGACTTGGGACTCATTCAAGGCTAGTCTTACAAGCGTCTTTGGTCGTCCAGCAGTACGAAAGCTCCGTACCGAACAATGTCTGCAGGATCGAACACAGCGGCTCGGCGAGACATTTACAAGTTATATTGAAGATGTACTCCACCTGTGCAGTCGCTTAAACGCTCAGATGTCCGAGCCACAGAATATAAAGCACATCTTGAAGGGCATCGAACATGACGCCTTTCAGATGTTAAACTCCCGGAATTTGACTACTGCTGCTCAAGTTATAAACCTCTGCCAGAGTTACGATGAGTTGAGCGAGCAGCGCATCCTCCCTCGACAACCTTCCGCGCCTGCAGAGTCACTTTCCGGCCTTTCCGCAACATCTGAGACCTCCTCGCTGCTGCAGCAGCTCAGACTTCATCCGCGAGGAAGTTGCTCGCCAAATATCTCTGCTCTCAACAAACTGCGAGCTGTCCCGCAATTTGGCGCCCCTTCGACAAGTCGTCGCCGACCGCGTGGCGGAGGCCCTTCCATCTGCCCCTCCGCCAGCGCCCACGCCTCAGACCGCGCTGGCCGCGGAGCCCCTCGCATACATCGACGTCCCTGTCGCTCCACCATTGACATGCGCCCCCACTCCTGTTGCACCGCTGACGTACGCTGCTGTCGCTGCACGACCACGGCCACCTAGCTACTCGGTGGTGTACGCTACGCCTCCAGGGCCTGTGCAAGAATTTCTTCAGGCACCACAGCCTTTGGTTCCACCACGTCCGCTGCGCCGCAATCTATGGCGAACCAGTGATAACCGTCCCATCTGTTATTCCTGCGGATTTGCTGGCCATATTTCCCGCTACTGCCGAAATCGCACTCCCGATGATTTTCTACCGCGCCGAATGTCAGCTTCCTGGCAGCCGCCCCGAGGTCAGTAAGCCGCCGCCGATCCATCTGCAAGTTCCGTCGCGGATGACCGTACCACCTTTTCTCCTCGCCGCTCAACCTCGCCGCGTCGCCGTTCTCTATCCCCTCTGCGACGGCGTCCCGATATCTTGCGCAAGAGGAAAACTGAATGCCGCAGTTCCTGAGGCGAGAACTGCGCAACGAGCGAACTGTCAAAGGCCTCACGTATCTCCCGAAAATCTGCTGAAGTTTCTGTTGACGGCGTTATAGTACTGGCTCTGGTCGATACCGGCGCTGCTGTGTCTGCCATGCCTGAAAGTCTTTGCCGTTCATTGCGCAAAGTGACGACACCAATTTCAGGATTTTCACTATGCATGGCAAATGCCCAGCCTATAGAGCCTATATCGGTGCACACAGCACAAGTCGCCATTCAGGAAGTTGTGTACGAAATAGAGCTCGTCATTTTGACTTCCTGCTCGCATGATCTCATCTTGGGCTGGGATTTTCCATGGCGCCATAATGCAGTGATAAACTGTGCTCGTGCCGAACAGGAGATTTTTGCGCTAGACAACGAACCATCGCCGGACGTTCCTTATCCTAAAGTCGTCCTTGCCGTAGATATTGGTCTTCCTGCGTGCTCTTTCGTTCTTGTGTCCACCGCTTCTGCTTTTTCCCGCAGTGCCGATGTACTTTTCACCCCATCAACTACGTTTCTAAACCGCAAAAGTCTCCCCCAGCCTTATGCTGTACTTTCTATATCAGCTGGCCTCACCGAGCTCTGGATTTCTAATCCGTTCTCATTTCCCGTATCCCTGCGTTGCGATGAATGCCTCGGCACCATCCAGCTCATGGATTCTATTCTCACCGCTGACGAAACACCCTCTTCGCAGCCCGCTGACTTGGCTGCACTCACACCGCCTGTTCTTGCGCTGGACCAGTCTTTTGCCGACGTTTTACTTCGCTCCATCGATGCCAGTCTTCCTGGCCCTCAACGCTCTGAACTCCTCGCACTGCTTCATCAGTTCCGCTCTTCATTCGACTCTCATCAGCCTGCTTTGAGCCCGACATCAACTGTTGCCCACCACATTGACACCAGTTCCCATGCTCCTCTGCGCCAGCGCCCCTATCGAGTGTCTGCCACCGAGCGCCGAGTTATTGAAGCCCAAGTTTATACTATGCTTGAGAATGGTGGGATTGAGCCTTCTAACAGTCCGTAGTCCTCTCCTGTTGTCCTAGTGAGGAAGAAAGACGGTTCTGTACGCTTTTGCGTCGACTACCGTCGCCTGAACAAAATTAGGAGAAAAGACGTCTACCCCCTTCCGCGTATAGATGATGCATTGGACTGCTTACAGGGTGCTGAACTCTTTTCTTCGCTCGATTTACGATTCGGCTACTGGCAGGTACCCATGGCTGGGGAAGATCGCCCTAAAACCGCATTTGTCACCCCCGATGGCCTCTTTGAATTTACCGTCATGCCTTTCGGTCTCTGTAATGCCCCTGCTACATTCGGGCGTATGATGGATACTATACTGCGTGGCCTGAAGTGAAAGACGTGCCTCTGTTACCTTGACGACATCGTGGTGTTCTCGCCGGACTTTGAGGCCCACATCAATCGCCTGAAGCAGGTCTTGGCATGCATTGCGAACGCCGGCCTGCAGCTCAACTTAAAGAAGTGTCGTTTCGCTGCTCGTGAGCTGACCATTTTAGGCCACGTTGTGTCCAGGGAGTGTATACGTCCTGATCCCGTCAAACTTCGAGCTGTGACCGAGTTTTCGAAGCCTACCATCACCAAGCAATTAAGAAGTTTTTTGGGCCTGTGCTCATACTTTCGGCGTTTTATACGAAACTTTGCTTCCATTGCCGCCCCGCTGACTCAGCTCCTCGGCAATACCTCATATATTTTGCTGTGGTCACCAGCATGCGAGGACGCCACCAACACATTGAGCCGCCTCCTCACAGCCCCGCCCATCCTGCGCCATTTTGACCCTGAGCCGCCCACCGAAGTGCATGCAGACGCCAGAGGTGTCGGCATCGGTGCTGTGCTTGCTCAGCGCCCCTCCGGCTTCGGTGAATGCGTAGTTGCGTATGCCAGCCGTACTCTCACAAAAGCCGAAGCGAACTACTCTGTAACGGAAAAGGAGTGCTTGGCCATAGTGTTGGCCCTCACAAAGTTTCGCCCTTACCTTTACGGCCGTTCGTTTGATGTAGTCACGGACCATCATGCCCTGCGCTGGCTTTTATCGCTCAAGGACCCTTCTGGCCGCTTGGCACGGTGGGCTCTTCGTCTACAAGAATATAACATCCGTGTTAATTACCGATCTGGTCGCAAGCATACAGACGCCGACGCTTTGTCTCGCTCACCACTGCCAGCCGACCTTGCCAGCCTCTCCGTCTCGGACTCTGAGGTATCTTCCGTCGACATCAGTGACATGCTCGCTGAAGAACGAAAGGATCCATGGATCGCATCCCTTATTGACTTCCTTTCCGGCAATTCAGCGATTACCCCTTCACGCGCTCTTCGCCGTCTAGCTTCGCACTATGAGATTCGGGTTCACCTCCTTTACCGAGGCAACTGCAACTCGAGTGGACGGAAATGGCTCCTCGTGATTCCACGCCATCTACGGACTCAAATATGTACAGCTTTTCACGCCAATCCGCAGTGCGGACACGCCGGAGGTTTCAAGACGTACACTAGAATCCGTCTTCGCTACTATTGGCGCGGTATGTACGCCTCGGTACATAGGTACGTTCGATCGTGCTTGACTTGCCAACGCCGCAAACCTGCTTCTCACCGTTCGCTGGTGAGTTACAGCCTCTCACATGCCCGCTTAGACCCTTCGACCGCATTGGAATTTACCTCTATGGCCCTTTTCCGTACACAGCTGATGGCAATCGCTGGGTCATTGTCGCCGTCGACCACCTGACGCGATATGCCGAAACCGCCGCGCTCCCAGCTGCAACAGCCAGAGATGTGGCCGGTTTCTTATTGAAGAATTTCATTCTCCGTCACGGTGCTCCACGTGAATTACTCAGCGACAGAGGCCGTGCTTTCTTATCTGAGGTCGTTCAAGCCCTGCTCGCTCAGTGCAAAATCATTCACCGGGCTTGCACCGCCTACCACCCGCAGACAAACGGCCTTACTGAACGATTTAATCGCACCCTCAGTGACATGCTCACGAAGTACGTCGGATCCAGCCACACAAACTGGGACATTGTCCTTCCTTACATCACCTACTTGTACAACACTGCTACGCAATCCAGCACGGGTTTCTCTCCGTTCTTTTTGCTGTACGGTCGTATTCCATCTGCTCCCCTTGATACTGTTCTTCCCTACAACCCTGACGCATCAGAATGTACCACAGTGACCGAAGCTGCACAGCACACAGAAGAATGCCGCCAGCTTCCACGAATATTCACAACCGACTCTCAGTGGCGCCAAAATATCGCCATGACACCAATCAGAAGAATGCACCACACTTCGAGCCCGGCTCACTCATGTGGCTATGGGTTCCATCCGGCAGCCCCGGCTTCTCAATAAAACTGATCTCCAGGTATCATGGGCCCTACCACGTCGTCGAGCGCATTTCACCAGTGAACTATGTTGTTGAGCCGCTTACGCCATCTTCCGATTTGCTACGTCGTGGCCGTGAAACTGTTCATGTGCAGCGCCTTAAGCCATTCTACGACCCCATTGTGTCTTCGTCCCCTTAAGTCGCCAGGATGGCTCCTTTTTCCCTGGGGGGCATTGTGCAGAAGATGGACCGCTTCGCTGGACGCTGATGAGAAAGACGAAGGTGTGGAATTGCCATCTCGCAGATCGTGTTGGTCTTGATCGCCCCGCTTCCCCGTCGACCACGACGCCGTCCTGAACGTCCTTCTTCTACACCAAGACGACCGGCGAAGACGAGGGGCTAGCTGAAGGCCGAAATGTCTCGTCGGAGCATATCATTCACATTATCGTCTATGATTTTATGTTCTGATAAGGAAACACGGTAAGGGCGGCGGCTAAGAATAGAAGTACCTTCTGTAATGATGCGGTGATGTGCAGCAGAAGTTCGGCCAAATATCGGAGATGTGACGTCAAAGGAGGCTTGGTGTTTTTGAAGTAATTCCTGCAAAGCTTGGCGGTGAGATGCAGGAAGGTCAGGATTGATTGTGCCAAAGAGAGCACAGAGAGAGGCATCGGAAGACGCTGCTGGTGAGGAAGAGGGGGCGGTAAGGGCGGTGAGGGACACCGGTTGAATGTACAGGGCACAAAAAAACATGTCATTTTAGTCAAAACAATAGGCTCTGGGGAAGTGTTCAAAGCTGCGACAAGCACTGTTCCGTGCTCAAGCTGAACAAGACTTGGTGCCAACGCAATTCCACGGGTTAGAAGGCGATCAGAAGGCACGATTAGCACATCCAAGTTATCAATGTCAGTAGAAGTAAGCGCGACAAGTTGTTCGCATCCAGAGGGCAACACTGAGTCAGTAGCGGCAAGCAGGCGATGACGGGGCTCGGGAGTTTCAGAAGACGGATTAGTCTCGTTCATGTAAATGACCCTGTCATGACAAGAAATGCTAGCTGATGCGGCAGACAGAAAATCCCAACCTAAAATAATAAAACAAAAACTCGCTTAGTACACTTAGCAGAAGGCCGAATGATTAACCATTAGCTCCACTGAGTTCAGGTCCGTCGTAAGGTGTTTTCACTTTTCACAAGCGAGAGCACAAGTCAGTGTTTATCACAGAAACAGCGGCGCCTGTGTCAACCAAAGCCTCAACAGGTAAACCTTCAACCCAAACTAAAATCATATTGGAGGGACGTTCCGGATAATTTTTGCTATGGTCGAAGAGCGCAGTTTTCCTTCCTAAAACTACAGTCGTCAGGTTTCCGATAGAAAAGGGGGGCGTCAGAGAAGCTTGGCGGAGCAGCGAGGTTGAGCGGCGAAAAGGCGAAGGAGAACGGCGTCTTGAAGGCCTGTAACAACCAGGAAGAGCGAGACTTTCTGGCGGGGGTGATGAACGTCGGGGATAATCAGGGAAGTAACGGTGGTTAGAGCCAGAGAAGCGAAGATGGTAGTCAGTTTCAAATGAGGCATAGCCGCGGCGTTCATTGTGTAGCCTGCGATGACAGAAACGAGAAATATAGCCTCGGTACCCGCAGTAATAACAAACAGGGAGGGCTGGGCGCCAGGTGGAATAGTATGTCGGCGCCGCGGCAGGTAGTGCCAATGCGGCGACATGAGCAGTGGTAGGCTCCGGTTGCGTAGGAACTCCAAGTGCAAGTGGCAAGGACATGGCTCTGGTGTACGTTCGCACATGACAGGTGGTAGGAGCGACCTGCGCTGGGGAGGAAGAAGTCACTGCGGCCAGCTCATCTTTGACAATGCTATGCAGGTCGGCACTTGAAGGATGTGGCTCAGATGCAGGGCGGCACAAATTACCTTGAGCCGAGAGCTCTTCACAAATAATCCGTGAATAAGCGCACGGAGGTCAGAGTCGGCAGTGGAACCAAAGGCAGTGGGATCAGGCTGCAGGTGTATTGACTGTAGTTCGTCTAGGCTTTGACATGATATGATGGCGTCGATTGTGGTAGGGTTCTGCATGACCAGGGCGGTAAAGGCGAGTTGCCTTTAAGGACGTACCGAGCCCGCTTGGTCTCTGGCATGGTGTCCTTTATGCACCGACAAAGTACAAGAACGTCTTCTATATAAGAAGTATAGCTCTCATTGGACCGCTAAAGTCGGGCTTCTAGCTTCGTTTTGACGAATTTCGTGCGAACAGTAGGAGCGCAGAAAATCTGGCGTAACGTTTGTTTAAAGTATCCTATAGTCCGGAATTGTCGAATCAAGGTTTAGGAACCACGTTTTGGCCACATCCGTCATGTAAAAAGACACAATAATTTGTTTAAGGTAATCGTCCCACCAGTTGAAAGCACTGACCGGTCGCAGCTGCCGAGCCAGTCATCAGCGTCGTCGCCGCAGAGAACGGCGAAAATTTGCGGGTCGCGCTGACGGCTGCTCACTGTCCAATGGACAAGGGGAGTTGAAGTGGAGTTGGAAGAACCCAGAACAGCAGCGTGGCCTTCTTGGGTCATTACGATTGTGGTCGGAATCTAACGGCGGCCAGAACGGAGCTTCAGGTAGATGCAGTTGGTGACGAAGCAGGCCGGGCTTGGCGGATTAGGTTTATTGCAGACCTGATGCTCTGGCCGCACACTCTAGCGAGCCACACTCAGCGATAACGATGGGTGTCTACAAGAGAGAGCAGGATGAAGATGAAGCAGTACATTCACCCCTAAGAAAGATGAAGCGCAATACAGTTCTCACAATATTAGTAATAACCTCGAACTTTCCAGTCAACCTTAGCTGATGACTTCAATCAAGTATTTGTCGACAGCATAAGGCCGCATCGTAGCATAATCATTTTCAACACCTGAAATTAATAGCTCAATTAACAGTTTTATTTGTCACCTTGTTACAGAGTAGAAGAGTAAAGAAAATTCATGTGGCTTTACAATAGCATATCTCTTGACATAAATAATTTGCAAATCAAGCCTATAAAGTATGCATTACCGTCCATTACTCCTGTTCTTACGCACATTTTCAATTTGGTTATTGAGAACAGCGAATTTTCTAACGGAATGAAAAAATCGAGAGTAACAGTTATACACAAAGTTGGCGACAGCCGCGACAGTAAAAATTATTGGTCAATATCTGTTATGTCAATATTCTCAAAACGGTTCAAAAAACACTGTCATTATGGCTGACAAAATGTTTTTACGAGATGTGGCTTTTTTCTAATGGCCAGTTTGCTTTTAGAAAGGGGCGCTCGATAGACCATGCTCTGCTGATTCTCAGAGATTATTTTAGAGAATATGGAAAATAAGTTGCTTACCCTTGGTTTATTTATGGAAATTTCTAACGCTTTTGATTCACTCAGTCATGATATCCTTTTACATAAATTATTTTGAATCAAATTAGAGAAACTATTTTAAACTTTATCCAATCTTACTTTCGCGCCAGAAGTCAATGCATACACATTGGTAACAGACAATCCTCTTTTGTACTCATTGTAACTGTAGTTCCACAGGGGAGCATTTTAGGGTTATTTCCTTTTAATATATATAATAATGACATTGTGACGACTGGACCAGAAGCTAAAGTTGATGTTTATGCTGATCATAAACATCAACATCAGGCTCGTATTTGTATGTAATTTTTGAAATGAATAAAGAATTTATATATATATAGTAGCATTCTTTTATCTGGCCCAGAAGAAAACATTCCTACAACACAATGTAACGACATGTTCGAAAGATTGGTTTTCTGTTCAAAGATTAACCGATTGAAAATAATTTGGCAGAGATAAAAGCAATTACTGTTGGGCCGGGGAATAAAATTTTAAGCCAAGCGACCACAATTCACTGTAATGGAGAAAAAAATTTCAGTTTTAAAAGAACATAAGATTCAAGCAGCGACGTTTTCCAATTCATTAAAATGGAACTCGCACATCACGAATACGTGCGCAAAACTCAGTAAAATAATTGGGCCTTACCTCGCTGTCACTCAATACTTCCAGTGCTTACCAACTTCCAAATATATCAGGAACTTTTCACATATTAACATTTGCAATTTGGTGTGGTTAACAACTAAGGCAACGTTAAGGAGGTTCACATGTTGCAAAAAAAGAATTGTCCGCAATACAGCTAACAATGACTACTTTTCTTCAACAGAACATTATTTTTCCCAGTACAATTTAGTCCCGATACAAAACATGTATCATTTGCTTATGTTTCGCTCATTTTATTTATCACCCGCTTTCAGACACCTTTTTACGTTCATCGCATCCCTAAAACATAATGAAAGTAATGCCTCTACACGCTCCACTGATTTGTGGCTGATTCTATGCTTACGCACCAATTACAAACTAGTCTTTGAAGCATATTGTTACGTGGTGGCATATGGCAAGCGATGGAACTCGGTGACACAACAGAAACAGAACGACGTGAGAGCATGACGATGAAATAGGCTTTAATGGCCAGCGGGCCCGGCGCGAGCACTCCGCCACGCGCCACTGCCCGATTCGTCATCTTCGTAGCACTACCTGGGGCCACCGAACAATCGTCCCGATCGATTGCTAGACATACATTGCATGAAGTGACGATGAACACAGAGACAGGATTAGGACATGAAACGCTGGACACAATGAATGCGAAGATGGGATGAATGCTTGCCCCGGAGCATCAGGTCCAATCTTCACCGTTTGCCGAAGGCCAAGGCTCATGGACACGCCGAACGGCTTGGGCGGGGTGCTGTCTTCGCTCGAGTGGTCGTGAGGTCGCTTCGTCGTGGGGTCGGTCGGGTCGGCTTTGGGCTCTTCCTGGTTGTCATGTGTTGTGGTCAGGGCTGGGGATGGGGCTGGGGAGAGCGGCTGGTCGGGTCTGAGCACAAAGGGCGGAGGCAAAGCTGGGCGGCGATCTCCATGGGCCAACCATACGCTGATGGACCCGGCGTATGGTTGGCTTCGACGGTGCAAGGCGAGGATGGGGATGAACCGCACCTCCAACCAAATGTTACGTGGTGGCATATGGCAAGCGATGGAACACGGCGACACAACAGAAACAGAACGACGCGAGGACATGACGATGAAATATGCTTTAATGGCCAGCGGGCCCGGCGCGAGCACTCCACCCCGCGCCACTGCCCGCTTCGTCATCTTCGTAGCAATATTATTCCATAGATTTTCAATAAATATCATCCATTTAGCAGCACCAACCACAACCTGTTATGGCAGTATTTTGTATCGCATTAGATTTTGTGGTTCTTATTTCTTGTTATCCTGACTCTAAGAAGGCTTGAATATGAAAATGCACTTGTTACTTGTATGTTTCCTTTTCAAAAGCACTACCTTTTATTGCATCCCTTCAACTTTTTTTGTTTTTTTCTTGCATGTATTCTTTGAATGATCTCCTTTATTGGAAACTTGTATCCATGTCCTGTTATAATTGATTTTTCGCGTTTACAAACCTTTGCCATGAGTGTATGTATTATAATATTTTTTGACGTAGTGTCCTATGCGTGGTAGGCCACAATGCCCTGCATTGTTGTACATCGGAATCCTGGGCCCTGTCAAGCTGATATGAAAGCTTTTAGCTCAGGTGACCCTTCAAAGCTTTCTGAAAAATAAATTGATTGAAAAATAGCATTGAATTGGAATACAAAACCGGTAGCAATAACTCAACTGGCGATGTCAAGAAATCCCCGTTTGCGTTTTCTCACTTTTCGATGACAGCTTTCTTTCATGCACCTGCCTTTCCGCTTTTTCCGGCGGCAGCACTTCAATGCTTGCTTTCATTCTTTTGGTGCCAGCTCTTTCAAGCTGCCGGTAATCGGAGCGAGTATGACGCCGACATCGTCGGAGTGTGGCGTCGCGTCTGCATCTCGGCCAGCAGCGCATGACTCACTGCCAGTCGCGTCCCAACAAGGCTCGCTCACGCCAGCCGGTGAGCTAGGCATATCATCTGCAGGCTCGCCACTCAAGTTTCCCTGATCTGCGGGTGTGCCGCATCGCTCAGCGCTAACGGGCGCACGATCAAGGTCGTTTGTCAGCTGGGGCGCTTCGAATCGCGTGAGGTCTATGTTCACACCAGGGTTGTTTTCGCCAATACAACTGAGCGCGTCAGGACACGAAAATTCATAGCTCCTGTCTCGTCGCTCGCTGTCGACTTCACCGCTGTGGCTCTCGACAGCGCCCGCGTCATGGGTCTGCCTTCGCTTATCAACACTCCTGGGCTGTGCAATTTTCATGATCACCAATTCGTTTCTCCGCGAGCAATGATCTACGACAACGCTGATCTCATAAATCACCAATTTGTCGTCTACTAGCCTGACTACATCTCCGCCACGCTTTACAACTGCTTTTGAGTTGTCAGGCGGTTCATTTACTACCAGTTCCCGACTCTCGTTTCGTGGATTGCTTACAGCTACGTGGGGTGGCGTGCAGGACGGCGTCACTGCGGATTTCTCGCCGATGGAGCCGGCTCCAACCGTCTCAGCTGACAGTGGCTCGACCAAGGTAACCCGAGACATTTCCGTTCGAGGCTCGATCGGTTCGCTGATGCGGTCGTGTTGCTCGGCCGCTTCCCCAAGCTGTGTCTCATTCTCTGGTGCAAGTACAATTTGCTCGGAGACTTCCTGACTGTCTAGCCATTTGGTTATAGCAGCTTTCAATTGGTACGCCAAATTAAAGAACGTTTTGGTACAGTTTTTCTCACGCCGATACCTGTCCCTAAGCTCCATTGGTGACAGCCGATGTCTTTTCAGTAAGGACTCTTACAGGTAATCGTAGTTTTTTAAGTCACCGTCTAGCACGCGCTTGATTTCTTCCGACGCCTCAGTGAAGAGAAGAGCTACCAATTTTTGTGCCCAAGTATTTCGCTCAAAGCGCTTACTATTGCAGAGAGACTCGAAATCTGCCAAATACTCTTCCGTATCCTCGGCGATGAGGAACGGTTGCAGACACTCTCGCGGCTTCGAAATGTTACCTTGAATGGCAATTAAAGCTGCATGCCTTTCGACACTTTTTTCATGTGCTAAGATCGAGCTGCATAAGCTTCTTAAAGCGAGTAAACCGCTTTTCGCGTTCTAACCGTTTACGCTCATCGCGCTCTTGGCGTTGTTACATTTGGGGTCGCGTACTCATCCCACCGCTGACGCCAGTTGTTATGTTTGGGTTGCGCGAGCGCCTGGGGTTGCGTACCGCTGCCAGCAGTTATTACGTGCGGCGCGCAGCCCCTCGGTAGCGTTGGCCTGGCGGCTCCGTGGACGGCGGACGGCATCAACGGTTCCAGCAAAGACGAGGCGTCTCCCAACGAAACAACAACCTTTACTGCAACATCATGAAGAAACGGGCAGTGAAGCTGACCCGGAGAGATTACAGACACACTCACACAGCTGGTGCCGTTGTCAGATAGGAGGAGGTTTGGCACCAGAAGGCGCCGCACCTCAAGGTCTCACATAACCTATCTGCCCGTCATCATTCATACATCATCCCCGGCACTTCCCCCCCCTCCCGGATGTCCGGGGGGCGGAGGTTTTTGTTTTGGGATGACGGCCATACCCTGGCAAGGGGGCAGTCGTGTGGTGACAAGCACACAGCAGTCACCGAACACTATGCCAACTGCGTTTAAGGTCCCCGCTGTGATAGCAGGCCAAACACAGGGAGACCGGACCTTCTTTGGACCTCGGATGTCCTGAAGGACAACTGTAACTTTAAAGGGCTTCATATCGATACTGTTATGGTACGCCCAGAAACCTCGCAAATAATCGATGGCCTGCTCCACATGTCTATGAAGTCTTGCTCGCTGAGGTGACGCTGCTCACGGCTTAGGTGAAACCAGACCTCCCTGCGGACCCGTGCGAGTACCTCATGAAGGCCTGGGACACTGCGCGAAAAAGCAGCGGCGCACCTGGCAGACCAGACTTGGTACATGCACTCAACGAGCAAGAGCACAAACTGTTTCACAGCATGCCTGGGTAACGGGTTGAGGTACCGGACAGTTTGATATGGCACTCCTGGAATGCTAAACAAGGTAGCCACTCGTCGAAGGAGGGCTGCTGGCAGAAGACATTGTGTAAAGATATGCACAAGGTCTTCACGACCACCACAGAACGGGCAGACTGGATGCAAGCTCGCTCGTGTGAATGCCTTGCTGCGGAAGGGAAGCCGTCCGTGTGCAAAGCGATACATGAACGTTGCTCTGCTTGCATCCAAAAAGTCTGCCAGTATCAAATTCCAGCTTGGACGCATATTGGACAGATCTGTTTGAATATACCTAGGGGGGAGCTTCGGCGTCAAAAGATTGGCTAGATCTTTTAACGGTACTGCCAGAATATCTATGTCGGCCTGGAGGCCTCTGAGTCGCTCCAAGCAGTTAGCTGCTTGGGCATAAAAGGGCGAAGGAAAGCCAGAACGGGGAACACAGTGGGAAAACGTGCTTTGCGAAAAAAGACGAAGGCGGGTGCTCAGGAAGAACGAGGTCTCTAGCGTCGTCTCAATGGCGCGTCAAAGTAGTCTCTATCTCAGCGGAGTCGGCCGCTGCTTTTTATAGTTTTTCCAGTTCACAGGGAAAGGGTAAACCCTCACAGGAAAGGGAGAGCCAAACATGTTGGTTCACGACGAATGACTCAATCGCAGGTGTTCCGACCTCATCTCCTCCACCTCCTGCAGACAGAAGAGGGCGACGCTCTCTCCCTCGAGCTCCAGGCTTGGCCAGCTTTTGCACACACACGCACGCACACACATTTGGCGCGTGGCAGGAACACGCTGAGACTTGTCGGCGGGAGGAAGCGTTGCGCGGCCGATGAACGGCGTCGAAATGGCCGATCCGCTCGCGGTTCTGCCTGTTGCTATGCGGTGGCCGCGTCAGCTGTCCCACTTCTCGGTGGAGAAACGTAACAGCGTTCAAGCCTTTCACGCTCGTCGCGCTCTTCGCGTTCTAGCTTTTCACGCTCCCCGCGCTTTTGGAATTCTAGCCTTTTGGCTTCCTCCCTCCCTTTTCTCTCTTGAATATAATCCCAGACCTCTTCGGCTTCCTCAGCCGTCACGTCCTCTGCCTGCATGATCTCAAGAAGTTTCTTTTTTCTTTTTGTTGAGCCCAAATCGATGCCCAACTCCTCACAAATTTGGACAAGTTCTCTGACCTTGTAACTCTCCATCTTTTACCGGCCTCTTGTTTGCCTTTTTAGAAGAGTGCACTAGACGTTCGCTGTCTCGCTCCTAGCAAGAGACGAGCAAGCCTTTCTCACACTGATTCCCCTCTCAGCATCCCTTGATTTTCAAAACACTTTCTGTGGGCTTGAAACACGCAAGGTTAACACAATGCTACGCTCAGCATTTCTCTAAGCGACCCTGTGTGTCAGAGAAAGTCTCGCGTTTGAGGGAAACTTCAGGTACTCGCCGCGCCGAGGTGCCTGATGTCGGTCAATCCCACCGCTGCCACCAATTTTGTGCCGGTGGCGTTATCACACAGTAGCCCACCGTCAACAAGGTTGTGCCAAGGAGTTGGTTGTGTAGCGCTCGTCACCCGTTTCGTAAACGAGGGCTGTCAGCTCCTTGGGCGGTAGCGATGAATCCGAGCCGGCGCTGGTGAGATGAAGAAAAGGTTTTATACAATATTTACAGGCATTTACACAACGAGATCGGCTCTGGGGCCGAAGCCTAACATAGCCATACGCGACTGTTCTCGCGCAGCGATGGCCGGGGAGATTCCGCCGCGTCTGCTCTCTCAGGGGGCGAACTGCTCGCGATGGACGCTAGTGACGAACTCACACTCTGAGTCTCGAAGGGAAGCATTTGAGACTCCGTAAACCGAGAAACCGTTGACGCTCAAATGGTCCAATCCGACGGCAGCACTTTCGCAGGGCCAATGGAAGAGCTTGCTGCGCTCTTGCTTCAAATATGCCGCGGGGCGAGAAGGGGTCCACCGCCAGGGCCACGGCGCCAAACTATCTGGATGCTCAGCTCATATTCAAACGCGTCGCTTCTCTCCTCTTGGCACGGCTCGCCACGAGTGCACCACGAGTGGCGAGTGCACAGAAGTATGCGGATTTTGCGAAGGAGGCGTTCGCCGGAGAAGTTTGGCGTCCGGCTGAATTTCTGGGCGGATTTGGCCGGCACAACAGTACAGGTTGGCCATGCAGGCAGTGAAATTAAAGGTGCAAGTATGGGTAGAAAGTAACAAGATACTGGGAGAACTTCAGGACGGCTTTAAAAATGGTAGACGCTTAGATGATAGCCTGTTCGTACTTACTCAATGCACCGAAATATCTAGTGGAAAGTAGACCTTTGTATTTGGCCTTCCTGGACATAAATGGGCCGTACGACAACGTAAACAGAGCACTCTTGTGGAAAATATTAAAAGAAGAAGGTATCGGTTATGAGATAATAGAGTTCCTACAGGAAATATACCGGGATAACAAAGTAGAAATTACATGGAAAGGGATAAGAAGTACGGAAGATGTCAAAGTATGCAAAGGATTAAGACAAAGCTGTCCTCTATCACCGCTGCTGTTCATGCTTTTATATGATAAACCTGGAACGGAGGATACAAGAAAGTAACCTAGGTTTTAACCTGTCATATAGATTAGGTGGAAAGGCTGTAGAGCAGCGCCTCCCCGGTTTGATGTATGCAGACGATATTGTGCTGCTAGCTGAGAGTCTGGAAGAATTGCACTCTAGTTAAGTATTGCGGAGACGAATGGGACGCTCTAGGGTTCAGTCTTAGCGCAGTTAAGTCATCTGTTGATTTTCAACGGCTCAACTGATCAGGGTCGTAAAATACAACGCCATGTAATACCCAGAGTATCAGAATATAAAACTCTGGGGGTATGGGTAAACGAAGGATTGGGATACATTGGAAAGCATGAGCAATCACTTAAGGCCAAAGGGCGAAGAAATGCCGGGATAATGAAGCATAGGGCATTCTGTGAATACAACAGGCATGAGGTTTTGAGGGGTATTTGGAAAGAAGTTATGGTGCCCGGACTTACTTTCGGAAATGTGGTTTTGTGCCTAAAATCAGAGGTACAATCGACATTAGAAATAAATCAGAGAGCCGTTGGACGATTAGCACTAGGTGCCTGCGGCAAAACCGCAAATGAGGTGGTACAGGAAGATATGGGCTGGGCATCTTTCGAAGTACGGGAAGCTCAGAGTAAAATATTATGTGAGCAACGCCTGAGGAAATTGGACAGTAACAGATGGGCGGTGACAAAATGTTAGTAGTGTAGAAACAAAACTTTAATAAATAGAGTGATGGTATAGTTAACCAATCTAAAACAATAATTAAGATATAGGGTGAAAAATGAGCATGATAGCTACTGCTACTACCGCGTTTCAAAGGGGACGCTCCTATATTCCATCCATCCATCCATCCATCCACGCGCCAGAGCTTCGTCTGATCGGGTGCTCCTACGGAATATGGTTTGCTAATACGCAGCCGGGTTTCATCCGGTCATCATAGAGGCGGCAAGCCATTCTGTTCCTTCTCTTCTACGGGCCGAACACCACCACAAAGATCCTGGTCATTACTCTGTGCATGAGTTGAGTTTGGTCATTCGGTGGATTATTTCCTCTTTTATCGGAATTTCAACGTCAAGATGGAAGAGCTAGCTAGGCCTAACTCTCAGACCTAGCGTCGCATACTCTACCCCACGTCGACGGACGCCGGCCCCTGTGGCGGCCCGCAGACTACCACTATAAAAACCGTTGTGGATGGAGATGATATTGACCCCAGAGAATTCGAGAACGGTGAGTGCGAGACCGTTTTCAGCATGCACGACAGCATGAGGAAGAAAGACGCGAAACCCGCGTCGAGCTCCGTGAACGCCGGCGAGCACGGCGCCGGCGAGAAGAAATCTGCCATTCAGAAAAGCAGGCAAGATCCCAACATCCGCAAGAGGGCAGCAATGCCGAAGCTCCCGGACATCGACTATAAAATAATCTTTAGGCCAAGAGGTTGGAATTTCAATGACTATGTGCCACGTCGGCTACTGCAGGCCATGTGCGCGTCTGCAAACCTACCATATGTAAACGTCCTGGACGAAGATATTTCGAGGATCAACTCCGGGAACAACACGTACACGATCAGCACGCCCAATCGTCAACGATCGAGCACTTATGTGAGCATCAAATCCATAGTTATAGATCAGAAGACCCTCGACATGGCGCCCTACATCGCGGCACCCGACAACGCTATTAAGGGCGTCGTATACAACGCCTACGACATCGGAACTCCGGAGGATGTCCGCCAAGGCTTTATCAGGCGGAACGCGAACATCGCCGTACTCAACGCAAGGAGAATCAGCAAGTCAAGATCTATCCTGATCACCTTTGGAGAGGAAAGGCTCCCAAGACAAGTTTTCTACTGGGGATCAGTGTTCACCGTCTACCCGTACCGAGAGCGGGTAGAGACATGTTACAACTGTAGGAAGACGGGGCACAGGACGGATCTGTGCTACAAGCCACGGCTAGAGCGTTGCCGCAGATGTGGCGAAAACCACCCGCCGTCAACGGATGGAGAACTACCGACGTGT
Source organism: Amblyomma maculatum (assembly GCA_023969395.1). NCBI lineage: Eukaryota > Metazoa > Arthropoda > Arachnida > Ixodida > Ixodidae > Amblyomma > Amblyomma maculatum. The sequence goes on along the minus strand of JAJIZL010016006.1, from coordinate 99,726 downwards.
AAGCCTGAATGCATATTATGCGGGGGGATGCACAACACCGGCAGTAGGAATTGCAAGTATAGGCTGCTCAAGACACGGCCCCAAAAACCCAAGAACGACCTAGGGCAACATGACTCTGCACACCAGCCACGATCGCGGGTCATCGACAGCCACAAAGGCTACCGGGGGAGAAGTAGGTCGAACTCCTTTCCACCACTGCCGGAGACAGGAGACGGAGTCGTCGGGTCAGGTCCTGACCAAGTCAAAGGAAGGAGTCTAAGCAAGAATGGAGACACAAGCAAAAAGGTGAGCTGGCCAGTTAAGACCTCCCCTTGGGAAACGGCTCGAGAGAAGGAACTGGTAGAACAACTCGCAAATAGGGACAGACAGCTTGAAACCATAAAGAAGGAATTGGCAGAAATGAGGAAACTTATTATTGATAACACGAAAATGCAGAGGGTACTCGACAAGTCACCTATTCAGAATTCACAAAGCACTAGTCAATCGTCTTCATGTAATACTAACGAAATTTTACATAACGGAACATCAATGGAGACGGACACCCGAGTTCCCGCGAAAAGATCTCTACCCAGAGAGGAAAACACAGAAGACAGCAAGCCCAAAAAGGTGGCAGAACATTCGAATGAGGAAGCATCGACCCCGACTTACAGCAAGCTTAGGTTGGACATGAATGTACTCATGAAGCGGGCAGGAGCTCAAGATGCCAGAATAAACGCAGTTTCGGCTAGAGTTGACAAACTAACCGAGCATGTAGATGATCTTACGGCGGAATTCGTCATGGTCAGAGAACAAACAATGACTTGCTTCCAGCAAATTATGGAACGGCTAACGACCATAGAAGCAAGGCTTCCCCCGGTTGCCGGCAACGCCCTCCCTCAGCTGCCACCGCAGCAACAGTCCTAGGACATGATGGCCCCTCACCACCAAATTAAAATGTGGCAGTGGAACTGCAGAGGCTTCCACTCTAAGAGAGGGAAACTCCAGGCACACATTCAAAAAATTGAAAACACATCCGATGCAATCACGCTACAAGAGGCAAGCGGCACAGTAAAGGTAACCGGCTACGCCGCGTATACTCCGCTAGAATTACAAAAGGGCCATAAACCTAGGTTGTTCACGGCTACGTTAGTGCAGAGAAATTTGACAGCAATACAACACGAACTCGAAAACATGAGTGAAGACTATGTAATGATTGAACTAATCCCAAACAAAAAGGGAGACAACAGTCTTTTTATCTGAATACGTACAACTCGCCCAAAAACCGAGGGGCAGGGCTGGCAGATCTTTTACGGAAAGCCATATGACTAGCTGACAGGAAAGGGCTAATAATCACTGGGGACTTCAGTGCCACACATCCGGCTTGGGGATATAGGATGACCTCTCCCAAAGGAAACAAACTATGGACGAAAATTCAACACTTAAGACTAACAATACTAAGCAACCCACAAGACCCTACAAGGAAAGGCAACAGCATCAGTGTAGACACGTCCCCAGACTTGACGCTGGGCAGAGACCTTGAGGGCGAGAAGTGGTCAAACACAGGACACACCTTAGGTAGTGATCACTATATTATAGAGATTGAAATACATACCAGACCGCTGAAGGGGATGCTGCACAAAAAGAAGCTGACAGATTGGGATACTCTTAGAAAAGTCAGCGATAGAACCGCTCCGAGGGAGATCGTGAATCTAAATCAATGGGTTGAACGACTCAAAAGTGATGTAAACACACACACTAAAGAGATCCCAACCGCCGGAAATGATATTACAGATTCGAGGTTGGCCCACATGTGGTAAGCCCACGAGAGCCTTACGAAAAGATGGAAAAAGCAGAGGCGCAATAGAAGGCTAAAGAAGCGAATGTCTACACTTGAACGACAGATAGAAGAATACGCGACCGAACTTCAGAGTCAACACTGGGGGCAGATTTGCGATGAATCGAATGGGAAACTTGGGTGTAAAAACACGTGGCAACTTATTCGCCACTTGCTAGATCCAGGACTAACTAAGACCGCCGCTCAAGGACAGCTGAAAAGATTGGTTCATAAATACCAGGGCACGGCTGAAGATCTCATAGAGGAATTGAAGAGCAGATACCTTAATACGTGCAAAGGGGGTTCATCTGCACCACGTCGAGGACCAGAGAACACAGAGCTAGATAAAGACATATCAATAGCGGAGGTATGGAGAGAATGAGTCAGCTAAGAACCACATCAGCAGCGGCAGCAGATGGGGTCAACAATAAAATGCTGAGAAACTTTGATTTAGTATATGTCACAGCACTCACAGACTTTCTTAATGGGGTATGGAAACGAGGTAGAATACCTTCAGAGTGGAAACATGCTAAAGTGGTCTCCATTCCGAAGCCTGGGAAGAAACTTGAAGTAGGCAACCTCAGGCCGATATCGCTAACATCGTTTCTAGGGAAGCTGATGGAGCTTGTAATACTAACCCTACTTCAGGAGTATGCAGAGGAAAGGGAGGTATTTTCCGAAACAATGCTAGGTTTAAGGAGAGAGCTGTCCACGCAGGATGTAATGATTCAACTCAAAGCAGACATAATTGACGCGCCCAATAAAGGGGGTACAAAAACTGTACTTGGCCTTGATCTACAGAAAGCCTTTGGTAATGTCAAACACGATGCCATATTAAATAATCTGGAGGAAATTGCCCCTGGCAAGAGGATTTACGATTACCTTAGGAATTTTCTAATCAAAAGAACAGCAGAAATAAGCCTTGGAGGCATCAGGTCTGAAACAATTAAGCTAAGAGACAAGGGCACCCCTCAGGGCTCAGTTCGATCCCATTTCTTCTTCACCCTAGCGTTAAAGAACCTCCCACCATTACTAAAAACTGTGAAAGGGGTGAAACATACGCTATATGCTGATGATGTCACGTTATGGACATGCACAGGCAACGATGGGGAAATAGAAGAAAATCTTCAACAAGCAATCGACATTGTTGAAGAATATGCGGAATGGGCAGGGCTGAAATGCTCACCAAGCAAATCGGAACTTCTGGTAATCCGAGGAACAAAAAAACGCAAAATCAACGCTGAAGACATTTTGGTGGAATTAAATGGCATACCGATAACCAGAGTGGACAAAAGTCTTAGGACTGATAATACAAAAAAATGGAAAGACCACAGAAATAATAAATCGACTTAAGTCAACAATTAACATGACAACCAGGTTGATAAGGCGAATAGCCAACAAAAGACGCGGGGTCAAAGAGAAAGATTTGTGCCGAATTGTTCAGACTTTTTTGATAAGCAGATTAGTGTACACCATCCCCTACCTCAAGCTAGGGGTGGCAGAAAAGAACAAAATTGAAATGATCATAAGGCAGGCATATAAAGCAGCACTGAGGCTACCCCACTGCACCCCTACGGAAAGACTTGTTAAACTGGGGATGTACAATAACACCATGGAACTATGCGAGGCACATATAATAACACAGCTAAAGAGGCTCGCCACCACATCCACGGGATGGAAAATCCTGGGTAAATTAGGACTACAAGATAGAATCCCGGAATGAAATGCACAAGTAAAACTGCCGACTGAAGTCAGGAACGCACTTACTATTAAACCGCTACCAAAAAACATGCACCCTGCTTTTCATGAAGGCAGGGGAAAAGCAAGAGCAAAGGCCCTTAGGCCAAATTAGAAGGCTCTAAGTACACTGTTTATGTAGACGCGGCGGAATACAAAGGAGGCACCTCTTTTGCTATCGTGGGCGTGAACGACTCGGGTAAAACATTAATGGCAGGTTCAATAAAAACAAACTACTCAGGGACAGTGGAGGAGGCGGCTATCGCCATGGCGATGGTCAGCACTAAAGCGGTTACCATAATTAGCGACTCCAAATCTGCTATAAAGAATTTTGCGAGGGGCATGATCTCCAAAGAGACAGAGCGAATTTTAAGATATAAAGACTGGAACTAAAAAGAGGTGGAATTAATATGGGTGCCGGATCACTCGGGGAACAAAGGAAACGAGTTGGCTCACAGTATAGCTCGAGGTTATGTCAGCCGAGCAGTGAGCCAGGTTGATTCTCCCAATTTCTCGACAGATGCACTAATCTCATTTCATGACTACACCAATCACTTTAAACTAGAAAGGCGGATATATTCTCCACCAGACAAGAAACTAGACAAAAGGCAAGAAGTAATCTGGCGTCGGCTCCAGACGCGTGCCTTCTTCAGCCCTTCTAAATTAGCGCACATGTATCCAGCACAATACAATCCAAATTGTAAACACTCCGGCGAAATAGCAGGATATGATCACATATTATGGAGCTGCAAAAAAGCGCCGCCACCAGCGGACCTACTACCAGTCCCTTCTTTTGTGCGGTGGGAGGCTATACCGGCCAGCTCAGACCCGTTAACGCAAGTTCGGGCTACTGAGTGGGCTCAAAAAGTTGCCGAGAGCAACGGTCTTGAGGCCATCTAAGTGTAGCGGACACAAATCGCTCATTGTTGACAATAAATGTTTTCCAATCCAAAATCCTTCTGTTCTGTCTTCACACGCCTCGTCTCATATCATTCATCTCTTCATCTTCCTCTTTCCTCCTTATCCAAGACCTGAACGGTCCCGCTATGGCCCAGGGTATTGTTTGCAGACGAGGCAGAAGCGGACAGTGATGTGGGCTTGAGCGCTTGTGCCAGGCTCACGAGCATTGATTAAAATCAGCTCATTGCATTTCCACACATTTATTTTGTCAGAAAAGGCAAAATACAGATGATCCGTGCTAGGTGGCCGTCAGTTCACGGCTGATAGCGCCTTGCGTATCTCATTCCATGACACAGAACAAATCGTCTCATTGTCACCGGACATTTTCTATCTGCTCTCTGGCTTGCCGTCCTGGATCACACAATATTATCCGAAACCATTGTAGCACTGTGAATAGGGCGATCGTGGCCTCGATGTCTTGGTCTGTAAAAAGTCGCGGTGGTGCTTTTTAAAATGTTTCGGCACGCACGCCTGAGAAAGAGGCGCATACGGAAAGGCCATGAAACCTCCAGACGGAAGCCCAGCCGATTACGCAGTCTCAGCTAGGGTGCCTCGGTTGGGCGACGCTGACATCGAGGCACTCTAATCTCTGCTGCCGCGCAGCGCTTCCTCACCCACTCGACATGGTCGAAAACGCATGGATGCTCGCGCGTATAGCGCACTGCATGTCACCGTCTCCTCTCTCACTGGGGACGTGATGAGGCGTTGCACGCTCACCCAACTTCTAGAAGGCTCGGGTGCTCTCTGGCAGACCGAGGAGGAGGAGCATAACTTCATAAATGCTGTGATTTTTGTGCTTCTCCGCGTCCAGAAATTTTTGTCGCGGTTTTTTGGGAGCGGCGATGGCGGGTTCTCGACAAAGCTACGGTAGCGGTATCAGGCACGCCCCGCCTCAGACGAAGTCATCACAAGAGACTCTAAGCTCATGTTTCAGTCAACAAGCCTGCTCGCGGAGCAGCGTGCAGTGTAAATAAGTCCTTTTTTTTAGTGTGGTCGCCTTGCTGTGTTTTGTAAACACGTTTTCTGTGCTCCGTGTTTTTTGTTATGTAAATTAAGTTCGTCTTGTTACTTCTAGTCGTCCTTCGTCGTATTCCGTTTGTGAACTAAACGTTACCCGCCAAATTCGCGAGCACTTCGGAGAGGTACGGAAGGAGAGAAGGAAAGAAGCCAACGAACCTGATTTTACTGTTTGCGTAATAAGGCTATAACCACCATGGGGTGAGGAAACCTTTTGTTCGCAGCTATCCGGGATGCAGAAGACAGGTCAATTATACTTCCTGTGATGCAGTCCCTGCACAAAATGCTGAAAGCTAATGAGGAAGCCAGGCAACATAGAGGGATGCTTACAAGTTCGAAATTCTTAATTTGTATTCCCCAAACTTCCCGCAACCTGAATAGGCACACAATAAATACTGGGTAGGTCTGTTTCGTCTCCTGCTAGGAAGTTTATCTGGGCTGCATTCGTTGAGAGGAAAAAAAAACCCACTGCAGTTAGCAATAATATACAAAACCTTATATCTTGTGTTTCAAACCAGTTGTAGCGTACTAGTCGACGAGGGCAAAAAGGATGATGTCTTAATGCCGTCCGGACTGAGGATGGATGGATGGAAACAACTTTATTTATTAAAAAAAAAGTCTTCCAGGGTGGTCCCCTACTAGTCCAGGAGTCCACGGGCTTTTGCTTCACATAGAGCCCGATCTACCAGCCATTTCTGACCGGCGGGTTGAGCTGTCCGCAAAGCAGCCTCCCAGGAAGAAAAGGTGGGATGGGGGATGGGCGGCACTGCCTAGGGGGAAGGACATTCCCACAGGTAGTGGAAAAGTGTGGATTTTGGCTCGCCACAGGTGTCGCAGTGAGGGGGCAAGCCAGGGTGAAGGCATCAGAGACGGTAGGGGGAAATGAAACAATCTGTCTGTAATTGTCGCCATGTAGCACTGGATAAGGGTGACAAGGTGCTGTGGGGTGGTGGCAGTGTCATGCGCTTGTGTTTGTAGAATGTGGTGATTTGGTGGTATGTAGAAAGGACCGATGCGGCCTCCTGCGCGGAGTTGTGTGCCTGATCATCCGGGGCTCGGGTAGAGAGTTCTCGAGCCAGCGCATGAACGCGCTCATTACCGGGGATCGAGGCATGCCCTGGGATCCACGTTAGATTAACCGTTCGGTCGAGAGAGGTGGCGGTGGTAAGAATATGATGCGCGGCCGGTGTCGCCACGCCGTTTAGGTAGTGGCGGTATGCCGCCTGAGAATCTGTACAAATTTCGGTAATGTCTTTGTCAATGGCTGAATGGGCAAGCGCGAGTGCGATGGCGGCTCCAGGTATGCATATTTCGTATTAATTCCAAGCGCCGCTGTGCACCTCGTCTCTCCTATTATAAAGAGCGATTGAAGAGTCGGCATAAAACGGTAAGGAAAGATTTATAACACCGTTATTTGTAGAAAAAAAGGGCTGATTCCATCAGACGTAATCTTTGAAACTACGTTGGAGTGGGTGGGGGTTTCTTAGTTCCTCATACAACTGCGCAAATGCCTGCGGTGTGCCCCGTTCAGTTGGCGTTGATAATGGGGCTATAATAATATGCGTCGTCCGGTAAATCTTCTTGACAGAAAAGAGCTCCCCTCATCCCATCACTTCACCCGTATCCATAATTTTTGTGTCTATTTTCAGAATTAATAAGGCAGTTATATCTGTCAAATTGTCCGCCTCTATTCTATATTTATATATATGCCAGTAAACCTCGTCCAATCCCCTCCGTCTATGCGTGCGCCATGCTTCAAAAAGACAAGAAAGAAGGAAAAGAAGTTCCCTGGCGTACTATAGACGTTGAACGTCTTTCAAAGACGGCAAAAAAGACTGCTCTGCTGATCGTGGTTGAGGCCACCTACAACTAGAGGCCAACGCCGGACTGCATTTCTGCGCCCACGTACAAGTCTTGAGTGCTAGTGCTGCCGGCGGGGCTGAGTGTCGTATGGTCGACAGCCAGGATATGAACGACACGTTCACAGGTACGCACCATCAAGGCATGGATTCTCGCTCATTGAGTCAAAAAAGCTGGAACGACAACCTGTACAGCCACCGTAGAACCGAATTGTGAGATATTTGTCCAAATCGCATGCTTTCTCTATGCGCTTGAAAATGCTCCAACCTCTGGTTGCTCCCCACCGCTTTTCACGGCAGTTTTGATTTGAAGTGTTTCGTCGTCCGACTTTCGGAATGCATGTAGCTATTTGGAACGTGAAGAGCAAAAAGGCAATAAGCAGAACGAGTGCATATATATCTGCCCTCTACATGATCGATGAAGCAGTGCAGTGTTCTCGGCGTTGCAAAAACCGTGACTGTAGTTCCTAGTGACGGCGCCGAATGGCCAGCTTCCGTAGACAACCTTTTTTCGCCATGCAATGATAAAAATGATGCATTCTAATAATGTCTTGTTGCATCGCATCCTAATTATTGCAGCCGCACCAACAGATACTAGGCTGCACTGAGTAGAGCCCCAGTGTAGAGTTTGCAGAGTGCATCTGTAATTAAAATTAAGCGACGCAAGCGACAACCTGCCAGGAAGCGGGCTAATGTGAGCGAGTGCTATAACCTAATCACTTAATTAGCCTGTGGGCTGTGATTTACCAAGCACAATGTACTAATGAGCGCCATGATACAAAGCGCGAAAAATGAGGGTCCACTAAAAGAAAACACATTACAGGCACCTACTCGCTGCGGTCGGTTTATTCGCTAAACGTTCATGTAGAAAAGAACAAATTCAAGCCTTTAACTGTCCTTATGTGTAAAAAAACTTTAGAAATGTAATAATTTGTTGCAAGTCCGCGTTTGCGTTTTGTTTTCCTTTCTCTGGTCCCTCGTTTCTTTACGCTGCGCTAGCATAAATTTATATCAAATAGCACAACACAGCATTTTACTAATGTTCAGTGGCATGTAGTGGCGACTTCAAAAACCACTTTTCAAAGTGCGCACACTAAGCCACTTCATTTATTCCGACACTTGCGTTTTATATAACGCTTACCTTCCCAAAACAATAACGGCTGTGAGCGACGCCATAGTGAAATGCTCAGGCAATTTACCCGCTAGGGTAATTTAGCAAGACTTGATATCCTACAGTACATGACGAAGACCGTCTTCCATCTATTGAAATGAAACCCGCGTATTCTGTATGAGCAGTTTATTGCTTAACCACTCAACCACCACGCCAACGCTCACTTCGATACAATTTATTGAAATACCATGGATTCTAATCTCAGTGTGGATTGTGCTGGGAATTTGTGCTGCGTGTCGGGATGCTTGACTTAACTTTCACACCACCTATTTGGCTTGTACTCAGTGCTAGAATTTTGACACTGAGACCGCGCAGTGGTACTGGGGGCTCTCATAGTCTTAAATCATTGCATGGTCACGCAGTAAGTTTAATTTCTTTCTTAATTTTAGATGTTATTGGGCCGCAAGCAGCAGCCGGCGCATCGGAGAGCACGAACACTTCTGGGAGCGGCAACGCACATCTTCTCCCATCAAATGCTCCACGCGATGTTCACTCATCGCCGCAAGCGAGAAAGCCTGTGGCATTGAGCAGCTTTGAGTGCAAGATACCTGGGTCAACATTCAATCCCGAGTCCAGTAAGCCGCGTACAGCCCTGCTTGTGCTGCGACCACCACGGGATCTTTTGCGCAGAGCCTCGCGAGGGATACATGGCGCAAACTTCGCTGCTAGTAAAGGTGAAAGTGACGGTCGCGCAATTGCGGCAACTTGTTCAAGAAGCATTTCTTCTCCTGCCGATCATCGAATGGTTCCGCAGTCGCAAAGTTTCCGAGGAGTCGTCCATCGCGGCCTGCTTCCCACCTGTCCTGCTGCTGCCATTGACTCGCAGGAATGCTGTGCGAACAGGGAATTTATAGTTTTTATGTGTGTCGAACCACGTGTCGAAGAATCAGCCGCGCAACGTATATCACCTAATGCTTTTGAAAAGATCGAAGAAACGAAGTCAGATGCCAAACCCAGGTTGACGCTCCTAGACATATGCAGGCAAGGTCGGTCTTCAGGGCACGGGAAGGTATATGGGATGCAAGACCTCACCCCACAACATTCTCATGTAAGACATTTTGCACAGAATGAAAAGCCCAATGATATGACTGGAGCAGACTCAATCAAGTTATCGTTGAAGCCTGACCAGTTTGCACAGGGTCCTCGGTTCAACGCCGCTGTTACTATTATACTTATCATGCTCGTCGTTTCTTACGTGATCTTTCTCCAAAAAAACAAAAAGCGGGCGCCAGAGATCAGCGTTGCAGAAACTGACCGGATTTATGTCATCTCTAATATAACACTTCTTTGGAAGCACACAGAAGCTAATCCTCGCAGTTCTGCTGGACACATGAACGCAAATAAAGCTAAGGTCATGCCTATTCAAACATTGTAATAAAACCTCAGCATCAGGTGGACGGTCAAAATAGAAAGATGTTTGCTTTTAAAGAAGAAGTTTCTGAGCCAACGTACTTACTGCTTTAATATGAGTTTTGCAAAGACGTAGGAAACTCTTCATGTCTGCGGTAGTAGTGCCGCTGAAACTCAATGTGCATTATACATTCACGAAGCAAACTTCCAAGAGTTCAGAAGAACTAAAATGCAGTAAAAATTATTCAAACCTGTCGGGTTTATCTAATTTAGTTTCGTTCTCCCTGCTGGCAAGCAAATGCCTTTTTATTGATTTTCACTCCTGAATTCGTTTTGCGTATTTAATTATTTTGTACGTGTGCATTAGAATAAGCCTCATGAGATGTCTGGGCAGATAGCTAAAGTCAAAATTCCATTCCTAGCACACATCACGCAGGAAGTTAATACAAGAAACAAAATTGAACGTAGGCAGCGAACTGTTTTCGTACGACTCTAAGGGTGTGCATAAACCAGAACATGTCACTTTGCCTAACACTGACAGAACAGTGCTTCCTTCAAATCTAACAGGGATAATCTGTATAATGCAGATTCTGGGTTAAGTGGGGCGGTGATTAGGCATTACTATCACTCAAAATCTTGATCAAAATTTCTCGGCATGTTCCCGAGCCATGCGCTTACGTTTAGACAGTTCTGTAATGGTTACTCTGTGTTGATGGTCTAGCTGGTATACATATGTATACGAGTCCACCACTTTAGTATCTGCAAGTGCACAGAATGTAGAAAAATACACCCCCAGTGGCAGCATCGACACTTTTATTCATTATGGCTTAGAAATCCATGCGTTGGGATGACATTTTACTGTCTTTGATAAACACGAAGTGGCTCTAAAAGAGCAAGTTAAAAGGTAAGGCGATCAAAAAAGGAGGCAAAATGAGCCTAGTTATTGAACTTGTCAGCAAGTCACTCTTTATTCAGTGTTTAGGAAATGGTAGAAGCTTACGTTTTCTGCGCACGTTTTACAGAAGGCGGTATATGTTGTCTGCTCATGTTAATGCGTTTGTTCCCTTGGATATGATAATACTTTTTTGAAAACGTAATCAAATACGAATACATTTAACTAGGGGCCGAATCGAATGCTAATGGTCTAGCTATGAATTGATTGCCAATTGAATACATTGCTATGCCACGCGGCGACAGTGTTCGAGGCTGAAGAAAAAGGAAGACATGTGAAGCGTGTTCGTTGGCTTCATTCTCCACTTCCCATATCCCGTCAGTAGCAATGTTCAAATAAAAATATTTCATGCGCAAAAATATGAATGAGTATTTCCTTCTCGTGGTTGTGTAACTACATAATAAATATTAACAGAAACAATGAAGTGTCATCTGGGGCGGTATACATTAAGGAGTCACGTCTGCGACGGTCTAAAGGCAGAACGCTGGTCTCGTAGCAGAGCGTTCAATGGGAATATTGTGATCAAGTATGTCAACCCGAGGAAATTGGTGAGCAGTCAATTAAGATTTTCGACGCAAATACAAGCTACAACAAGATGTAAAAACATCAACCAATAAAAATGTTATCTCCATGCTGCCACCAGTCGTGCTTGAAGGACAATAAAATTGATGATGCTTCTTTGTATTTTGATGTGACTATGCTCATAGTAGTGCACACGACGCAATTAATTGGAGATTTTAGAAGAGGGAATTTTGTTGCAGTAGTCGTTAGGTTACATATGATAGCGTATTTTACGCTTCTAGTTTGCTGAAATATCAGTAGACCCTCATAGAGTGCAAATAGTATGAGCCCTTCTTGATTTTCGTTCACTATTCTTATGCAAATGTGGTAATCTCTTTTTGTGAGCTGTAACATATGCCAGTGGAATAACGGTATGTTACTATGTGATCCTTTTCTGCAGAGTGGCAGCATTTATGCATTGTTAAGGTAAACAATTCTGCTCCAAAGGAAGGAAACCAAAGCTTTGGGTGGCAGAAAATTAGGTGGGCGGATGAGGTTGAGAGGCTTGTACTAGTCAAGTGGATGAAATTAGCGCAGAACAGCGTTAGTTGGCCTAATATGGGACAGGCATTTCCTCTGCTGTCGGTATAGTCAGTCTGTTGCTGTTGATGATGATCGTGAACTGGCACATGTGGCACATGTGACAAAGTCCGGCATGTCTCAAGCCATAATGCTTCTCCTTGGCTGTTTCATAGAAGCCAGCCTCATTCAAAATGAATGAAAAGCAAACTCATAAAGCTAGGTGTATGCGGCCCCATTTTTATTTATTGATATTTCTTTTTTGTGTATACATGGCCGGACTCCCGCCATGCACAAACACGGCCACTGGGCCGATATGCTACTTTTCCAGCAACAATAATTTGAAGCTGCTCAGCGAGATTTTTCCTTATTGCAATAAAACTAATTAAGTATGGGTGGTTATTTCCACTATCCCCAACAAAAATGTTTTCCCAAATAGGCTTGAAAGTTCGAAAGCTCAATTTCCTGTATTCCTTGACCGTTTTTGTGTCGTCCTCGTTTGGTTAAAAAACTGCCCAGCCTACGAACGACGCCAATATTGGAGGGGTACGGAAATTTCTACCACCTTGGAAACTTTCAGTGACATTGCAAAGAAAATGGACGCTTTGCTTCGTACCTTGGTAAAAGTGGCAGCCAAGAGGGAGTTCGAACCCGCATCCTTGGGATCAGCTGCCGATTGCTCTTACCACTTAAAAAACCCGGCGGTTATTTGAAAGCGCTCAGGTGCGGCTTCAACTTCCCATAAAGCTTCCACATGGGGCGCAATTTGCGAACCATGCGTCGTTTCCGCCACAATTTATTTCATGGAGGAGCCAGTGCGCGCATATTTATTTCTGCGGACGAGGCATAACCATAGCACTCTAGCCAACATCAATGGTGCGTTTCTGCACGCAGCCTACTAAGAAGCGAATAGCACGCATAGCAATTTGAAGAAAACTACATTCCTGTCATATAAAACTACAACGGTTCAATTCTAGGTAATTACACAACCACGCATAAGTACACTGTAGTCCGCTCGTAGGGCGAACGGGTGATCGCGTGGCCTCAAACAGCAGAGGGTCATTGCGACGGACTGATCGCGCGTTTTAGGAACGCAAGGAACAACTCGTACCACCGCTTTCAGATCGCACTGTGCTTGTGCGCTTTGCTTCCGTGTGGCCGTGTCGGATAGAATGTACATTCGTATAGCGCGACGAATTGACGAGGTATTCACAAAAATAATGTGCAGATTTCAAAAATGCGAGTCGAAAAGAAACGGTACCATACGTCCTATCCGCGTACGGCGGCCAACTGAGATAGGTCGTTGTAGGTTAGGCGTTTAAACATTCACGACTAGAAAGGCATATGTGTATTATTGCCATATCGTTGACGGCGTAGCTAGCCAGAAAATGCGACATGGTCTCTGTTGCCGGCGAACAATTATTAGTTGCTCCTCCTGTATGGTAGTATCTAAATGTCATGGCCGGAAACCGATTGGCAGGCGAGTTGCTGTGGCACTCTTTTGTTCATCGTGTGGCAGGAGCTGCCAACTCGAGTACCTTCGCTGAGAGGAGCGGATAAGAAGAGGATGAAACTTTTCTCGACACTTACTCCCGAGTAAGACGTCTATTCCTGGGCCACGCGGACATATTCCTGTGGCTTAATTATGAGGGGGTTTAACCTACGTATTATCATATAATATGGTAGCCTCTGCATATGCACCAATGAGTATGTGTGACACAATAAAGCGAATACATCAGACAAAAAAGCGAGAAGCAAATATCGTGTACACCAACAAGCATCCGTAAAGATTGGCCGCAGACTGGAGCCTTTACTGTAGTAGCGTAACACCGTTAAAGCCATCCAGATCTAACTTCTGTGAACTTAATTGCCCCCCCCCCCCCCCCTTGGGTTTTATCAGCGATAGTCCGTGCGCTGAGAGTCAGTACTTCACTTAATTCATGATCACGAGCGCAACAGCGCACAAGCCATTTGAATACGGCAAGCCGGGATATTGGGAAGAATGAAACATGACACCGTACTTTAAGCAGTGTCATTTATAACTAGAGAAATAATGAACACAAGCAAGCGATAAGCGGAATTTTCCTATGCCTGTAAGTTCCGACTCACCAACTTAGGTTACGGTGAGATTTCCTCATTAGCCGGGGCTGGGCGAGTTCTACGCTTCGATAGGCGGCGAAAGCTCGTGAGATCCATTCCCGTCAGGCTAGCCTCCTTCAAGCCTCAAATGCAAAGACACCATTTCTCCTGTCGACATGATGATCACAGCGTAGGCGGGGTTTGATACGTGGTCACCAAGTGCCCTTTATTGATATCTAGCGCACCTGAAGCTAAGAAGGACTTGGGTATTGCGGGAGGTTGATGAGCGGAAGTTCTCTCCACGGGGCAGCCGCCGCGTATCTAGTCGATACTGTCGATCTTCTCGTCAAGCCTCTTCAGCAGGAGTAGTGAAAGTTGCTGAAGATGCCTCAAGCTGCTGCTTTACAATAATGCCTAAATCTCCCGCGGCTACAAAAGTGGCTTGCATTGAAGAGGCCTTTGCTATTTTGGTGAGTGGACTGCTAAATAAGCCATTTTTAACGACTAGAGAACTGCGTTACAGTCCCGTACGATTACATGCAGCTAAAAATATGTGAGGAGTTGGTCGGTCTGGAATGTAGAAACCCATGCGTTTCAGCGCCGACATACTGTAAGTCAGTAGTGTATATCCATCCGTGTTGATGCTTAGCATCCCAGATCAGATAGCATGGTGCGTCAAGTTAATATCACTCGCATTAAAGGTTCCATGAGCGAGAGTCGACAGTGCAGCCATGTCGTCATTTACAGAGAACATTGCAATCAATACTACAATTCTATCGGCTATTATTTCACCTTGCATTCAAGAAATGGTAGCACACACAGTCGTCGCTACAGCTTCTCTGAGTTGTTCAAATTGCAAATTTCCCGATGTGATGAACTACTGGCCTCATGAGCTGCCTCACAACACTTGGGAGTGGAGAACCCTTTAACCTAATGACAGCAAATCCGAGAGAACTGTCTTGATGCGCCCAAGGATAAAGACGCGGAGGAATGGGGCCGGATGATGGCTGCTCTGGAGTTTTCAAGTCCGACAGACATAGCTACAGGCATGCGTATAACCAGATTTCAAGGACGTGTTAGCATGTGTCTCCATGCACGCCATCTCACCAGCTGTACCTGGGATACATGAATGCTGCGTGCGCATATTATTATCTATAAGTGACGCGTTAGCCTCTACATGCCTGTACCGCACTGTAGCCACAACGTAGCTCCGATTACTACGTTGTAAAAATGTGGAATTGAGGTTAAGTATTGCAGTAATAATAAAGGCACCAAGATAAATGCGCATCCATTCGGATGTCTGAAGCCTGTGTGCTTGTTATGTAGGATCGCTTGTGTGTACAACACTGATTTTTGGTGCAACATATTCGACTGTGTGCTAGAGGTGATGGCAGGCATGATAATCTCAATTTTTCCGGTCTCTCACTGTAATGAATTGTGGTATGAGATCCTAATCATTTTTATTCTTACACAAGCGTTGGTTCACTTGCCTTTCGACTAAGAGAAGTAGCAGGTCAGGATTATGCTGGCGCTGGCCGAAGTCGCGGCCTCTCCTATATTCAAGCATGTTCTCAATCTCTCCCTCTCTCCCTCCCATAATATGCCGTTTATTTTAAGACGAAAGCCTTTAATGACTCATTCGCGCAGCCTTGACCCTGTCCGTCTGGCCACGTGAAATATCACACTTCGCGAGATTGTGACGTCATCCACATTCGAAGTCATCGGCCAGTATAGCGTGAAAAAAGTAGTTAAAATAAATGAATAAATCCTGCCCCCACTGATAATCAAACCTTCATCTCATGGGTTTCACGCCGAACGTTTTGACCAACTACGCCATGCTCAGGATCATTAACTGTGACGGTTCGTGCAGGTGCACGAGGCCGCGGATGCCGGTCATCGACTCATGGACACTGCTGGCCCCGCCATGCAGGCGTCGAGAGGCCAGACTCTAGGCATGTCCATATTTGGTATCACGGGACAAAAATACCCATATATGAACAGCCACCGACAATTCACGACCTGTGAAAGGGCGCAATAGCAAAATCCGCGAGGGAGCTAACAAAGGCAGCAGGGGACCGCGGAAAACGGTCAACCTGTGAAAAGGGGGCGCTGCAGGAAGGGCTTAAAAAGAGAAGGCGAGCGAGAGAGCGGGGATATGATCGCAGGCAGCGGACGAGATGGTCGAGCAGAACACGAGCAGGGAACACTGTGGCTGCGCCACGACCTGAGAGCACGGGATCTAGCCGCCGTTCGAGTTCGGCTCCTGTCATCTTGCCTCCAAGCCTGGCAGCTCATTTCGCCGCCAGCTGGAAACAAGGAAGCAACGGCTGCCCTTGGCATTCTACCACCTTGCCTTGACGAATATCCAGCCTTTCTTCGGATACCGCGCAACACAACGCCAACGCAGCGTCGCAGCCGAGAGACGGCAAGCCGTGAGCGAAACTGAGCGACTTGTTTTAATTATATATCATTATCATCATCGTCATCATCAGCCTGAGTATACCCACTGCAGGGCGAAGGCCTCTCCCATATTTCTCCACTAACCCGTTTCTGTGCTAGCTGCATCCACTTGACCCCTGCGAACTTCTTAACCTCATCCGCCCACCTAACTTTCTGCCGCTCCCTGCTACGCTTTCCTTCCCTTGGAATC
Organism: Amblyomma maculatum; assembly: GCA_023969395.1. Lineage (NCBI taxonomy): Eukaryota > Metazoa > Arthropoda > Arachnida > Ixodida > Ixodidae > Amblyomma > Amblyomma maculatum. The sequence continues at coordinate 83,058 of JAJIZL010016006.1, read as the reverse complement.
CAGTTTGTTACCCTAAGCGACCATCTGTTATCCTCTCTTCGCACTACATGACCTGCCCATGCCCATTTCGTCTTCCTAATTTCCACTAGAATGTCGGTAACTTGAGTTATTTCTCTGACCAACTCTGCACGCTTCCTATCTCTTAATGTTACCCCTACCATTTTTCGTTCCATAGCCCTCTGGGTTGTCCTCAACTTAAGTAAAACTCTCTTTGTTAGCCTCCACGTTTCAGCCCCTTAGGTGAGTACAGGTAAGATGAAACTGATATTACTTTCCTCTAGCGATACCGGTAAGCTGCTAGTCATAATCTGTGAGTGCTTGCCAAATGCGCTCCATCCCAAACTTATTCTTCTTGTTATTTCCTGTTCATGGTCCGGATCTGCGGTTACTACCTTTCCTAAGTAGACATATTCGCCTGCGACTTCCAGTACTTCGCTACCTAATGTAAACTGCTGTTCCTTCCAGAGGCTGTTGAACATTACTTTAGTCTTCTGGATATTGATTTTCAAGCCTACCTTTCTACTTCTGCTTTCTAGCTAGGTCACCAATCATTATTTGTAGTTAATCCCCCGAGTTGCTTAGCAAGGCGATGTCATCAGCAAATCGCAGATTACTAAGGTATTCTCCATCTACCCTTATCCCTAACTGCTCCCATTCCAAGTCTCTGAATACTTCCTCTAAGCAAGCTGTGAATAGTACTAGAGAGATTGTGTCTCCTTGCCTAACACCTTTATTCATGGGAATTTTGTTACTTTTATTATGCAGAACTATGGTTGCTGTGCAGCCACTATATATATATCTTCCAGCACTTTCACGTACGGCTCGTCTACCCCCTGATTTCGCAATGCCTACATTACCGCCGAGGTTTCAACTGAGTCAAATGCTTTTTGGTAATCAATGAATGCTATGTATAAGGGCTGGTTATATTCCGAGCATATTTCTATCACCTGATTGATGGTATGGATATGATCAATAGTAGAGTACAGTTTCCGAAAACCTGCTTGATCCTTTGCTTGATTGCATTCTAAGGTTGTCCTGATTCTATTAGCGATTACCTTAGTAAATACCTTATACGTAACCGACAGTAAGCTGATTGGTCTGTAATTTTTAAGGTCCTTAGAGTCCCCTTTCTTATGAATGAGGATAATGTTTGCATTCTTCCATGCTTCCAGTACCGTCGGTGGCACCAGGCACTGCGTATACAGGGTGGCCACCTTTTCTAACACGGTATCCCCCCCGTCCTTCAGCAAATCTGTAGTTGTCTGATCCTCTCCAGCTATTTTCTAATGCTTTCTTGACTTCGTCTTTCGTCACTGGTGGAACGTATGACTGTTTTTCTCTGCCGCCAATCTCGTTACGATCCTGACTTCTTTGGCTACTGTACATATCTGTATAGAACTGCTCGGCTACTTTGACTATCTTGTCCATATTCGTGATGACGTTGCCCGCCTTGTCCCTTATCGCATACATCTGTTTTTTGCCTATGCCCAATTTCTTCTTTACCGCTTTAAGGCTTCCCCCGTTCTTTATAGCATGCTCAATTTTCTCCATGTTATACTTCCTTATATCGGCCACCTTGCGCTTATTGATTAGCTTTGATATCTCGGTCAATTCACTCTGGTCTGTTGAATTGGAAGTTTTCATACTCTGGCGTGTCTTAATCAAATATTTCGTTTCCTTAGACAGCTTATCGGTATCCTCTCTAACTATCCTACCGCCTACTTCTACCGCACATTCAGTAATGATATCTCTGAATTTATTGTTCATTGCTTTTAGGGTAATGTCGCCATCCTCGGTTAGAGCTGAATATCTATTCTGTAGCGAGATCCTGAACTCTTCTGCCCTCCCCCTCACCGCTAATTCGTTGATGGGTTTCTTTCTGACTAATCTGTTGCGTTCCTTCTTCAGATTTAGGTTAATTTGGGACCTCACCATCCTGTGGTCACTGCATCGCACTTTCCCGATTACCTCTACATCTTGCATAATGGCGGGGGTTGAACACATTATGAAGTCAATTTCATTTTAGTCTCCCCGTTTGGACTTTTCCATGTGCATTTCCGGTTATTTCGTTTGCTGAAGAAGGTATTCATGATTCTTAAGTTATTGCGCTCTGCAAATTCAACTAGTAACTCCCCCCTGCTATTCCTATATAATATATATGTTTGAAATTATATCCCGAGTCTGTGCTTCCATCTCTTCATGCGGGCCCAGTGTGGTCCCAGGACCGGTTTAAGTAACTCGAGACATCACATTGGTGTCAGAAGTCGGGTCCACACTTAAATCATTTGGCAAAAGTTAGATTGTACCCCCCGCGAGAGCAGCTTCAGGCATTGACAATTTGGTTGAAAATGGAAGGAACCCAGTCGAGTGCATAGCCCTTTGGGGCAAGCGTATTTGCTTTAGCTAGCATTGTAAAGAAATGCACTGATGACGATAAAGGGCTGTCTATCACAGAATGTTTCGATATGGTAAAACAAGCAGGAGAGATGAGCGGTTTAAATTAAGAACAACAGCTGGCGAAGGCGAAATGTCGAATTACCTGAGCAGTACATGGTTTTTGCCTGGAGAGATGAGGGAATAAAGAACGCGAAAACATTTGCGGAAATTAAGATACTGGCACTCAAATACTTTGACAAGGGTCCTCCAAATGTAAACTTCTGGCGGTTTTTTGACACTTGACAGAATCTGGAAGAAGATACCCGCTCATTTGCTTCCCTTCTTCGTTTTCTTTGAAAGCCAGGGCCTGATAGTGCTAAGCAAAAGCACGCCAAAAAGCTGCTTTTAGAGCATATGAAGTGCCAGTTTATCACCTTGCTGAGGGATTCTGTGCGCAGGTTTGTACTGTCGGAGGCGCCAGCTAACGTTTGGATGGGCAGTTGAGGCAGCCATAGACAAAGAGCGCAATGAGTTGTTGGTTTCCAGTGAGTAAAACATGATGCTGGTAACAGAGTGAAAAGGCGCAAGCGCAGACGTGAGCGTTTCCCAGTTAGCCGATAGCTAGACCAACTAAAGGCGCTTCTTCCGGAAAGATTGAGATCAAACAAAGAGGCGATTTCCGAAATCGTGAAAGGCAGATTCGCTGCTATGCTTGTCGAGGTTGCAGGCATAACGCTAGAAACTGTCCCAGAATAATCCGCAAGTTTGAAAGGACAAATGAGCAGCAGCTTACGCTGATAGAGGCGCAACAAAAAACTACTATCCCAAATAATGTGTTGAGTCCCCCGCAGACGAGCCCGAATAGCTGTGTATTGTAAGCGTATTCGGAGAGTCCTCCACAATTGCAAAATTCGTAGTGAGTCCTCCACTTGAAATATCTTGGTCGACTCTGGCTCTAGGATAACGCTCTTAAAGTAAAAGTGTTTCGTTGTGCTCACTAGGAAGGAGATAGGCAGGTGCATGTATCCTGACATATATCCTAATAGAAGGTTTGTGGTTATCACAGGAGCGAATCTCGGTACTGGACGTCTGTAACTTTTCCGATTTATGGTCGCAAGCGAGAGCTTTTACCATCCCAGCTACATTTGTTCCAATACTGGGTCGCTCCCGGTTGATATTGCAGGGGCCGAATTACAGACGACTCACACTCACAATCACACTCACACTCACAATCTTCCTATTGGGCAGCGGCAACACGGTGGGAGTGGCCTTTCTTTAGGTCATCGACTTCTGCTGTTTACGTCATGAAACCACTTGAAGCGGGTTGAGCGACGCGAGCCGCTCACAACTCATCTGTGAGTGCTCACAAAGGAAAAATGGCGGCGGTCTATGCGGCGGCCGGCGTTCTCGTGAGGCGGGAGCAGCGGCGCCCCGATGCGATCATCAGTGAAGGACGGTGTACGAAGACTGACGTGCCGGGTGAGATGTTTCGACGCATGTTGCTACTCGAGAAGCATATAGTACAGTGACTGTGCGACGCGATGAACTGAGCTAGGTGAGTGTGTGCGGCCGAGTGCGCTGTCTGTGCGGCGACAGATAATGTGTGCACTGCGCTTTTTCCGAACTGCTAGTGGCTTCCAAGCCGCTACTGGCAACGAGGCGAACATCGGCCTCGCGCAGCCGACAGTTCGAAAGCGTGTGCGGCGTGTAGCTAGGGCGGCGACGAAGAAAGGCCTCCTTCGTCACGGCAGCATATCCGGCGTCGTCAGGTTTGTCGACGGCAGATCGGGCGTCCACGAGTAGCCTTGTGATGCTCCTGTTTTCAGATATGAGATGCCAACATGCCTTGGGCCATGAACGTCCCTGCCTGGGATCTTGGCATGATGCTTTCTTCTGGTGGCATTTTCGACTGCACACAGGTATCACACTGGTTGAGGCAGGCCTGCTGCGAGACGTCGAGTTCACGTCATTGAGCCGCGCTGCTCTTTGCAAGATAAGTTACGGTAGGCACCACATGCCTCACGTGTATTGTCGTTCTTGGGCTTTTATAAAGCTGAAACATAAGACACGTAGTACATTGTTTAAATGTCTACGTAAGAAACAAAGATGGGAATGCGTGTGTTTAATGCCTGTATTGAGTAGGAATGGGGCATCATTTATACCTATATGAAGTGCAAGGCTGTCCTTACAGCAGTGTTGCTGAAACGGTCAATCATGCATTGTCTGCACGCCCATGAATCTCATTGACAGCAAAACCTGGCAATGACCCAAGCAGCACACCAGCATTGGTCCAACAATGGTTCATCACTGGAAAATAATGGCATCAATATGGGACTGATATTGGCATTTGGGCATTTTACTACTTTTTCCATTCTTGGCCCATCTTTCGTTCCAAGATTGGTCCAGCGTTCAACCAAGCTGGAGCCACCAATGTAGGCACAATATTAGACTTTCCATTCATGCACCATGATTCTTGCCAATACTGTCCAGCATTATACCATCATTGTATCACCAATATTTGTTTAATACCAGCTATTCCATTGATGACCCATTGTCAATGCCAATATCATACCAATGGTTAGCCATTGCAGGTGCACTGGCTACTCCATTCATGCCGCATATTGTCGATACCAACATTCATCCAATGGTTTATGGGTACACCGGCTACTCCATTCATGTACCATTGATGATGTCAAGATTACACATTTTGTGGCACTGCCTGTGCCGGGCATAAAATGCAGCCGTTTTCATTCAAGCCATATTCGTGACAGCACATCGAACTTGCTGGGACAATAATGGCCTCTCAAATAGGAGTGGCCATAATAATTCAAATTGTCGCTCATGAGCAACCAGTAGATATTCACAAAACAAGGGCATGGTTCACAAAAAGATAATATTTATTGCAATTGTTACTAGACGGTAGTTGTTACTAGCCAGCGCTGAGGGCACACACAGCCGCTGCTGGCGGGGCAGTGGCAGGCAGAGTGGCAGCAGGGGCGTGCAGGGCAGTGGCAGGGTTGGGCAGGGCAGGGCGGGCTCTCGGGAAGTGGAAGGGGCCAGGGAGCTGGAGGGCACACTCATAGGCGTAGTGAGGGGGCTGACCCTGCAATTGCATTCACAGGTGGCATGCCTGGTTCGCCAGGGGAGGTTTCAGCATAACGCCTTTTTCTTCCACCCCCTCTGTAACAGGAACCAGGCAGCCATATGCGAATAAATGCGTGTGCCTCCAAATCGTCCACCGCAACTTTTTCGCAAATGGCACCTGCACAAAAACAACGAGGAAACAAAATTTACAACACTATTACGAGGCATATAAAATCGCGCGCATTATTTTAGGAAGATGTAGAAAACTCCAGGATTCATGTACCGAAATTCATGGTCAATGAGAAACACTGTACTGATGAGTTCCAGATTAGTTTCAGCTGCCTTGGGTTTATTAGGATGAAAGACGCACATACATTGCATAGCATGTGCCCTGTTGCATTTTGATCGCCTCCACAGCAATACGGCTGAGACAGCCAGTGGTTCATCCCACACTAGCAATTAGTGCTTGATTGTCGGCTCTCTCCGCATATGACTGGCGCGCTAGTTTTTTGCCGCTCCTACGCTTTCTGCGATGTGCAAAACAGTTTATACTAAATACCGTTACCAAGAGAATGTTCGGCGACCATTTGCATTTTTCAAATGGCTAGATATAATATACACAAGCGATCTAAGCCCACGACTGCTGCACTGGCCGCTGGTTAGCTGATATACGCTTTTGACTGGTTTTGTGGGTAGCTCACTTAAACGGGAGCTCACGTAAACGGGTAGCTCACAGGTGCATCATTTTTACACATATACTCCTTGTCCAAACAAATTTGATCCAAGGGATAAAAAAAACATTTCGGAGGCAGGCAAAGGAAACCAGATACATATTGCTGGAAGCTACCTTGAGCGCCACAGAAAAGATTTTGTTTGGAATCCTTAATTGACATTATTTACCTACACTACTGATTAATGACTTACACAATAAATGGTGTTGCTACTTTGAAGAGTACCGGCACAAACCGCGTTTGATTATTTGTGATAAAGAACCCTCACGTCTGCATTTTGAAAGCCAGATACAATAGGAAACCACAAAATTACAAAAATCTGATTCCCGGACAATACAATTGAGGACTTGGCTTGGCTCGACAGCCGTGTGTAGCGTTAGACCTACAAGTTGCCTATGGTTTCTTCGTCCACGCCAGCACATCGTCCAACAAGACTGTATTTGTATTTTACAGCTGAAAAATACTGTTAAACTCATTTGTATCCTTACCGCTTTGTAGTCATTATCCGCATTGCAAAGTTCGGCGCGCTCATTGTAACTCGAGCCTTCATGTGCGCCAAAGGGCCGACGCGAAGCAACCATTGCCAGCATATCACCCTTACTCATGCATGGGGCTAGCCATCATAACGGCAGGTTGTTTTGTCCGCTCAAAATCATGTTGTGAGCAGCACAATTGAGGTGCGCGAATGGGCTGGTAACAGTTTCGATATCTACATAACCCGGAATTTATCTGCAGCTGGAAAAAAAGGTACACATGAGGTTTCTAACCGCAAATATTGAAACAGGGGTTTCTGAACGTGCTCACCGACTCTAAGTCCTACTTATTGTCTAAAGTGAATATTTAGTACTTGAAGCGAATAACCTCACTTCCCTACGTACAAAAGAAAAATTTTCTGCGCTGTCCTAAGTGGCTGCCAGCAATGCGCCACCGGTTTCCATCGTCTGTTTCTAATGGTTTATTTATAACCCTTGGCTCAAGCTATGGGGCGCAGCAGGTGTAATGTAGCTTGAATAAAACCTGCAAGAGATCATATATATGGGTAGATTTGTAAGGTTTACAGATTTCACTTACAAATTCTACAGGAATTGCGCCACTGCGGCCTTTCTTTAAAATTGACACGTAATAGCACTATATTCGTGGCTAAAATAAGGTACTCAACGCATTAATTCAGCTTACCAAGTGCAGCTGTAACAGAAAGTGAGGGCTGGCGACACCTAAGGTGTGCCTAGCTTTCAAATTTTCTTAGATGGCACAACCGTTCGAAATATGGAATATTAAAAAAAAAGCCCTTGATATTGGCCTTCTCACAGCGTATTATGGGTGCCTTAGATAAGAAACATAACCGAGGTCCCATGGCCATCTTTCGTTTCCAATGAAATTTTATATGTGGTGGGCGGATATCTAGACACAAAAGAATTAACCTCTGTTTTTCAAGATACGCGTAGTTTCCTCGAAAAACAAAATTGTATGGTATATCTCTAGAGGTAGAAAACGCTGTTTTTGCCATTTCAAAATGTTGCAAGTTTGGATACCACGATTTTGTCATCTACTATTTTTTACTCACTAAATATATGAGGGTTTTACATTTGCAAACACTATTAGAAACCTGTTTTGTTTTTGCAGTTGAGTTATTAAAAAATCGCAAACTTTGCTTCAGGAGCGATACGCTGCAAAAATATTTATTTTTAACCTTATGTACTGGCATATGATGCATTAGGTTGGTTGCACTAAATGTTTTTTCATTTCCTGACGCATGTTCTTAATTCCAGGCAGTATCTGGAGCTCCAGACCGCTAGGTGTGTTCTCCACAACGCATCAAAATTGTTCAGAATTCGAAAACAGCAGTAAAGGGCAAATTTGCTGCAATTAAAAAAGATCATCTTCGATTTTCATTCAAATCCCTCTCAAAAATCTTCAGTACCTCAAAAATATCATGGACTAAAAAGTGTTGCGTTATACTGTTTAAAAATATAACATTAAATATCAAACCGAGCGCTTGTGCTGATAATGGCCAAACTCAGCCTGCATCCTTGCAAGATCCAATAATATCTTGGCACAGAAACTATTTCTGTACATTATCTAGGTTCCATTCTTTATTTTTGAAAAAATTTGAAGCTCTAGATTTGTGTGTGTTTCTGCATATTATTTTGAAATTGGACAAAAGTAAGAAAATGGTAAAATAAGGAAAACTGATTAGAATTGAAGAAACGGCCGCAAAATCAATTTTTATCAAAATCTGTGGAAACAATGCAAAGTACTTTGCTAATTTGAGTCAGTAAATATATTGAATTCTGCAAAATATAATATTAGAAATATAAAAATGCTTGTTTTTGTTCTATAGATGTGCTTATATGGCTCCGCCTTATGGAGTAGGCATCAAAACTTCAATTTAGTATTTGCTGAATTTAGTTACATTTTACCTTAAGTAAAATTTAAAACCTTGTGAGCGCTTATACACCCTTTTTCTGCTTCTGGGACAAATACTTAATATAGATAAAATGGTATTAATTCACTATTTCTGTCAATTTCATGGCAGAACGCAAGTGAAGGCTGATCTTTTTCTCTGTCCTGCATTCTTTTTTATTGCTAGGTGCGATAGTATTCAATCTAGTTTATTAATATATTATTCCATTTCTCAGCTTTGACCACCACTAACAATACTATATTTTTGAAGATGATTTTTCAATGTGTAACCTTTATAATTACAATCATAAGCAAATCGCTTTCCAGCATAATACTTTTGCTGGCGTTACAGAAAACACACATAGCAGCTTAGAGCTCCAAATTCTGCCTTAAATTAACAATATGACCTGCGTAATAAACACAGAATGTTTTAGTGCAAACAACGAAACGCGTCACGCCAGTATGTAAGGTTGAACAATAATATTTTTGTAGCGCGTTGTTCGTGAAGCAAAGTTTGCGATTTTTTACTAAATCAACTGCATCACTGAAACACACTCCTAATACTTCTTATACAAGTAAACGTTACCCAAATGCGGTGAGTAAAAAACAGTGGATGACAAAATTTTACGCAACCAGCCGGCCTCCAAACGTGCAACTTTTTGAAACGACAAAAAAGGTGTTTTCCAGCTTTAGTGATAGGCGTTTTTTTTTTTTTCGAGAATACTACGCCGCATCTGGCAAACCTAAGGGTCATTCCTTTGTGTCGAGACATTAGCCCACGACATACGAAAATTTAATTGAAAAAAAATGGTCATGGCACCACGATTACTGTTCCTGTCCGAAGATATCCATATTTGTTTTCATTTCGTCTCTAATAATAAACAGGCTGGTTTAGCCAATGCGGTGAATAAAAATATCATCGCATATATTAAAGATTTTCACGCTAAACGTTATACCTAAAGCTACCTATATTGTGACAACTGTCATACATTATTTGTAGCTGAAACAACATCACAAAAGGAATTCGATTGCAAATTGTTCGCTAGTTAAAAAGACGTACGAGATGACACACGTATACTTTGTAGAATACAATTTAGGAAAGAGCAGATACAAACTACAGGCGAATAATGCTATGATATGAAGCATATGTATTACTCCGGTTAACAGTAAAAAAATCAACTTTTAACATATTAATATATGCGGCAAACTATTGCATGCTCACATAGGAACACAATTAATGAGCTCATCCACGCATCTAATGTCTATGGGCATTAGATGTGTGGATGACTTCGTTTTATTCCAATTCGTCCGTCACTCAAAATAATTAAACGAGAAAAAAGTTAATGTCTACACAATTTTCAGTGATTATACCACAAAATATACTAAGGGGCTTCATTTATGTCACATCACCTAGCAAGTGAAATGGGATAACAGAAGTAATCAGACTCTAACCCTGATCAGCATTTCGCTTTTGCGCCATCTTTGTAAGTTTTTAGGCAGGCTTTTCCACTGATTATCCTCTTCTTTATAGCCCTGCCACCCACAAGACACAAATCTTCTGGGGGTACCGAACTGTTGGTTTTCGCACTAGTGATACAACTTAATCGATCCATTTATACGTATACAAAACACTCTCGATGCGCACCTAAAAAAAATGAAAGCATGTATGTGTAGGCGAAATGATTCACCGGCGGTTTAATAATATGATTCGAACAACAAAATCAAAGGATCACACTCGAAGTAACAAAAAAGTGGTGGAGAGATAGGAATTGAAGCAATGAAAGGCGGTTGCTTTCTGCAAAATGCCAATAGAAAGAGGTCCACCGTCTATAAGAATAGGCAATAGAAATAAGGCATATTTAAAGGTGCATGCAGCAGTTACAGTGATGCAGTGCTACCTTTTTTTAGGCAGGCTTTTCCGCTGATTTTCCTCTTCTTTATTGCCCTTCCAACCACAGGACACATATCTTCTGGGGGTTGTCGGTTTTTCGCACCAGAGATACAACTCAATCGATCCATTTCTACGTAGAAAACGCTCCCGATGCGCATCTAAAAAAATGAAAGCATGTATGTGCAGGCTAAATCATTCACACATGATAAAACAATATGATTTGAACAATGAAATCAAATGATCACACCCAGAGCAACAACAAAGTGGTGGAGAACTAGAAATTGAAGCAATGAAAGACGGTTGCTTACTGAACAAAGCCTATAGCAAGAGGTCCTGCGTCTATAAGAATAGGCAATAAAATTAAGGCACGTTTATAGGTGCATGTAGCAGTTAAAGCGATGCAGTGTTACCTTTCTTTTTCACTGCAGTGATTGGTATAAATATTACAGCAATTGCTAGGCATCTCAGGTAACCCCATTGAAAACTTCATCCAAGGTACCGAGGAGCAGTGGCGTGTTATTTGCAGCTGTTAACGGAAAGACAGGCTATCCTATGAGTTCATGCGCATTTCCTCCTTTTTGTACCTCGAATAAAAGCGACTGAACAGTGAGTGTTGTAAGAGGTGCAGCGTCCCTAGGAATGGGGAACAAATTAAGTTTTAGTAAACAGAGGTACAAAAAGAAGCAAATATGCCTGCAATAATAGCATGATGGTCTACCTTTTGATCAACAGTTGTAAACAACCTGTCACTGCCAGTCGGTTCTTTAGATAGGCTTATCAATGCCAGAGCTTAAAGCTAAGAGCAATATGAGTAATATTTATTGCGGTCACGGCCGTAAACAATTCTAGCGGAACACTCCATTACTGTAACTATTCAACCGTCCATTTATACATGTCGTTCATTAAAGAACCATGCACATCATATTAAGTTGCTCTTTTCTACTCCCAACTGATTTCCTATAGAATTAGAATACGTGGATCGCTGCTTCAGTTTCAACATTCTTGCACGATGGCTGTGGCGTGCACCAAGGGGCTACCATGGCGTGCACTTCATGCATACGGTACGGTACGTAAGGTACACATGGCGGAAATAGAATGGTGGCGAAGGCTGGGCCCAAAAGCGGTTCAGCGGTACCGCAGCAAAGCCACAGGTCGGGGGGCCAACCACTCAGATTAGGAAATTATATTACTACAAATTAAGAAGTATCAATCAACATAAAAAGAATAGACATTTTCATAACTTCATTTGTGAATGAGGTACGGTATTTTATAAATACATTCTTGACTTCTTTTTTAAATGTTGCAACACTCTTATCGCCCCACCCCCTTGATGTTGCATCGGTCAGGAGGCGCTGCCAGAGGTAACCGAGGCAACGGAGATAACGAAGCTGACGAAGCACGGAACGGTTTCTTATTGCTGTCTGCTCCTCGTCTGCTGTGGTGCGAGCCTTGGTGCGCCCGGGAAAGCGTAATTTAGTTCGCAAGTCTGAAAATGTCCCTTTTGCGAAGATTTCGACGTCCTTGCTGGTCGCTGCTCTGTCGCCTTTTGGTGAGATTTAATATGACCCTGCAGGCGTGTTTTTTTGGTTTCGTCCCCTTCGTCGTGCGGGCAGTGCGAAGTCTTTTTACAGCAGTGTATCGCGCTTAGCGTTTTATCGCAAGAAGAGCCCGCACAAAGTGAGGAAGCGATGCTCTGTGGCGCGTTGCGACAGCGTGGACTCAACCGTCGGTGTCTTATTACACCGATTCGCGGCTGACTTTCACCGGTGAGCAGATCTGGAGGTTGCACATAGACTCAATGTACGCTCTAATGCTCCTGTGTTAAGCACGTTTGTTGATTCTAAAGCTGTCTGGACTGGTGCAACCTTGAAATTGCCTTGAAAATTGCTGTATAATTTCTTCCGAAGAATTTAAATGTGAAGAATGATCCCAGTGCTCTATGCTCCACGTATGTTTTGATGCATCTACTAATTCATGACATCTTTATTTCAATTGCAGCTGTCATAGCTTTGTTTTCTGTACATGCATGTTTCTTATCTGGTGATGTTTTGTGGCAGGCACTTCAAGCCTTTTCCATGTCTCGGCTGTGATCACTGAGATGATTAGCCCGCTTAAACAGCGCTACTGTTTGTGCTGTCGGCGACATGCATTTTTATTGTTGTGATTTGCTGCTGTATTTTATTGATTGATGCAATAAACCATGGATATGAAACCATAATTGTTCACTTGGTGCACTCTGTTACGAACTGGGCACGACTGCCCTGTTGCACCAGTGTCTGGACCGCACCTTAGTGTGCCGAGGGGCAAAGTAAATGGCCAAAGGACTTGCAGCAGTATTTGTATTATGAATTTGCATGCGTGGTCTCTATTTGGAAGTGTTGCTGCCTTTCTATGCCGCCACCTTTGCCAACCACTTTCATTGCGCTGGAGCAACTGCTTATAAACAAGGGCGTAAACAACAGAAACTAGAGCTCTTTTAGATGGCAAAGGTTGGCGCGCACTGAAAGGCAACAACCTTCAAAAAATGCAGGCTCGTCAATGCAACACGGCGGTTTAAAAAGAAAACTTGTTTATAATTCGCTCCAAAGTGAACGTATGGGTGACGTCATTGACGTCATGGCCCCCCAATTTTCATTGGTCGCTGGAGCCCATGAGCCGCCATGTTTTGTACGTATGGGCGTCTATGGAGCCTTCGCTACCATAGTACATATACCTTGAGGTACAAAGAGCTGTAATTGCCGAACAGGTGGACCTGACGGCCTGTCCCAATTCGCCTGAAAGTGCGCGCCGTGATCGAGCGCTTCGCGAGCAATATATTTTGGACGATATGGTAGCCTCATACCGGCCGTCAATGTTTTGTACAATGTGTCCCGCGTGTACGTTGTTTACTTTGCAGTGACAGGGACGCAGTGCACACACGGCTTATGTGCCTTTTTGCTTGTATTGTTATTTTCCCCCGCCTTCGAAGCGCGTCTGCGAAATCGCTCTCCTATTGTCGCCGCTTTCTGATAACGCCCTCACCTGAAGGCGCGTGCTCAGAAGGGGGGCGTCGATTAAGAAAATTTTGAAAAGGGGCTCACTTGCGCTGTTCACGGCTTTCAATTCCTCAATATGATATTAACCATTCTAAAAGTGGTGGTTCATTATGACTTAATTATAGCCTAATCATCAAGCGGCATCACGCACATAATGTCCGCCCCACTGTAAAATTCGCTTGCACAGACGGCACGAACAGTTTTCAAAACTTCGTCTGTACATCTGAAAACAAAAAACTGCCCTTAACTCTTCACAAAATCCAAAAACTGTGTGAACATGGCTTCCTGCGCGCAGAAGAGAGGCTGTCCAAAATATATCTACAAAGCCGGGTGCATAGTATCTGGTTACTAATTGATTGCGGCGCGCTGCACAGTTAAAAAACTGCGCAAATGGCTGCCTGCAGTGTTCTGTCACGCGTTGGTGGCACACACACCTGTTACGCACGGCTCCTCTATTTTCGGCGCAAATGCTATTCATATTGCAGCCAGCAAATAAGTCCACGCACTTGCTTGCATGTAACCCGGACGAAAATTCGCTTAGTTCTTGAAGTCATGCTTCGCGCAGTTGTTTCGAGGAGAATACGGAAAGAGAACATTTGGGACTGGTAGGAGATTATATAGAACCAATTATGAAGCAATGGCATGCTGCAAAGATATATACTCACGGTCTAAGATGACGGCGTTCATTGAGTCCGATAATGCCGATGGTATCCCGCCGTTGCTGTAATCCGTACTGCGGCAACATTTCAAAGCTCAGCTATTGACTGATATGTAGCAAGCACAAACCGGAGCACATGGACATGTATAGGCGCAAGAAAATTATGCACAGCACAATGAAAAAGAAAATTAATGAGAGAAGAAATTAAAGAAAGGTTTAACAAGCTGTCACAAGTCTTGTAGCGTCTTCAACAAGCTCTGAAATGAACGCTTCGGGAGGAGGCCGCACAGCAGCGCAGCTGGGGATGCTTTCTGTTGTGTCTTGCACGTAGACGCGTAGGCGAGGGGGAACAACGAACCACTCAACTAGGGGGCGATTCCCGCCGCGGTGTTGTGTTCGCAAGGGCTGCGCGTGGGAACGAAGGACCAACGACCTTCTCAACATTCCATTCCTCTTTTACCCAGCCCTCTTCTGCTTGCACCGGCCAGCGTGACTTCGGACCCTGCCGATGAGCGGCCGCCAGCGCGCACCGCTCGAGTCGAGTTCTAATAAATAGTTTTGTTTTGTGTGTTCGCGAACGCATTGTTTCTTCAAGCCAACCACGGACATAACATTTTCTAAAAAAATAGAAAGCCTCCCCATCTACCATCCACATTCTTGCGTAAATCCATACAGTTGGGGCATCGGCAAATGCGCGCGTCCCCTCCCTTTCGCCACCTATGATCGAACAAAGGATGGTCGTTCGACCTTTTATATTTACTTCAAAATATTATATATTGTTTGATGACTGATTAATAATGTCAAAGAGGCGGAGTTCCGAGCTTCTCTTCTATTCTGGCCAACTTTGGTTATAGATTATACAAATTATGCTCAAGTTAGCTAGCTGAAAACTATCTGACTAAATATATACATGTTTTTATTTGTGCTCAGTTAATGTTCGCTTTTCGGGTATGAGTAGATGTTTTTATAAAAATTCTCAACATCGGCCCAGGAAACGAAAATTTTCCTAATTTGCAGGCCTTTATTTCAGAAAAGGTTCATGGTAGAGCAGCAATAATTCCACACTATGTTCTCAGCATAATTATCCGCAAACAGCTAAAGCTCATATTTTTATGACGTTTGGATACAGAGATACGATCGCGCTAATTTACAGAAAACAGCGAATATTGAAAATTTTTAGAAAAAAAAACAGTTTTCACATTGTTTAAACTTTTTCCACCTATTCTACACTACCTCAGCTTTCAAAACCATTAAAACACCTTGCATAATTTTGTTGCGCAAGTAATTATGTCCACTTCGATAAAGCCTTTGTCCAATTATAGCGCACCGCGCTGTTCTGAACATTCTACGGAATTTGTGAATTGTTCAAGGTTTTTAAATTTTGGCATATAATTTTGCAACAGGGAGAAATATATTTACAAAAGAGGATTAAAGATATATACATTGAGGAACAGCCAAGGAGCCAGGCTACGAGGGCCCCCCATTCGACGCACTTCTTTTTCTTAATCTTCCACAAACGAGCGCGCCACTTCGTCCTCATCATTCTCCAGCTGTAACAATATTTCTTCGCTCATGTTTTGTCTCGACTTCGCAAATCGACAGTGACAGACACAGCAATGAATGATTCAGAATCAATTTTGGGCGCGTCGAGGTCCTGATGCGCTGTGGCATCAGGCAACACACAAACGTTTTTCGCAATCACCTTCACCTTAACGCGGATTGCACAAAAAGACGATAACGTTCAATGAGCAAGCAACATATTCCAAATCATTTATTAGAATGAAAGAAATGGAAAGGGCATGGAAAACTGCCTCATTAAAACAGTGTTTCTGGCTGCATTCGTTTTTTCGAATGACTCGACAGCGCACATTATTTTCATTCCTGTACAGTTTTTTTTATTCCTTTGCCACGCGCCTAGCGCGGTTGGAATGGTCAAACTCTAAACTAATAGGCAGAACAAACTATTTTTGTTGTTTATTGGCGATATATATGTTGTGCACCATATAAATGTACCGGGGCCTTCATCCTCGCAGTCTGCACTAAAAACTGTCATTTTTTTTTTACCACCGTGAGAAGGCCCAAAACTAAAATGGTAACCTCGCGAGTCTTCCGGCTTTTCATTTTCCAGTGATTGCGTATAGAAAGTACACACATCTTATTCGGTCCTTTCTCCAGGTAAACAGACGATGCTGCGCGTAGTTCCTTCTGGATAATACAAAAGCACTTGAACAAAAACATCGCTGAGAAAATGGTCATTTGTTCCTTCAACTTGAGGCAACGTTTTCCTTCTCGGCAATGAAAAAGCTACCTTCTAATCACTAATTTAATGTGACATGGACATGCTATGGCGACACGATTTCGTTTGCATGCGCGTTCTCACTGACAACTGGATTTGTACTATAGGTTATGTATAGATGCAGGGATGTAATCGGCGTCCAATGCAGGCATATTGGGTCGTGAGTGCTAACCCGTCTGGGGTATACATATGTGGTCGCACGGTCGTGCTATGATCAGATATAATTGTGCGACAAACGTATGCGCCTGCGACGAAATCTGCATGCATGCCAATAGGCTAAAACCGTGAACACATATAGCTGACCCCCAAAGGTGCGCCGCATATGAGCGCACCGAAAATACGAATCCAGACAGTTGCAGCGGTACGTGCTTGAATGCGTTATAGTAATTGTCGTCCCGTACGTGGTACTCTGTGAGGTCCGAACGATCGGCTGAAATGTTGTCGGAATTAAATGCCACGGTTTGGCGTCCAGCGCACGTGTATTCAACCATAAAAATGGAGAACTTGTTTTGATTGAATGGTCAACGGAAAATATTCACTTCGGCAGCCCATTAAAACTGCGTTTTTAGAATGGCAATGACAATTTCGAGATCAGGGCACAAAGTGGTCCATCGTGGGCAGTTTTCATACAGGGATAGCTAATACTGGAAAACACAAGACAAATTGCAATGGTCCATTACAGCCAGTTTAAAAAAACGGAACGGTCAACGTCGGAAGAACACAGGACACCTTGGTCCATTGTAGCCAGTTTTAAAAACTGAATGGGCAACGCCGGAAGAACACTGGACAACATGGTCCATTGTAGCCAGTTTTAAAAAAGGAACGGCCAACGACGGCGGAACACAGGACAACTTGGTCCATTGTAGCCATCTTTAAAAAACTGAACTTCCAATACTGGAAGAACAGAGGATTACATTGTCCATTGTAGCCATCTTTAAAAAACTGAACATCCAATAATGGATGAACACAGGACAACTTGGTCCATTGTAGCCAGTTCTAAAAAACGGAAAACCCAACGACGGAGGAACGCAGGACAGCTTGGCCCATTATAGCCAGTTTTAACACCCGGTGCGACCATTATTGGAGGAAGAACGGCAATCTCGGTCCAATATAGACATTCTGTACGGACGGCAGTGCCAATATCGGGAACTCACTGTGCATCTTGGCCCAAGCTAGCCAGTGCTAGCTATTGGCAGCGCCAACACTGGGAGAGCATTGGCTAGTCTGGGCCATTGTTGGACATTGTGTTGACTGGCATATCCTATGCTGGGAGCATGCTGGTTAGGCTGGCCCAATGTAGGGCCACTGTTTGCCGTCGTACTTACAACTTTGGCCCAATGCTTTGTGCTGCCTGGGGAGCTACGTGATGGGACCCTCCATTGTGTCAGTAAGGCTGTTAAAGTTTCAGACTGTTGAGGTCGACAACGACGAAGAATGGGCTTAACAACAAGCCATTTTCGTTTATGCTGGTGAGAGGGGCACCTGTTGAAGACATGGCTGCCAGTGTTATAGAATCCCAGTTCGGACTCTCTCTCTCTAGAGGAGTTATAGAACAAGGCATACATCTCCACAAAGTTAATGGTGGATAACTGCATCGGCGTGCTGAAGACCTGCTTCCGGTGCTTGCAAAAATACTAGACGCTCCTCTACCAGCCAGAGCGTGTAGCATTTGCGGTCTTGCATAACTTCTTTGGATGTCTTCCTGCCTGCAGACGAGGAGGGTGCTGCTAGATTGGACAAGAAAGGGCCACACCTGTGTACCGTCTACTTGAAGTGGGATCACTGGTGTCATGCATACCTCTAGGGAAAAGCCATACAGAATCATGCTGTGTGCCTGTTCTACAGAACCTGCCACCATGAGGCTGGCACAGCTGCACATGGTGCGGCAACAGCTGCGGCGTCAATCCCGACACAGCAATCGGTCGTGATATACCATACGTAGCTGACCAACTCATCACAGGCAGCCAAGTGCTGCGTCTTCTCATTTCATGTCTGTGCGAAGAAACCTGTTGTGGTAAAGTGCATCTTCTCGAATTATGCGTTAAAACGCCTCATCTGTCAAGTCAAATTTCTCTTCTTACACCCCCTTTCACTGTTGCTTGCAACCGTGCATGTTGTTGTGTGTGTGTATGTGTTTGAGCACATACATAAAGTGTTTCACAACGAGGCAGCAATTGCGATGCCTATCGGAATGGGGAAGTCTCATAGAAGTTTTTTAGAAGCACGTGTATTATTTTCCTGCAGCATTTCACACGCTTAAATATGCAGCAGCGAGACCAACTGCCTACAGCACCATCGGCTGTTATTTACATGTGCTGCACAATTGTGCTACACAAAGGGGACAAACAATAATAATGTTTTAGAGACTAAGCTGGCACAGTACTCATCGCAGGTCTGGCTCACTTCAGCAGCAAGAAATGAACGTACATAAAACTGTGCGACAGAGGCAAGACAAAAGAATAGTTGCTTAATGATTACAGGCTGGCACAGTATTTATCATAGGTTTGGTACATTTCAGAAGCAGGAAGCAAAGTATTGCACTTAACAGTGCAGAAACATTACACAAGTGGTGCTATGTACAATGTTTGCACAGAGCATTCTCCATCAGGGAGCCTTTAAGGACTACAGGCCTGCATATACTGTTAGGATGAACAGAACGCAATTGCTTAATGCTAAACAGTGTAGCATATTAAGGATAAAGCTGTCAAATTGAATGCATAACATTGCGAGTTTTAGTGCTCACAGTGATTGTATCATAAGTAGAAAATCCCATAGGTATACAAACTGGTACAAAAACGTCACATATGCATCAAGCAAATGGTGTGTGGGCAGAAGGTATCGCTCAAATGCAAAACAACCCAGTCATGGAGAACGCTGACAAATAAAAATAAAATACAGCACACACTACAATGGACGCTACATCAAAAGTCCTGTAACGATGGCACTGCAGTGAATGAAGGCTTCAGGTTCAATCTCGGCAGGGGTGGAAGCATTCTCATGGTCATTTTCTTTCCTAACTATCCAGCTACATAAAAACTAATGATTATGCAACCACAGAGCTTCATTTTTGCCTGCACTACATGCTTCACAGTCGTCTTGTATTTCTTAAAAAGAAACAAATAGAACTACAGAGCCTGCACATTGCACTTTCAGCTCTTTTCTCATCGATACTAGTTACCGCCGACCAAAAACACCTTCGCAAGTTGTCTTTGTCCATTTCCGTGTCAGAGCTCCATGAAATTTTATCGCTGCAAGCCCCAAACTTCGATTGCATTCTATTAGATTTTTAGCATGCTTACGGCACCCGCAGTGTACTTCGATTTCAGACGACGCTACAAAAAAAGCAGCTTCTTGGGGAATCAGCTGTTTGCTTGCAGGCCGCCATGTGCACGTCATGACGCCGCCGGCGCACCCTCGCGGCGACCAAAAGTACCTAATAGCAAGTGTAATTACAAAACTAAGAACACTTCTACTTGAGACTAACGTTCAATATTAACGTTATTGAGACTAACGTTATTCAATATTAAAAATAGTACCTTGCCGAAATAAACCTTTGTTTGTTTTACTTATTACGTGTTACAAAAAGTTAGAAGACGGTCCCTGGTCATTTTTCTGCCACACTGTGGCAACAGCGTTTGCCGAAGATTCGGAACTACCGGGGCTGAGCCACATTAAAAGTCACTGGTAATTGGACGATTTTGTACTTCGTCACAATTGATGTCACGGCTCCGTAATTTTGACGTCACGCTCACAAACTTGTGAGCGGAGTCCGTAATTCGGCCCCACATCTCGTGGGTCAGGACATGCTGCGGCAACATGGCATTGACCTGCCTTTGCTGCCGCGGGCATCTAATGCCATTATAAAACCGAGAGGCTGAGTATGTGACACGGGCGAACCATGCGAAGCGGCGCGCGAAAGACGCGCCAAAACAAGCGTGAGTTAGTGTTCGGACAATTGGAGAAACAGTGGTGCTACCTAGGTCACAGATAATGTGAGTGGGCTCGGTTTCGGCTTACAGGAGTGCTTGAACATATAGAAGGGCTCGCAATAAGACTGAGTATGGCGGGCTGTGTTTTCAGGGTAGGGTCAAAGAGAATGGTTCATGTCCACTTGTGTAACTTCTCACAGGAAGAGCTCCACCTGCCGAAAACCGTAGCTATATTTACTACGGCTGAGGTGGATGAGATGGGTGCCACAGTTTGCTCCACAAGGCTCGTCAGTGGAGGGAAAAATAAAGAATCGATCCTGCATTTCGACCTCTCTCATATCAACAGCCAAGATAGAGAGTTGGGAGTCTCCTACATCGTTACTCCGGTGTATTTGCAGCATCAAAGCTGGATGTCGAAAGTGCGGAGTGATTAAGCACCGTATTTTCACCGGCGAGTCACCGCCAGTGTACCAACGGGCCTATACAATTTCTTAATCCCAAAGAGGAAATGGATAGGCAGGTCCAGGAGTTCATCGAGGAAGGCATTGTTGAGCACTCCAAATCTCCGTGGAAAGCACCGGCGCTTCTAGTTGAGAAACCCGATGGTTCATTTTGTTTGGTAAGAGAATACCGGCAATCGAATTCCGTTACGAAAATAGACCCCTACACTCTGCCACAAGTACAGGAAACCCACGCGCAGCTAGGGTCAGTCAAATAATTTACGGTCGTTGATCTTGCATCGGTGTTTTTTCAGATTGGAATGGATCCGCAGGATGTCGGGAAAACCGCATTTAACAACTTATCTGGCCATGTTTAGTTGAAAATCATGCCGATGGGACTTGCAAACAGCCCTGCCGTCTGGCAGAGAATCACGGACGTAACTTTAATTGGTATGCTGGAAAAGAGGTGCTTCCCCTATTGCAAAAAAGAGTGTCACTGGGAGCCAGCGCCCCAGCGCCATACCTGATTATGGTCCCAGTATGACGCTGGACACTGGGCGCACTGGGACGCGGCATACTGGCACGCTGCGCGCTGGCGGCACTGTTCGCCCGGAAAAAAAAGGCGTGGGATAAAAATTAAAGTAAAAAGTAACGAAACAAGTTAGGTACATAAAAAAACCTAAAAAAAAAAAATTTAGTGCACCAAGCGTGCCTCGAACTAAGTCCCTCGGTACATACCAATCACTAGCTCAGCACGCTAACCACTCGGCCACGCCGAGAACTGGATTTTCATAAACATATTTGCATTTTATGTCATGACCCGCATTTATAAGGTTGGGACTCCATGTTTTGCAGTCTACAGGCCATTGCTACCGTTCTAACAATTGCAACTTCTTGATCATTTTAGCTTGCTGTCTGCTCTCACGACTTGCAACTAATGTTCTGGGTGCCTATGCGCGCTATTTTGTGCACTGGAATCATTTTAACATGTGGAGTTTGACATCGCTGGCAAATTTACCAACGCCGGCTCTTGGGTGGTGCTCAGCTACCGTGGGCGTAATTTCCGCTGAACATGGAGCTTTAGTAGAAGCCTTCAAGGAAAAACGTGCGACCAAGCTTCAATACCGGCAAGCGCCGCAGCGATGACCCTAATTACGTGTAACTAAACCTTATTTGTATGTAAACATTGCGGGAAGCGTTGCGATGACAGAGGGCTCGGCTGCTTGATACGCAGAGTAAGAAGGAGCGCAAAAGCTTGAGAAACACGCCAAATATTATGCATTACAAGCGCTGTATGTTGTTTCTTTTTCTCTCATGGACCCACCGCTCGGTAAACTACTCTCTTCCTCGTTTTAGTTTTTCTTTCTGCTGTTTATACTGGGCCGTGGTGCAGGCTACGCTCGCCTGCGATTGAGCCCGCATTGAACATTTTGGCAGTAATCATTGTGTTAGAGTGCCCTTAAGATCAGCTGTGAAGTTGGTTATGCATGGTAGCCCACATTATTCAATTCCAGCTTTAGTAGTGCGTTAATCGTCAGTCTGTCATGAGATCGAGGCGCGGCGATCGTTGTCGCTCTCGAAACGCTCGAAACGACCTATCGAAACATGGAAACTCTAGAAAAAAGATACTGCCTCTGTTTTCTTACAAATGCGCAACGACTTCGCAGCAAAAAGCGCTTGCTTGAACCATATTTTTCATATGCCCCCCGATGGTCGATTGAAAGTACGCTGTTGCCCTGTTGGCCCCTGAGGGATGCTACTCCGGCTGACGCCGCAGGCCGCACCGGCTATACTGCACTCTTAAAAAAAAGGTAGTAGTGGTTACTAACTTTTAGGGTAGTAACTGCTTGTCACATATGTTACTAGCTAGTTAGTAAGTGCAGGTTAGTATCTGCTAGGTAGTAGCATATACTACCCCTAGAAGGTAGTAATCAGAACTACCTCCAGTAACTTTTACTACTTCTAGATGTAGTATCAGCAACTACATTTAGTAAACTTTACTACCTATATAAGGTAGTAAGAGCAACTACCTTTACTAGTATTCACTACCACTGCAGGTAGTGAGAGTAGCTACTTTTAGCAAAATTTACTACCTATAGAAGGTAGTAAGAACAACTACCTTTACTAGTATTCACTACCACTGCAGGTAGTAAGAGTATCTACCTTCAGCAAAATCTACTACCTATAGGAGGTAGTAAGAGGAACTACCTTTAGCAAAATACACTACCTCAGAGGTAGTAATAGCAGCTACCTATATCAACATATACTAACTCTGTAAATAGTAACAACCACTACTTTTAGCAATATGCACCACCTACAGCAGGCTGTAACAGTAATAAACTGCCATAAAAATACTACACATTTAACAAACTCCTCTGCTTTGTTGCTATAACCACTAACCTGAACGCTGGATTACATAAGATGGAAGCACTCAAACAGTGGTTCCATACATGGCTTCCAAAAAAACAAATTGGACACAAGTGTGGCTAAGAAGATGAGACTTTATTTCTCATTATTCAGTTCAAGCATTCAACTTTCTAAACAAAAAAACAATTGCCCGCATCACAAGTGGTGAAAAGGAGATTTGACTGAAGACGAGAAAACTACACAAAAAGAAAGCAGGTACTTTTGTTCTGTTTTGGTTATAACTTATCACACATTCATATGAGACAGTGTATTT
>JAJIZL010016006.1:13955-54535 GCA_023969395.1 Amblyomma maculatum | reverse complement strand
CATCGCAGTGTGTGTGTGTGTGTGTGTGTGTGTGTGTGTGTGTGTGTGTGTGTGTGTGCGCGCGCGCGGTGAACTACTAATGCTCGGCGAATAGTCTCTCTTAGGAACGGATGGGACTGCTCGTGCACGTGCACGAGGCCACGAACGCCGGTCAGTGACTTATGGAGACTGCTGACCGCGCCATGCCGGCGTCGAGTGGCCAAACTCTAGGCATGCCCTATTTGATATCACGGGTCAACTCGCCATATATGAACAGCCACCAAGTATTCCCGACCTGTGAAAGGGCGAAAGGGCAAGAGACATGGCGGAGCTAACAAAGGCAGTCGGTGGCCAGGGAAACCGGTCAACCCGTGAAAAGGAGGCACAGCAGGAAGGGCTTAAAATTTCAGGGGGCACTCTGGCTCACTAAAGTGCTTCAAGCGGAAGCCTTCCCCGCCGCGCTGCAGAGGCATTCACTGCGAGACCATTTGTGATTGACTATAATTGTGACAGATACTGCGCCTTTCCATTGCTGTCAACCAATTTTAAGCGCCGGTGATGCCGGCTGTACTGCGTCTATTTCTATATATGCTTTGTGGTGCGGCCTTCAACGAAGCAACAAATCAAAGATGCCGCACGAACGCTTGAATAGAATGCCCGGCGGGGTAAGCTTCGTATATGCGTGAACGTCATCATCTGTCATGACGTCATCACCAGATATGACGTCGATATTACTTCCTTTTAGTAGACATGACCGGATGTGCATCTGGCCATGAAATCACAGCCGATGACGTCACCATGTGACAGTTATGGACACCTCGAAATGTCTAGCCATTACTATTGCTAGTGATAGTTAACCATAACTTGCGCTTTCTGAGTACTAGTTAGTGTTAGTTAAACACCCCTTAACTAGTTAGTGATGGTTATTGATACTCACGATGACAGCCAATTTCATATTAGCATCTACTGACCTATTTTATTATTAGTCGTAAATTATCATGAAATTACCTTGAAAATTCCTTAAATCATATTCCGATATCATTCGATTCCTATTGATTAAGTATTGATTGAATAGGGATTAATATAGGTCCACATAAGGCATGTACCAGAAACACGGGCACATTTGCTAACGACAGTATCAGGCATTAAAGGTGGTGGTGAACTCTTTTATTGCGCCCCAAAACAGGGGACCAGTCAAAGGACCGGTTGCGCTGACTTAGAGGAGGTCGGCGGGGATCCTTTGGGATGCCGCGGCCTCCACCGCGCGCTGGATAAGCCAGCGTTGGTCTGCTGGCTCGGAAGTACACAGGAGAGACTCCCACGTCTCTGGGGTGTTTGTGTTGTCTGTGTTGTAATGTGTACAAGTCCACACCATGTGTATGAGTGCGGCCGGAGTTGAGCAGTGTTTACACATGGGGGCTATCTGATCCGGAAAAATCCTGCTGTATAAAAGGGGGTGTGGGAAGCTGCCAGTTTGTAATTTGCGCCATTGGACGGCCTCGCGTCTTGTTAGATCGCGGTGTGCGGGAGGATATGTGCATCTTTGGAGTCGGTAGTGCTGGTGTATGTCCGTGCAAGTGGTGAGTAGAGACGCGCGTGATATATTAGTGTCAGCGGAAGCAGGGTGGCTGATCATACTCTCGGCTCGGCAGCTGAGATCTCGAGCGAGAGTGTTTGCCTGGGCGTTTCCGCTGAGCGACTCGTGGGCTGGAGCCCAAAGAAGTAAGCGAGATGTGGAAGAGGGTGCTGTAGAACGTAGAGTGTGTAACGCCTGGCAAGAGATACGGCCAGCATCGTAATTGCGAATAGCCTGTTGAGAGTCACTGATGACGACTTTGGTATTAGGGTCGGCTAGCGCTAGCGCAATGGCAACCTCCTCAGCTGCGGTGACTGTTTCTGCATTGCGAATGCTGTAGGCTGTGTCCAGCTGCGGTGAGGGGCGAGAGCTACCGCCACCATTGCTGGCCTCGATGGATGGTAAAAGGCGTCCGTATACGTGACGTCCGGACGTCCACTGCAGCGTTTCTCGAATTGACGAGCCCGATCGGCCCGTCTCTCGGCGTGGTGTTCCGGGTGCATCCGTTTGGGAATGGGAGGAATGCGGAGATTTAGGCGATATTCCGGTGTAAGTTCAGCGTAACTTGGGGCCGATCTCGGCGGGGAGATCCCAACTTGCTGCAATACCGCTAGGCCAGGGTGTGTGAGTGAGAGCCGCTCATACTGGGCGGTGAGGGTTGCCTCGATCAGTTCGCTCACGGTATTGGAGATTCCGAGAGCCATGAGCTTATGGGTAGCTGTGGACATGGGAAGACCTAGGGCCGTCTTGTATGCTTTTCGAAGTGACGCCTCTAGCCGTTCGCTTTCGGCACGAGTGAGACGTAGGTAGGGTCCAGAGTAGGTGATGCGGGAGCAGATGAAAGCTTGAACGAGGCGCAGGAGGTTGGACTCTCGCATGCCATGATGCTTGTTGGAGATTCGCTTAAGGAGGCGTGCGATCTGTACAACCGACTGATCGATGTGTTGGATCGTGATGTTGCTGCTGCCATTGGCCTGTAGATGCAAGCCCAAGATCCTGATGTTGTCTGTTCGAGGAATCGGGTTTCCTTGCACCTAGAGGTTGATGTCAGGAAGTATATTTGAAGGGCGTCGTCCCGGGGAAGGGATGATGATATACTCGGACTTTGTCGCCGAGCAAGTAAGGCCAACTGTACTTAGATAATCTCCAATCCGTTCGATCGCGGTCTGTAAAGTCTCTTCAATCTGGCCGTCACTGCCGCGCGTGATCCAAAGTGTGAGGTCGTCAGCATAAATGCTGTGATGCAGGTGGGGGATGTCGGCCAGTAGCATCGACAGGCCTATCAGTGCGACGTTAAAAAGCATCGGCGAAAGTACGGCGCCTTGCGGTGTGCCACGGTTTCCCGGAGAGATGATGGAAGGATCTCCAGTGGCGGCTTTAAGTTGCACTGTGCGGTCGGTGAGAAAGTTTCGGATGTACGCATACATGCGATGTCCAACACCGAGAGCTTGAAGTTGTTGAAGAATCGCTTCATGAGGACGTTGTCGAATGCCTTGGCAACATCGAGGCCGACGATGACTTTCGTGTCTAGTGTACGTCTCATGACTACCTGATGATGGAGAAGAAGCATAATGTCCGGGGCCGCTGAATGAGGGCGGAAGCCGAACATTGTCTCTGGTAGAAGATGGTTGTCTTCAAGGTATCGTGAGAGTCTGGTCTGGATAACGTGTTCCATCAGCTTCCCAACGTAGGACGTGAGAGAGATGGGACGGAGGTTGGCCAAGGTTGGTGGTTTGCCCGGCTTCGGAATGAGGACTAGATTGGCGCAATTTCCACTCTTTAGGGATGGTACCGCTGGCCCAACATTCTTGAAAATAGTCGGTAAGAGCATGAATGGATGCGTCGTCTAGATTCCTAAGCATTTTATTTGAAAGGCGGTCAGGGCCGGCCGCCGAAGTCGTCTTGAGGCGATTGAGTTCTGCTCGGACCTCCGCAAAAGTGATTGGAGCGTCTAGACAGAGATTGTCCGCGCCCTGATAGAAGGGGAGGTTGGTTGTTGGTTCAGGGCGGATGTAAGTATTTATAAGCTCTTGTTTGAGCTCGTCAGACGTGCCAGGATACTGGTGGAAGATTCGCTCGAGCTGTTGGCGTGTCTGGAGTTTGCCTCCTGCTGGGTCGAGTAAATGTCGAAGGAGGTTCCGCTGTAGACATTAATTATAAACTGACTAGTGCAACGTTTACGCGAGGGTCGAGGTAATATTTCTAAGAAGACGTATTCGGGGAAAGTTGGATCTAAATTGTGCTGGAGGACAGTGAGATTACGTTTGACGAGAGTAGCTATTCGAGGTTTGACTCGTTCCGGTAGGTATGTACTGTAACTGGCAAGTTTCGTGTTCTTCTCGCATTCCTGGAGAGCTATTAGTTCGAGGCGATCACTCGCGGCGAGGAACTGCTGGAGGACCGGATGCTTACGCGCGAATCCACGACAGTTCCACTGCCAGATGGTGGTGTTACCCGAGCTGCTCGCCATGATTAGGCTGGGATAGTTGTGGGGTTTGAACGGGTGTCGGCGCAGGGGCCGCGGGTACCACGGCAGCGAGGAGTTTGCCCTGTGCTTCTATAGCTTTGCTCAGCATCTCAAATTGTTGTCTGACTTGTGAGCCGATTGTGTGGAGTGAGCATTCTATGTGTGCTTCTAAAGCCTTGATGCGAGTTTGACTTAGGTTGCAGCTTTCCTCAACTTTGGCAAAACGCGCCTGCCAACCCCTGCGGGTGAGTCGGTGTCGGACGTTGCTTCGCGTTTTTGTGCTGATCGGTTGGGAGGAGCGATATCCATAGGTACTGATTCACATGATCCCTGCGGATGCGGGGGAGATGGAGTGAGTGTGGCCGTCGGCTTTTCGAGAGCCTCTACTCTGAGTATAAGTTGTTGGATGACTGCTGTTAGTTCATAATCGCTTTGTGTGTGTCTAGAGTAGTGGGAGTCCCTTTCTGCGTACTCACCGGTTCTTGACGTTCTCGTAGATCTGGTAGAGATGGTGGTAGCCCAGGTGGCTGCTGCAAAGGATGAGGAGAGTTCCCTGTCTGCTGGACGACTGCAGGTGGCCCGGGATTGGTCCGGGAGGTCCCCTGAGAACCCATCCGTGGAGCGGGAGCCTTGAGCAGTGGAAAAGAGCTCGAGCGGTCTCGGAGCTGCCGCTGCTGGCTATCGGAGCGTTGCCGGTTCCATCGGCTGGTGCGCTGGAGTGTGATCCGCTTGGTGGTCTCTTGGGTCTTGAGTTTCTCTTCCTCAGCATTCGAATTTTCTCCCACTTCCTGCGCTTGTCTTCATAAGGAATCCTGAAGATTTCCCTGCAGCGACTATCGCCCGTGAGCTGTTCTTTGCCGCACAGGCGGCAGATTGGTTTGCACGTGTGGTCGTTGGTAGGATTGGATAGTCCGCAACCTCTGCAGTTGGTAGCTGTGCTTGCACAAACATCGGCTCGATGACCGAGCTCGCCACAGCGATAGCACACCTCGTAATTCTTCTTGAATAAGTTGCATCTGTGGCGACTATTGCAAAAGTAGACCCAGGTAGGCAGTTGGCGCTGAGCGAATGCGATGAGTACTGCGGTGGTGTTCCCGAGCCGCCGAAAGTCCACAATGGGTGGGTTGCGGTTGTCATGTAACTCTGCTTGGATTGTATTTCGATCCAGTCGGAGGTCGACGCCGCGAATCACACCACGGCTCGAACTATCATCTGGAGCGCAGTAGACGGATATCTCATACGCCTTGTTGTCAATGGCGATCTCTTTGAGTTGCATCACCCGTTCAGCTCTTTCAACGACTGGG
Source organism: Amblyomma maculatum (assembly GCA_023969395.1). Taxonomy (NCBI): domain Eukaryota; kingdom Metazoa; phylum Arthropoda; class Arachnida; order Ixodida; family Ixodidae; genus Amblyomma; species Amblyomma maculatum. Next base: position 49,209 of record JAJIZL010016006.1, on the reverse strand, counting down.
GTGCAGTACGCGAAAGTATTCTGGATCAGGTTAGCTTGTATTCGCCGTAGTTCGCCATGATGGTCACCGTAGAAGGCATCCCAATTTCTCGAGAAGAATTAGCAGCCAGTGATTGGTTGACTAAAGTAAACAAGCTCCGGGAAGCGCGAACAACATCAGGGCCTGCCGTGCCAGATTTCCCTGGAGACAAAGTGGGACCGAACCAAGCGTCCCAAATCGACAATGGGCTACGTGCGAAGACGGAAGCTGAACTCACGCCTAGGCACCGAGGACGCTTGCTAGCTAAAAAATCTGTAGCATCGAACCAGCCTCGCTTACCCAGTAATGCTCTCAAGCTAATTGTGCGCCCACGGGGCGGACTGCTACTCTCCAAGATTACAACCTACCAACTACTGGAAGCGATTTGCACTGCTGCTCACTTCACCAGGGACGCTGTTCGTCACGAAGACCTAATACATACATTAAAGGCTTTCGCCTTAAAAGAGGAAGCGAATGCAAGAACGGGGAAGCGTATGCAGGCAACGGACAAGACGGTCGAACAAAAGACGAGCAGGGCAGAAGACTGTGGCTGCGTCACAACCTGCGAGCCTGGGCTCTAGCCACCGTTCAAGTTCAAGCCTCCGCCGTACAAACCTGCACGCCTGGCTACTCATCCCCGCAAGGTTGAAACAAGGAAGCAGCGGCAGCTCTCGGCATTCCACCACCTGGCCGTGACTGACACTCAGCCCTGCTTCGGAGCCCGCGCAGCACCACGCCAACGCTGCGACGCAGACCAGTGGCGGCGAGCCGTAAGCGAAACTTAGCCATTTGATTTAATTAAAGATGTTTGACATTATACAACGAGTATGCGCCTCCATCTTCTCATGCCCAGTGTGGACCCAGGACTGTTTTAAGTAATTCGAGTCATCACAAAAGGCACATTATAATTTTCCTTGTCTACCGTGAGTTTGATAGCAGCGATGACAGCCACGCTGCAATTATTCATAATGACAATGATGACATTAGCAATAATAATGATGGCGCATTTAGTGTATAATGATAATGAGAGCAAACGAGGTGCACCGTGTGCATCAGCAACAATTAGGCATGCGCGTTTCTGCAGTGTAGATTTTTTACAGTGCTCGCAAAATTTTGTGCTTCGTTTCTGAGAAAAAATGAAGTGAATTTAAAAGCTTGATTTAGTTTGTAATAGTTAGGCTCCAAAAGTGGTTATGGCGTCAGGGCGCCGTAGTTTTTAAAAAGCTGTGATAATTTTCACTACGTAGAATTCTTCAGCTTGCACATACATCACTCTATAGGCCGGCGGCTTGTGTTTTGTTTCTATTAAGTAATAGCCGTGGCGGTCGGAATAAAACCCGCGTACGCTGGTTCTGTATTCACGCGCCCTAACGACTCAGCCACCACGGTGGAGAAGATTGTAAAGAAGTCGTAAAAATAAAATAGTAACTACCAAACGCCCGGTGCGCGTGAATATTCACTATAAACGACTATATAAAGAAGAGAAACCGCTAACTCTACACTTACGAAATAGCAGCACTGATCACACCTAATTTTAAGCTATATCCCGAGCGCCCTTAGAAAGCATACTCACGGTTAATATTAAAAATTTGCCTTTTTCTTGCCACCAACCTGTTTTCTGTTCTTGTATTTCAGGCAGATATTCGAAACCTGCGGAGTCCCAAGTAAACCGAACTACTGACCATGTGTACCGTTCTGCATTAACAAGTTCGCCCATCTCATTGATTGGAATTGTGAGCTTTGCGGCGCTTATAATGGGCAGTTTACTTTCGCGGCAACGCCCTTCTTCCTCAACGAATGTGTTCTGACTGATGGCCGGATTGGCCGCCTTATCGTACGCTCACCGGGTCCTCTGTTTTCCCTAACGTTGCACAAGTCTCTCTTCATATCTGCAGTGCATCTATGACCTATATGAAGACGACGCGTTTGCTCCTAATGTCCACGCTATCTTGGTAATTCGGGCTTATAGCCTGGCTGTGACCATTTTGCTCTAGGCGTGGCATGGCCTCGCAAGAGTACGCGACTGTTTGTTTAGACGTTTCTGCATAATACGCAAACTGCCACCCTCTACTTGTGAGCTTTAAAAGTACTTACCAGAGCTCAGTAGGAAATCTAAATGACAGTGCGACTGTCCTCTATTCAATTAGTCATCATTTATGATATCGCAGCGCTTGTCCCGTGTCCCTCCTTTTCTCTCGTGTGCATGTGTGTTTTTTTGCGCTAAGAATGCCGTCTATGGCAGAGAAGAGAAAGCGACTTGAGTCAATTTTATCGATGCATTTACTCCGTCGGTCTTCTGTCTGCTATTTAGAGACGCTCTATGTTGCATCCACAGAAATCAGGCGTAGTCTTTAAGAAAAGGCTTTACTATCAGGATGCTCCAACTGACAGCATGAAAGCACATCCCCACACTACAGCATCACCATCATCATCAGCCTGACTATACCCACTGCAGTGCAAAGGCCTCTCCCACATTTCTCCAATTAATCCGGTTCACAGCAGTATATGAAAAAGTATATATAAAACCCAGATACACCGGAATATGCACACAAACTGAGACGATAGTGATGTCACCTTACACACAGCAGTAGACGCTATATCGCTGCATTCCACATACCCACTCAACACTCTCTACACTAAAAATAACAATGAAATAATTTCATTGAACCGAGTTGATCGTTCTACGAGCAATAAGAAATGTTTAAATCGGGGCATGTTTTAGTTGGGTTTGGTAGTTTGTAGGGTTGAACATCCCAAATCGACTCAGGCTATGAGAGACGCTGTAGTGGAGCACTTCGCAAATTTCGTCCCCCTGGCATTCTTTAACGTGCACTGACATAGCACAGCACACGGGCGCCTTGCTTTGCATTTCGCCTTCATGAAAAAGCGGCCGCCTAGGCCGGGATTGATCCCGCATACTTGGGAACAGTAATCGAGCGCCGTAACCAACCAAACCATGGTCAAGACCAAGGGAGCGACGTATGAGAGAACGGATTTCTTATCAAGAGTGTTGCTCCTGCGGTTGAAGATGTTCAAATGTTTCTCAGGTAATGCTATAATTAAAAGCTTGAAACTTGGCCGTGTGTTTCATGAAGAAGCTGGCGTCCAGCTCACTGATATTTATTCAAGGTTAAAGAGCGTCCTTTAAGGAACAAATATTAAACTTGTAAAGAAATAAGTTCAGAAAGGTAAATTGAAAAGAAAAGCTGCACGCACTAGAACAGCTAGAATTCATAGCAATCTTCCGTATTATACACAGTATTCACTGAGCTGGAATAATTTCGCAAGCCCGCTTCTTTTGTTTTTTCAACATTTACTTTCGGTTTATCACAACTGCTTCTTTGATGAAAACATATAGTAAATCAAAACATTTCGGCGCATTCTGATTTCTTTGAGTACGTAGATGAAGCAGGCATATATTTTATTGTCCTGAGAGTTTAATTTGATCACTTTTTACAGTGAATGGGAAATTGTCCTAATAGTGAGCAATAGAACTTTATTTCGAAAATTGCATTAGGATTGCAGTTGCTTTTTGATGACGCATGCACCCAGAGCTTGTTCTTTGCCTGCATATCGCTCACTTACAGAAAACAAAACTTTCTGCTTGTTTTCATGGAATTTCCTTCTTTTGTTTTAATTTTCGATTTAGCCGAGGCCCAGCGATATCCTTTAGCTACGTGAGGATTGTCCATCAGGTTATGACCAGAGTGTACAACACCCCCAGCGTTTAGTCAAGCGCCTGAAGGACTTTCTTTCTTCTCTCATTCCATAATTGTTGTAGTAAACCGCATTGTCCTCGTCATCGGTTAGCAGAAACAGGTAGAATAAGCCTAAAGTTACAGATCTGGCGCACAGTGCATATAGGTGTACAAAGATATTGCGAATTGCAAACATTCGCTAAATGTGCTCACCCCTTCATGGATCACTGCCCTGTCGTGGCGGAGGGGCTTGTGAAACACGATGAAGTCGTGAGCTCTGCTGTGTAGGGCCACCCAAGATAGACAGGTCACGGCAGAGAGTTCTGACAAAATGTGATTCACTGGAGAAGCTAATGGCAACCCGCTCTAGTATTTCCTGCCAAGAAAACCCTATGACCAGTCACAATAGCATTAAGGATATGGCGCCGGAAGATGAGCCCCCCAGGTTGGAAGGCGTCCCACTTGTTACTGGGGATGAACAAAGGGCGATTTCTAGTAGCTGCAGGACGAGTGAAGCGGCTGGGCTAATGGACAGATTGAACATTGATATCTTGGGCATCAGCGAGCTCAAGTGGACCGGAATGGGAGAATTTAATTCCGGTGACCATTATGTCTTTTATTGTGGGCACGAATCCAAGAGAAGGAATGGGGTCGCTCTCATAGTAAACAGAATAATAGGCAAATCAGTGCTAGAGTACAACCCCAAAAACGACCGAATGATTTCACTTCTGATCCAAGGTCACCATTTCAACATAACAGTTATGCAAGTCTATGCACCAACCACTACTGCTGGAGTAGCTGACGTTGAGAGATTTTATGCTGACTTACAATGCCTTTTAGACCACACTCCATCATCAGACGTCGCTTTTCTCATAGGTGGGAAGTGAAGAAATATTCGGAATTACAGGCAAGTTCGGTCTAGGTGAGCCAAATGAAGCTGGGCAGAGGCTAGTAGAGGTTTGTCAAGAAAACAACCTGACCATAGCGAAAACTAATTTGCAACCGCACAAGAGGCGCCTGTACACATAGACTTCACCGGACGGTCTGTACAGGAATCAGATTGATTATATTATTTGCAGGCAGAGATGGAGAAGCGCTATACAAGCAGTAAAAACAAGGCCTTGGGCCGACTGTGGCACCATCAGCTCATTGTTGCCAAAATTAAGCTTCGATTGAGGAAAACGCAGAAAACTAGAAGGCCTTTCAGGTATGATCTGGATCAAATTCCATCAGAATATGCTGTGGAAGTGAGGAATCGATTTCAAGAATTAGATCTAGAAGACAGAGAGCCTGAAGAGATGTGGACTGATGTTCGTGATATAATAAAAGAAGTTGCTACTAAGGTAGTTCCAAAACAAAAGAAATGAAAGAAAGCAAACTGGTTAACTGAAGAGGCTTTGCAAATATCTGAGGAAAGGAGGATGGCAAAAGTTATGGGGGAAAGAGAAAGATACAAGGTTCTCAATGCGGATTTTCAGAAAATAGCAAGAAGAAATAGGAATGCCTTTCTGAACATATAGTGCCAAACAGTTGAGGAGAACAGCTAATTGAGGAACTCAAGAGCTCTGTATAAGACAATCAAAGATATCAGAGGAAGCTTCTGTGCTAAGCTGGGCGTGATAAAGAACAAATGAGGCAGGGACCTCACTGAAGCCTCAGAGATAAAGAAGAGGTGGCAGGAATACACAGAACTGTACAAGAAGGACCCGGATATGCAAACCCAACATAAGACGGTTGTGATTACTGATCTCGAGCCGGGAATCCAGAGGAGTGAAGTTGAATGGGCCTTAGCCAGCCTTGCAAAAAAAAGCTAGCGAAATGGATGGCATTCGAGCTGAGTTGCTTCAAAACCTCAACCATGACGACGCTGTTAACGTTCTGTATACATTATGTCAACAAATTTGGACAACCCTGCAGTGGTCACAGGATTAGAGAAGGTCAGTTTACATCCCCATTCCAATGAAAGGCAGTGCCAAAGATTGTTCCAACTACCGCACAATCGCGCTTATTTCGCATGCTAGCAAGGTGATGTTGAAAATCCTCCAAGGCAGTCTGCAGCAGTATGTGGATCGCGAGCTTCCGGACGTGCAGGCTGGGTTTCGCAAGGGCAGAGGAAATAGAGACCAGATTGCCAACCTTCGCTGGATCATGGAAAAAGCAAGAGAGTTCCAGAAACCCATCTACTTCTGCTTTATTGATTGTGCGAAAGCGTTTAACTGCGTAGATCACAGCAGATTGTGGCAAGCTCTCCAAGAGATGGGAGTTCCAATTCACCTCATCTGTCTCCTCAGGAACCTGTATGAAGGGCAAGCGGCCACAGTCAGAACGGGGCATGGTCTTACTGATTGGTTCCCGATTGAGAAAGGAGTTTGACAGGGCTGCATACTGTCGCCCTGCCTAGTTAACCTATATGCTGAGTGCATCATGAGGAAGGCCGGTCTGGACGAGTCTTCAGCTGAAGTGATGATTGCTGGGAAACGTATTAACAACCTTAGATATGCGGATGATACCACTTTAATGGCGGAAAGTGAAGTGAAACTCAAGAGACTTCTGACGCGCGTGCAAGAAGAGAGTGAGAAGTTTGGGCTTAAACTGAATATTAAAACAACAATGATCATGACGTCTTGCCCTATCAGGTCCTGGAGCCTCGACAGACAAGAAGTGGAAGCTGTGACAGATGTTCTCTTCTCGGGCTCCAGTATTACCCCGGAAGGAAACTGAAGCCATGAAATTAGGAGACGCCTGCTTCTGGGAAAGAGAGCCATGGCTTGCCTTGACCGCCTAGTAAAGAACAGAGACATTACACTGCCAACCAAGATCCGTATAACTCTAGCCATGGTCTCTCCCGTTGTGATGTATGGACGCGAGAGTTGGACTGTGAAGAAAGCTGACCGCCGAAGAATTGACGCGTTTGAGTCATGGTGCTGGCGGAGGCTCTTGAGAGTTCCTTGGACGGCCAGAAGATCAAATCAGTCTGTATTGTCGACCATAAACCCTGACTGCTCATTGGAGGGCCAAATTCTAAACTTAAAGCTCAGCTACTTTGGTCATCTGATGAGAATAGAGGAGTCGCTGGAGAAAGATTTGATGTTGGGAAATGTTGAGGGTCACCGGAGAAGGGGTAGGCAGCGAATGCGATGGTTAGATGGCATCCTCGAGGTGCTGCAGGTGAAGTTATTGTGATGTTAGGAATATAGTGAGAGACCGAAAAACGTGGCGTGATATGGTCCATAGGGTCACGAAAAGTCGGACACGACTGAACGACTGAACTGAACTGAAATGTGCTCAGGAAGCCGGATATAAGCGCTTCAAAGGTCGTTTGCTGCAAAATAAAAATTAGGCTAAAGAATTACAAAACCGATGAATTTCATAACAATTATATGCGGATCGCTGAAGGAAACAAACTATACTGTGGCCACCTTTCTTTTAAAATGAGTTTGCATGTTTGGCGATGCTTTTAAAATGCTTCTGTTGATAATTTTAGTCCGTAATTTCAAAGACATGTTGCTGAGAAGTTGTACTATATTTTATTGACAAAATTGAAAGCTAAACATTTTGATATATTTGCCTGTCTGGTTGGGTTGATAACTAAGTGAAATTTGAAATTTCTTCAAGCATTATGATTTGAAACACAACAAACACAAATTGAAACACAATGTGTTTACGATTTTACATCCCTTTATCATAAAATGGTTTTGCTGTAGCGTTAGATCTGTGAAGTTTAATTAATCGAATGAGGTTTAATGAAGGATACTTGTGCACAAATCGTATAGCACATTATCTACAAAATTTGAAGAAATATGTGCTTCTCAAGGTTGTTTGACACTTCATTTTTATATTTATGGTTTTGAAAAAAAAAGAGAGTTCCTAAAAAAGAATAAAGTGGAACGGCATATGAGTTGCGTAGAAGACACTCAAAGAAACAAGAAACTTTTTTGTAATTGACGAGATCATAGGACTCTAAAATAAGAATATGCGGCATGCAACGATAACTTCGAAATCCAAGTTGCCACGATATTGTGCTTCCATCTCTCTTTCACACAGGGTGGACTATAGGACATCAAGGAAGTGACGTCATGTACAAGGTGTCTAGGGTACCTGCGGTGTTTTGAACCTGCAGAGACGGACATATCTTAGATTTTTTTTATGTCAACGCCTGTCGGTGGATAGTGTGAAAATAAGGCAAGTGCCATGTCAAAAATATACATTTTTGTATGGTCACAATTTGACCGCCGGCCTTGGTGTCCTAGATGCAGAGATGCAGGCCTGTGTCGTCTATAAACTCCATCAAAGCACAGCGCTGCGACCATGCATCCAGATTCTTGGGACAAGCGGTCGCCTATCGTGGTAGTTCCGCCTACCGAGATGTAGCTTGAGCGCCGCTGAATCCGGGCAAGTTGCTAAACAAATTATCTACCAATTCCGCTGGAGCGCGATTAGGGCAGAAGGGGCAGGTCAAGGTAGGAGTTTATGATGTCCAGTAGAAGTCGGTCGCAGGCGTTAACGCAGCACTGAGTAGGACTTTAGTCAACGCGGTATTCGCTCTGTGCGCTTGACCGCAGGGGAGGTAACATACACGCAGAGGAAATATTTTTTCCGTGTGGCACTCGAGTAGAGAGACAGAGAGAATAAACATTTATTTCATCTGTAGAGTTTGTGGTGGTTAGATGTCTACCATCTTCCGTAGCGGTGGTCGTGCGCCCTTATTCCAGGGCCCCGCAGGATGCCGCCGCCAGCTGGGCCCGTCGGATCAGACCTTCTTGGTCTACCCGCCGGTCGCTGGAGAGCATTCCCTCCCACTACTCCACACTCGGGTTTGTTATGATAGGCGCTACTGGAATTCCCTGGCATTCCCACGTCGTGTGATATAGCGTGGGTGTCTCTAAGCACCACGGGCATTTATTTGTGTATTGTGTGGGGTACATTTTGTGTAGCGTGTGTAGGTTCAGGAAGGAACCTGTCTGTAGCTGCCTCCACGTGACGGAGTCCTCCTTGCTGAGGGATCTGTGCGGGGGTGGATACCGCATTCTGCAGCCTTTGTAGTAGTTCAGGATTGCCGAGTACTCTTGGGGTACGGGGTCGTTGTCCAGAGGGTCGCGCGTGTTAGATTCCCGGTATTGAGCGTAACCTCGAGCTATCTCGTCTGCCTTCTGGTTTCCCTTTAGCCCGGTATGTCCCGGTGTCCACACGATCGTGTGTCTGATTAGGTCTTCTTCCTGAGGTTGTTTCATTGGGTGGCCACTCGAACGAATTATGCGGATCGCTCGATGACCGATTCTGCCCCGCAGATAGTTGCGGCACGTTGCTTGCGAGTCTGTCAAAATTGTCAGTGACTGCTTCTTCCTGTAGCCTTCCGCCAGGGCCATAGCTACGGCTACCTCCTCGGCATCGACGACCGAGCAGTCTTTCAGCGATGCGCTGGTCACTTTTCGTAGATTCGAGTCAACAAGCGTCACTACCGCGTTTGAGTGTTCCTGCCCACTCGTCGTGACGGTATACGGCTCTTGCCTCTCTGCGATACGTATGAAGGTTTGGGTCCATGTTCTTTGGGATTGGTGCTATCCTTATTGTTTTGCGATATTCGTGCGGGATGTCGGCGGTTCTCGGTATTTCTTTAATTTAGTCCGACCCTCCTAGCTTCTTCAGAAGTTCTCTGCCCGTCGGTGTTTGTTGCAACCTGAGCAGTTGAGCGTTGATGAGCGCTACTCGCAGCTCGTCGAAGGTGTTGTGCAATCCCAGCGCTAGGAGTTTCTCCGTGGAGGTGTTGTGCGGTAGGTGAAGTGCCGTCTTGCACGCTTTTCTCAGGATCGTGTCTGCCTGCTGTATTTCGCTCTTGAGAGGGTGGTAATACGGAAGGCTGTATGCCACTCGGCTGACCACTAGGTTCGCGACCAGTTTGAGCGTGTCCTCCTCCCTCATGCCCGACCTCCGATGGGCTACGCGTGTTATCATGCGTGCCACCTGGAGGGTCGATGCCCTCAGTTGGGATAGTATATGGGTGCAGCGTTGATTCGATTGTATCCACATTCCGAGTACTCCGATGATTGTTTTCTCCGGAATCAGTTCCCCTTCTAGGTATACTTTTAGCTTTAGATCTTCGTCAGTGGGTGGCTCTTTGTTCCTTTTCCCCCGCCATTTTCTTAGTAGCTCCGATTTCTCGGTGGAACATTGGAGCCCCCTTGCTTTGAAATATCCTTCTACGCAAGAGGCTGCCAGTTGAAGCTGCTCTTCCTTTTCTTTTAGTGATCCTGTAGGCGTCCAGATGGTGATATCGTCCGCGCATGTGGCGTGTTCTATCCCATCTATCTCTTTTAGCTTCTTTGCTAAGCCGATCATAGCCACGTTAAAGAGCATGGGCGAGATCACCGAGCCTTGCGGCGTGCCTTTGTTTGGGGTACTGAAGTTTTCGGATCTGTGTTCTCCCAGACCTATTGTTGCCGTTCTGTTCCAAAGGAAGGACTTGACGTAGCCATATGTCCTCCTTCCACAGTTCAGACTTGCAAGGCCTGTAAGTATGGCTTCGTGGCTTACGTTGTCGAACGCCCCCTTGATGTCTAGCGCCATGATGACTTTTTCTTCCATCTTGGGGACGTTTTTTAGTACTTCCTCTTTAATCTGCAGCAGTATGTCCTGGGTCGAGAGTTTTGCACTGCACCTGAACATGCTGTGGAAATATAGGTTTTTATTTTCCGTGTGTTGTTGCAGCCTATGTGTGATTATTCTCTCATAGAGCTTGCCAAGGCACGACGTGAGCGATATTGGCCTGAGGTTTTCGACTTGCAGTTTCTTCCCCGGTTTCGGTATCATGACCACCTCCGCATGCTTCCATTCCTCGGGTACTGTCTCTTTTTCCCATTGCTTGTTGAGGAAGTCCGTAAGCTGGTTAATCATCTCGTCGCTTAGGTTGCATATGAGCGCGTTGTTAATTCTGTCTGCGCCTGCCGCCGTGGTTGTACTTCTAATTGCTGCATAAACTTCTTATTTGGTAATGGGCTTATCCAGGTTCTCGTTCGCTCCTCCTCGGTAGGGCTCTGCATACGCTGTAGGGGTTTCGTCCCCAAAGCATTTTGCCCGTACCTTGTCCAAGAGGTCTGCATCTGGTCCCTCGAATTGGTGCACCAGGCTGTTAATTGCTTTGTTGTTTACGTTCTTGGTTTTTGTCGGATCTATTAGTGACTTGAGTATGTGCCATGTCTTTTTCGTGCTCAGGGTGCCGCTGAGTGAGTCGCTGAATTGCTGCCAGTTCTGCCTTGCTAGCTGCGCTGCGTACTCCTCCGCCTTGGTCTTGACTTCCGCTATTTTGAGTCTCAGTTTTCTGTTGTGCTTCTGTCGTTTCCATCTTCTCGTGAGTGCCCGCCTAGCTTCCCATAATCTGAGCAGTCTGGCATCGACTTCGGGTGTTTGCGTGGTTCTTTTTATCTCCGTCGTGTGCCTGTTTTGCTTCTCCCTGATCGCCTTCCCCCATTCTAGTATCGAGAGGATGCCCTGTTCGTTCGTGTCCCCTTCGTCCTCTCGAAAAGCGTTCCAGTCTGTGATTCTAGCTACCCCTATCTCCCTTTTTAGTTTATCGGCCATAACTTGGGTCCTTATATGTAGTGGGCGCTGCCTAGATTTGCTTGTAGGTTTTCCCATTCGGCCTGTTCCGCACCTCGTATGAACGTGAGGTCCGGCAAGGTGTCGGTACTAACGCTGTTTTCTATCCTGGTTGGCGCGCTTGGGTCTGTTAGGAGGTTGAAGTTCGTGCCCTGCTCTGCCTCCGCTAATGTTGTGTGTGCCCTTGGCTTTAAATCTGCGGTAACCCCAGCTCTTGTCCATAGCTTTAAATCTGCGGTAACCCCAGCTCTTGTCCATAGCGTTGAAGACCCTAAGATGATTAGTGTGCTGCATTTCGCTATCTTGCACGCCCCTCTGAATAACTCCTGGAATTTAGCCTTCCTTTGTTTCGGGGGGCTGTAAACGTTGACAACGAGGATGCTACATCTTTTCCTTTTCTTCTTCGGGATGATTTCCACTATCACGTGTTCTACGTCGGTGTCGGCGATTTCGTCGTGCTGAATGGCCGTGAGTGCCTTGCCGAGTAGGATCGCCGTCCTCCCTTTATCTCGTGTTTCGTTGCACGTGTATCCCGTGAGCGCTGGAGTTGCGGCCATTTTTTCCAGTGCAATTACGTCCGGTGGGGGTGTTGTGTGTGTATGGATTGTTGAAGGAGGCCCTGCTTTTTGCAGTATCCTCTGCAGTTCCATTGCCAAATATCTAATGTTTCTTGCTCTCCCGTGGTTCTGCTGGCCATGATTACGCCTCGGTGTTGTCTGCATCGGTGTTTGTGAGGGCGTCTAGCGCTGGTCTGCGGTAGGCCTTTTCATCAATGTTTTCTGTGAATTTCTGCTTGCGAAGGTTACTCCGTAGCTCCGTGATTTGTGTCTGCATTTGTTGCATTTGTTGTTGCATTTGCTGTTGCATTTGTTGCTGCGTTTGCTGCTGCATTTCCTGCATCTGCGCTGTCATATCGGCTGTCATCTGTTGCAGCATTTGTTCTATCTCTGATTTAAAGCTAGTGTTATCCTCGCCGTTTGTTCTTGGCAGTGTCTGTGTCTGAGTCTGCCTTGGTGTCGCTAGTGTTACGGGCTGCTGCGGAGCGTTGCCAGTTCTCTGATCACGTAGCGCCTTGATTAACGCTTCTATTTTCCGTTCTAGTTCTCTCTACCTAGTTATCGAGATTTCCAACTCCTGTCTTAGCGTAGCTATTACCTCGCTTTCCTGCGCGTTCTTATTTGCGGCTTTACCCGAGTGTGAAGCAGTTTGAGAGTTCCCCGCTCCCCAGCTAACCTTGACCCCGCTACTCTTCTCGTTCTTCTTATTTGGCTGCCAGGCCTGCGGCGGCTGCTTCTGCTGCTGCTGCCACTGCTGCTTGTATCCGCTGCCACTACCATTCCCTCCCTTTATGGCTGAGGGAGGCAGAGGCAGAGAGGACTGTGACCGGCTCCGCGATCCGCTCCGCGACGTCCGGGACCTCGAACGGGACTGCGAGGTTTCTCCCTCCTAGCTGAACCATCTCGGTCTCCGCTCTCCGTCACGTCGGCTGCGTCGCCTGCCTTCTCGGCCAGTTTTGCCGCTGGCGTCCTCTCCTGTCCTGGCTGGTGATTTCCTGTTTTTTTTAGTTTGTCTTAAAATTCTTTGGCCCCGGTGGCGTGGGTCCCCCCCGCATAGTATGCACCTTGGGGCGCATTGGCGTCCTTCCGCTGGGTTCTGTGTCCCGCATTGTGTGCACGCCTTGGTGTCCGGCGTGGGGCACACATCTGATCTGTGTCCCGGCTGGCAGCAAATGTAGCACAATTGCCGCGTTGGCCGGTAAGGGAAACATCAGTACTCTCCTCCCCAGTATATAACGTACTTGGGGACGATCGGCCCTTCGAATGTGATGACTGCGGTCTTGGTTTTCCCTAGCCTCCTGGCGCTAAGGATGTTCACTCCTTGCCTCCTTGTTCTTAGGTTTTCTTTCAAGACTTCTGGCGTTTCTTCCGGGTCCACACCATGGATGACGCCATGTAGGACGTCCTCGGGGAATGCCACGTACGCGTTCACTTCGTAGGTCCGTCGTGCAAAGCTCAGATCGGTAATACGTCTCATCAGCTGCGCGACTTCCTCCTCGGGTGGGCCGACGATGATGATGTTCGATCCGGTACGAAGCCTCGTGATGAAGCTGTTACCGTTGAATTTCCCGCCGCAGGCCTCAATAATGGCCCGTGCCACTTGGTGTTGTTGAAGTGTCCGAACTGCGAGTCCTTTTGGCCGTAAAATAATCTTAATATCGTTCTTGGGAAGCGGGGGCAGCCGCTGCCTCAGCCGCGATCTTCCTCCCTTCTCCTCTACTGTCGCCGCTCCTAGACGCGTGGCGCCATCGGTCAGTGCGGTGGCTAAGCGTTTCGCACCGGGGTCACCTTGGGCTTCCGGGGACTTTCCGTCGCTCTCGATGCTGGTTTTTTTTTTCTTTCCATTGAGCATTTTGCGGAGGCGTTTCGCCAAGACCACCTCCCAGTTGATGTCATCCTGTTCGCCGAGTGACGGCTCCCGCATGGTGGAGTCCTCCGCGGTCTTCCCACCCGCCGAGCCGGCGGCGTTTCAGGAGTCGAGGTCGTCCTCGTCCATATCTTGCTCATTCCTCATATCCAGGGGTGATTCTTGATTATTCATCTCGAAATTCGGGTGTCCTGAGTTGCGGGTAGCAGTTTCGGGCAACATCGCTAAGGTTTAGCGAGCCTGAGTAACAGCTAGGCGCCCGTGCTCGCGCCAGGCCTAACGTTAGGTTTAGCTGCGTGTATCCTTGGCAGTGGCGGCGGCGGTGCCGCCGCCGCCGCCGCCCGACAGTGGCGCCCGGTGACCACGTTGGACCTTCTATGTCCGATAACTAGCCACAAAAATTGTCCTACCGGCTTGAAGTTGGTGTCCGGGTGATCCAGGCTGTAAGCGCTTTCCGGTTCGATGAAAATTCGATGGCCCGGTGGGTTTTGGTGGTCTCTAGGGGCTAAAATCGACGGAGCCCATGCGACGCACGTCTGCTCCGCCATTGTGGCTTTTGAACCCTCTAAAGGCGAGAGCATTTCTCGCACTCGCGGAACGTTTTTCGATTCTATACGGTGTCTCCTGTTCATGCCTTCAGTATGCAGAGCGGATGTATCGTCCCCAGATGACCGGCGCAAGGACAGGGTCACAGAGATGAAGAGGGATAGTTAGAGTGCCTACTGCCAAATTAGTTTATGCGAATGTGTTGGAGCTGTGTGCGAATCTTCCCTGTAAAACTCAATCACATCCAGCAATGAGTTGCCACGTCAGCTGAATGTTAAGGCGGCAATTCCATTCAGGAAACAATTAGCGCACAACATCAAAAAGACAGGTGGACGAAATGAAGTGAGCTTGGTCTCTCTAGCGCCATGTAATCTGGCAACCACTTTCTCCATGGTGAGCAGATTATCCCTGAAATACGCTATCAAGCATGAGCTTCTGTGGACTGAGTGCCTGTCTGAAGCCATCTATCAAATACCGCTCAAGAGCGGACGTGTCTATATATGTCGGAATTGACATTGTTTCAACGAGAAAGTTAGGGAGCACAAACGCTCAGTAAAAAGAACAATGAAAGAAGCGACCTCCCAGATCACTGAAGAGAATGCAAATGTTGCAAATTCGTTCCGTGAGAGGCAAAGTTTACCAGCAAAGGCAGAGAGCGAGTTGGAAAAGACAGTTGAGGTATATCCTATACAGAAAGCTGGACGCACGCCCATGAGCACCTCGTCGGTAAAACTCATAAACTAGGATATGGGTTATTTCGACGGTCATATGTACATTCTGACAATCTTATCGTGTTTCCTTTGTTTATGCCTTTTTCTGGCTCTGGCAATCATGTGCAGTTTTCACAATGAGCCATTTTATTGTATTTCTATTTTCTTGCAGCCTTATTCTGGCTTTAATATGTTTTCCTTTGAAACATCCTGCTTCTGTGTGTCTTTTTTTTTTCAACATTTTATCTCTCATGTCTTCTGAAATAAAGTCATTTGTGGTAGGCATTCCTTCTATCCCCGTTCTTTCCTTTCAACTGTACTTGCGCAGTTACAAAGAATAGCAAGAAGCAACTAATCCTACAGCAACTACTTCTAAAACGCGCTTCTTCGACACTGGGCAATTTTCGGTGTTCAAAATTCTTGAGTAAGCCACTCAACCCTTGTGCAAGCCTCATCGTTGTTTAACATGTCATACCGGGATCTTTACCGATTGCATGAAGAATCGCATCATCGTATCAGAAATTGAATACATATTTAGTGGTTTGCAGCAATCACGGGGCCATGCCAGAAAGCATACAAGATTTTTAAGTCACAAAAGTTGAGAAAAGGCAGTCTGCTACAAGACTGGCTGTGTGTGCTTTTGCATGACGCCTGAAATCTTCAAAACGCTGAGGAAAGTTACATACTTCACAAAAGCAAGCGGCCAACTTAACGGAGTTCATCTGGCTGAAGGCACGAATTCACCTGCCCAAAAGACTAAACGTTTCCACTTTTCTGTGCCTAATCACCGTGATGGGCAACGTTGAAATACTCTGCATATTACTGGGCACCATACAGCTAGGCCCAAAGTACAGCTTTCAGCCAGCAGCAGTCAGCCCATACCGTCTAGGCATGGTTCGCTGAGTCGCAGCCCGAACAAGCGTAAAACTACGACATGGCTGTAGGCGATGTAGTGAACACCGGTATCGGATTTGGAGTGCAAGACCTCGTATGAATGAGCTATTTAAGCTTGTTGCAAACATTTTAAGGGATGTCGATAGTTCTCTAATCGAATCAGGTAACAAAGGAGGCTTTGTTGTGATTGCTAACGACCCAATGTAATTAAAATCGAAACAGGCTACAGATAAGCATTTTGAACCCGTGGAATAAAACCCTAACGAGCAGAAATAGGCTGCTTTGACTTTATAACAGGAACTGAACCAAGAATCATTGCAATAGTTCATAAGCGATGCAAAAAAAAAGGGCTTTAAAACCTTAATATTTTTACTGCTACGACCCATAAACCTGAGTGTCCTCAGCGAGTCATTGATTCGGTGAAGGAATATTGGCGAATACCAAGTTTATCAGTATCTACAATGGTCTCTGAAATACCTTATAGTGGATGATCCTTATGTTATTAGGAAGTCGGACTCTATTGTGCCTGAAATTAAAGTAGGATTGGACAAAGCCTCGTTTTACGTTATTATTTATCTCACGAAGGAATCGTTACAGCCATTCGCGAAAGCATAAATAATTTTAATGAAGCGCACTTTCATAACGCCATCGGGATAACATGGAATAATTTAGAATCCCTTAGATGTTATCTACACTCCAATGTCATTGTTTTAACTAGATGGTTTGTTTGCAAAAAGCTGTAATCTGCATTGGTTCCGCTATCGCTCTTATTTTTATTCACATTTCTTTTATCGTGCACTGAGAAGCTGCTGCGTGCGCAGTTAAACAGAAAACCTGTCAGGCGGGTTTTTCGCTTTACTGAGGAATATGTTATAGCATTTGAAGGAATCACATTTTTAGCTTTGACGAAGCAGTTTCTGATGTTCTGGGTATTTTTAGAGGCACTTTTCAAGGCCTTACCTTCACTTGTGAACTGCCTGAAGGCGAGAAATCTAGCTTCTAGACGTTCATTTCGATTTCTTTGGTAAAGATCGTGTGTGCTAGGCGACAAAACCAAATCCTAAACACTCTCATGACGGTCAGCAGTGCCCATTCCAAAATCATGAAACGAAGCTTCGCCATGACCTGCCTAGATGCTGCTCTGTCACAATGCTGCAAACACTGCATGCATGCTGGCTTTGACAACCAGCTTCAGAAACTGGACACTGCTGGCTACTCGTACCTCTTGGTAACAGCTGTGCTCCATATTTTGCTGAAAAAAGTCAAACTTACTTATATGCCTTTATTCGACACTGGCGGCCACCCTCAGGTCTTTAGAACAAGCCATTTTATCGTGTTTCTGTTTTCATGAAGCCCTGTTTTGGCCTTAATATGCTCTTCCTTTGAAATGTCATTTTTTATTGGAACGTTCTATGCCTGATGAAACCGGCGTATGAAAGGTGATGTTTTTCGCAATAAACTCAGTTGGCAGGACCGCTCTTTCTATCCCGCTTCATGTCTGATGGAGGCAGCGTAACGTATGATTCCAGTCCTTAATAATCTACCTGTCCCTAGGGGGCTTACTCTAGTCCACCACCTCCTCGGCTGCCGCCTACGTGAAGGGCCTGCCCCCTCCCTCTCCCCCCGCCCCAAATTTTGATGCCTACTGGCCGCTACCAGGAAGACACAGCATCGGACGGCCATGGACCAGCTGCAATGTATCTGGGAGCTGGCTTCACGTGCACATCCTGTGCTATTAGCCGTGAACACCACCGTCTTTTCTTTACATGTTTGAGGACGGCGAAGCTTGCTGGCTTGAGGTTTTCGAGCGTATCGTCCGTTACAACACATTGAGCGATGAGCATAAGCTTCACAATGTTTACTTCGCTTTTGATGTCTACGGGGACATGGCCTGAAAAATATGAAGCTCGTTGTCATCCCGGGAAGCCTATTGCCGCGACATCAAGGCCGCTTTTCTGAGTACCGACCACCGGGTGAGAGCCGAAGCTGAGCTGTACTTGCGCAACTAACCCCAGAGCGAGAGTGTGAGTATGTTCTGCGAGGAAATGAAGCCTCGTCACCTAATGCTAGGCGTCAACCAATGGCTTTTTGCGTGATGGGTGTGCAGCCTATCGCACACGGTGGCAGAGTTCCTCAGCGATGCCGCCACCATCGAGATGCCACTGCCACATCGAGCCGCCATTACTATCTCCACATCAACAGCACTGGGACCGACGCATATTTTATGCATCTCGGTAGCGAACCAGATGCGGAACGAAACCTTATCCGCACGCAGTAAGAGAGCAACTGCAGCCCTCCAGACACCTAACGACATAGAATCGTTTCCTTCACTGGCTGAAGTCCTCGACGAGGTGCGTATGGCGCTGAACAACTACCAGGCGTTCCCTACCATATCAACGGCAGACGCATATAGAAGGCTGTCCTAGGATAGGCTCTCACATCGGGCTACGATATCAATACCACACCTCCAGCAGTGCAGCCACAGCCTCCTGGTCGTGGTTTTACTGCACCATCCTTTCAGCAACCTTATAAGAGAAGTATGGCGGGCCCTGGACAATCGGTCCTTGTTTTGATTGCGTTGAAGCGAGTCACCTCTAGAGGGAGTGCCCGTATTCCTGAAAAATCGCGTGGTCCTGCGAGGCTTCATACTTGACGGCCCCTGCCGTAGGAATGGCGAACGATAAATTGAGATCGCCTCCCAGCTACCTGTGCGACATTGATTCTACCACATCCAGCTATCATGAAGTCGTTCTCCGTCCCCGACGAGCTACTATTCTCCCAGTCCCCGCTTTCCGGCCGACACTCTCTTAACTCTCGCTGATATCCCTTACAAAAAAGCTTAATGTGTTTCTGATTAAATATTAATTACATTTCTCATCATGCACATTAACATTTCTATACATTTTCTTGATGCATTTTTGATGAGTTTCACAAGAAAGTTGGCCACCGTGTTTCTGGTTCGTACCTAATGTGTGCATTTCTTGTGTTTTTTATGAGTGTTGACCAATGAGCGCCTGATGGCTTTCACTTTTGGATAAAAAGTAAAAGCTAAAACGTAGCGAAGCACCTCAACTACATTAAAAAAGCTAAAAAATAAAAAAAATAAAACTAAGCGAAAAAAAACAGCACCTCTGGCGCGATTCGAACCTCTTGCTCCGTAGCTTTCTACGCTAACCACTTGGCCACTCGGGGAACTGGTAAAGTTGGTAACGTATTTGCTTCTTTTGTCTGCACTGCATTCATAAGGTTGGGACTTGCTGTTTTGAAGCATGTTTCAAAGTGTACAGGCCATTGCGGCTGCTCTAACAATTACAACTTCTTGACCATTAGAACTTGCATATAATGTTCTGGATACCTATGCGCACTATTTTCTCCACTGGAGTCATTTTAACAGGTCGAGTTTGGCATCGCTGGCAAATTTATCAGCGCTGGCTCTTCGGTGGTTACTACCTTGGGCGTAATTTTCGCTGAACACGGAGCTGTAGCACTAACCTTTAAGGAAAAAAAGTGCGACCAAGCTTCAATACCGGCAAGCGCAGCAGCGCCAACACTATTTTACTGGTAACTAAATCTTATTTGTATCTAAACATTTCGAGAAGCAATGCGATAACTGAGGGCTCGGCTAATCTATACGCAGAGCAAGAAGGAGCTCGAAAGCTTAAGAAACACGCAAAATATCATGCATTATAAAGAAGGCATTGCTTCTCGTGTCCTGGTCGCGCACATGCTCCCAGGACGGTCCAGTTCCGAGGCAACGCACGGCTCGGGTTACGACCGCGCGTCGTCGTCGGCGCAGGCAGGGTACCCCTGCTGGTCTTTCCGAAGCGGCCTGCTCGCAGGTGCAAGGAGGCATTGGAAATGGAGCGGCCGTGCGTCCGTTTGCTTGGAGGCGGTGTGGCAGTGCGTCGGTTCGCGTACACAACAATATCCTTGCCCGTAACACCCTAAAGCATATTGTCCAAACATATCACCCCTTCGCTTCGCAAGAAGTGATTTGCAATGGCACAAACACCCAAGACTCAAGGTGTAAGCGTGTTTTGAATGAAAGAAATGTCCAAAAAGTTGTTTTTCTTTTTACAGTGCATGCTAAACAGGAATGAAAACATAGTAAAGTATATACATTCGCTTAGTGATGTATACTTTCTCTCATTTGAGAAAGTCAATGTATTTCCACATTAGCTCCTATACAAAAATACTGTGTTTTCCAAGCACAAAACTTCTTGCGTAATCTCAATTGAAAGTCTGTTGCGGATCTGATGTTAAAACACATAAAAGTTGTTTCTTAGGCAACATCCTACATATGCTAAACAGAAATGCAAGCATAGGGCTCTGAAAGTGTGCAGTTAACAAGGAAAGAATATATATTCACTTAGTGATGTATACTTTTCCTCATTTGAGAAAGTCAATGTATTTCCACATTAGCTCCTACCCAAAAATACTGTTGCGTTTTCCAAGCACAAAACTTCTTGTGTGATCTCAAAGGAAAGTCTGTTGCGGATCTGATGTTAAAACACATCTAATCTTGAATCTCCTTTGAGTGGTTGATGACTCATCAAAAACACATTACGTGCGTGACAGAAATTCAATATCTATTTTTGTAAGGGATAACTCATACCAGTGGCTTCCGGAAGCAGGCCGCTGATGTTGGGAAATGCGTGGATCCCCCGTTACCATCCAGCCTATTCGACGAGATTTCGCTGGGGCCAGGTAGCGACAGCATGCGACGTACTAATTCCGATTTGTATGTAGCGGTTGGTGGAGGTGATTTCACCGCATTACTTGACACCGGTGCCGATTGCTTATTAATGAGCCCCGAGACTTCAACGTCACGTCTTTAAGCAATAGTCTGGCCTGAGGATACGCATGACAGTCACTTGATTACCACTGCCGGTAAATGCACAACGCGGGTCGGCATCCGTGCTTTTGTGTATGGCGGTGAATTCGTCGTGCGTACCAAGTGTTGGAGGGACTTTCTGCAGACGAAGGGCGCTGTCAATCACCTGAAAGAAGCTCGGCTGACGTTCTCGACAAAACGGACCACGGCGCGCGATGAAAGACAACATCCGGAACAAGTTTTGCTTACATCGACGAGGACGTGAATATGCTACCACATTTCAGTGTTTCGAATCTTGTGATGCAGAATTTATTTCACGGCTAAGAATGCACTGGGGATGGCCACTTCCCGCTACGGCTTGAGAAGGAGATAGCTGTCGCTCAAAGATCCGAATAACTGCATAACGGTTACGCTACTGTTCTGCGGACCAATTTCGGTAACAATACCCAGCACCTCGTCAAAGGAACGGTTGTTGCCTCCTTTCACGATGTTACTCTTAACATTTATGAACCGCCGTGTCCAGCCCTCAAAAAGAGGACGTACGATACGCTGCTCTTCAGTTCGTTAAAATCAGCCCGGACTTGATACTCAATCCTAACCTTCTCTCGTCTTTTCTGACATTTCGCACATTTCTTTGCTATGGTGTCTAAGATAGTTCGTACTCCTGTCGCCAAGCATCGCATCATACCGATGAGCCCATGTTGTCTTATCCCTATGATCATGTGCAGTTTCTCATAAGGAACGGGAAGACAATAAAACGAGAGAGCACGAAATGGTTGTGGACGATATGTTGTCCGGCGATATGACGATGGCAGTCCGGCGGAGTAGGTGAGCACGGTGTAAGGCTCTTTCTTCGTTCGTGTAGGAACCGCCAGACCCAAGGGACCCGATTGCCGTTTGCCGGCTTCGGACGCTTCCAATTTCGACGCATTTATCAAACAAAGAAGAAAACACCCCATGAGCGCCCATGAATACGACGACCACGCTGGGGGTGCGTAATCGGGGAGACGTCCAATCCAGGCGGGTGTCACCGGGCGAACAAACTTAAGAAGGCACACCGGCTGATCAAAGGCAGAGTACGTGAGCATGGTGTAACGCTCTTTCTTCGTTTGTGTAGGTGAGAGGAATTTTTTTTTTAAGTTCTTACTGTGGCCAAAGTCAAACCTGCTTCGCCGGACTGGACAAAATTGTGTTCGAAATGTCTGACAGTGACTGTCTTGCGTGCCTGAAAATTACTGCACCTGATAGCCTCAGTTTTCACAGCAGCTATTTTGATAACCTTTATCACACTGGCAAATGTTCTGGCGTCACGAAAGCTAACCTAAAAAGCATGTCAGCAGAAGCAATTCGTACTTGGCTATGGCCAACGTGTGCAAACAGGAAATTGCGATCGGTATGCGGTGCAAGCGAGCATGGCAGGAACACTGCAGCAGACTGCAATGAACCTTCCCTCGCTGACGTCATGTCAAAGCTAGAAATTGTTCTGTGCCGTTTAGGCCAGCTTGAAAGAAAACAAGAGCAACAAATGGCTAAACATAATACTACCGACGAAGAGCTTCTAAAGTAAGTGGCAACAATACAGAGCAGGGAAGTATCACTTGATATGCTTTCTTCTAAATATGATTAAAGATCACAAGTCTTGAAATTCAGAAAGAAAAGGTGAAAGAGCTCACTCAAAGAACCGCTGACATGGAAGCTAAATTTCTTACGAAGGACGCTCGGCTTTCTCAGCTGGAAATGGAAGTGAATAGGTTGGAATCCTATTCGTAATAATATAGAGATACATGGTGTCAAGCGTAATGAAAGTGAAGACTTGAAAGCAGTCATAAACTTAATAGGCGCTAAACTTGTACTGCCAATCCCCAGCAATGAGGAAATCGAACCAGTCCATAACATAAAAGGCAAAGCAAATGACGAGGCTCCCATATTGGTTCGTTACACTAAGAGCGAAAAACGAGAAAAGTTCCTTGCGAAACGAACCGCACTGAAGAACGAGAACATTTACATAAATGAAAATTTAACACATCTAAAAGCTTCGATGGCTGGCAAAACGCGTGGCAACTGAAAAGCAGTACAAGTATGTCTGGGTGCGAAATGGTTGTGTATATGTAAGAAAACTTAAAGGTGCCCATGTGATTCTTGTTGAGAGTGAAGCGGACCTATATAGGATAACGTTATGACTGAGAGTGTATGTTCATTTTCTGAATGGATGGAGAGAAGACGTGCATTTGTGTCAGCTCAGTCTTGTGCATGTTTCGATCTTATCCATGTAAATGTGTGAATCCTTCACAAACACTGGAACATGTTACAAAATAATTTGATGAATGTGTCCACTTTCCTTATGGTCATAATATTGTTACGTTAGGCGATGCATACGCTGATAAGCGCATAAGGAAAAAGAAGAATCTCGGTAGTTTTTAGCGAAGACGACGACGACGTTCGAGCAGTTTCGGCTGGTGCCTGCAGGAAAGGCCTGTTGTGTGAAAGCCTTGTCACCCGCCTCCGCTCTCTCCAACCCCAAGCGGACCCCCCCCCCCCCCCCCCCGTAACATCTTGGTGGAGGCGCTTTCGATCCCCTTGCCACAGCTCCTCTTATTTGCGCTCCTGAAACCTGGATTTGCGCAGTGGACGCCATCTCCCCGAGCTCACAACACCGACTGCCACAGTAAGCATGGCATACCAGGACGCATCACCCGCTAAGCAAACTCCACCTGCCCCCATGGTCTTAACCCAAATCTGCCATCAGCCCATTTTTAATGGCGAAGACAAGACGAATGTTGAAAATTTGCTCAATGAATACGAAAGGTGCAGCAAGAACAACCGGTGGGATGCTAGCATAATGCTTGCCAACATCATATTCTACCTAGCGGGAACGGCGAAGACCTGGTTTACCAACCACGAACAGGAGATGCCTACTTGGGACATCTGCAAACAAAAATTTCAGGACTTGTTCGGCAAGCCGATTGGGCGAGCTCTAGCAGCCAAAAAAGTCCTGGCTACTCGTGCTCAATCATCAACCGAATCATACCTCGCCTACATTCAGGACGTCTTCGCCCTGTGGTGAACGGTGAACACCTCCATGACCGAAGATGATAAATTGGACCATATACTTAAGGGTATCGCAATTCTCTGCAAAGACTGCTCTACAGTGGACTCAGTCCTGCAAGTCTGTCGCCGTTTCGAACAGGCGAAGCAGCGCCGCATCGTCCATCGGTTTGAGCGCCTTCCCAACACGGCGACTACATCATCATGTGACGATCTGCCCACTTTGCAGCAGCCTTCATGTCACAACAACCTGACTACCATTGTCCGGAGAGAAATCGAGGCCTTGACTCCTGTTACACTTACATCACCTCCTCCAGAGCCAACAATAGATATGATGCAGGATGCCGTCCGCCAAAAATTCGCGAATGTGGGCCTCGTCTCCAGTCCTACCACGCCACCCCCTGCACTACAGCAAATACCAGTGGTTGCTGCTGCTGCCACAAGACAGCCCTACACACCGCGCTCCCCTACCCGCAATCCTGCGGAGTGGCGCACATCTGACGATAGGCCTATTTTCTCCGTCTGCTGTTGGGCTGGCCATACTGTCCCGCTATTGCCGCATCCGCCGGCTCCCCCCTCTCGCCCCTATTACAGTCCTGTCCGCCATGACTACTATGCCCCATGGCGAGTTTCTGTCACTCCAGCACAGCTTCGTAGCGAGAACATTGAGCAAGCCCGTTGTCCTAGCCGTTCGCCATCGCCTCAAGCCCACCGTTCCCGATCCCCTACTCCTCGCCGCAGCTTGTCCCCAACGTACCAAGGCCCCTACTCGGGAAACTAGGCAACGCAGTGCCCGGACGTGACGCTGCTTTACCAACCCAGACAGCCAACTGTGTTTCGACCATCGCACCACGCCGCAACCTGATCAATGTCCTCGTAGGTAGAGTCCCTGTTCCCGCTCTCACAGACACTAGAGCCCACATTTCAGTCCTTAGTTCTTCGTTCCGCCAACGCCTCAAAAACGTTCTTACGCCCGCTAACACCTCTACAGTTTGTGTTGCTGATGGCAACACTGCTACCATCATCGGAATGTGCACTGCGAGGGTTAGCATCGCCGGCCACCACGTCCCTGTGTTCTTCACCGTCCTTACTACTTGTCCTCAAGACGTCATTTTAGGCGTAGACTTTTTAACAGCCCTTTCCGCTCTTATTGACTGTTCCTCCGGACTTCTGCGCCTAGCCCTGCTCGATTGTGTTCACGACCCTAGTGCTGACCATTCCCAGCCTCGCCTCCGCTCAAGTAAATTTACTCGCCTACCTCCAGAGGCGGCAGTATACGTGCCCATGTTACTTTTTCCTTCCCTTCCTGACGGCGACTACGTTGTCAACCCCATCACCGACGTCACTCTACAGAGCAACATCGTCCTACCTCATAACATTGTACACATCGCGAATAACCTCACCTACATTTCCGTACTCAACTTCAGCATGCCTTCGCAAGTTCTCCCGGAGGGAATTTTTCTTGTCGAGCTGTCACCTTTGTCCAGCTTTACTATATCAGCAGTGCTGTCCGACCGTCACGCCGAGGTACCTGCTCAACCAGTCCCGTCCCAAAGTCCGGAGGACCACATCTCAGCTATGGTTGCCCCTAACCTGCGTCCCGAATATAATATTGCCCTTGCCGGCCCTTTGCGGTCATACAGCGACATTTTTTATTTCGGTCACGGATCCCTGGGCCAAACGTACGTTGTTACACATCGCATCGGTACTGGAGATGGCCGCCCTATTGACCGACGGCCTTACAAAGTTGCTCTTTCCGAACGCCGGATCATTCAGGAAGAAGTGGAGAAAATGTTGGCCAGCAACATTATTGAAACGTCGAGCAGCCCCTGGGCGTCTCCGGTAGTACTCCTCAAAAAGAAAGACAACAGCTGGAGGTTTTGCATAGATTATCGACACCTAAACAAGATAACAAAGAAAGACGTGTACTCTCTTCCAAAGATCGATGACGCCCTCGACTGCCTGCATGGTGCCAAATACTTCACCTTCATCGAACTCCGTTCTGGATATTGGCAGATCTCTGTTGACGAAATAGATCGCGAAAATACGGCTTTTGTCACCCCGGATGGCTTCTATCAATTCAAGGTGATGCCTTTCGACTTATGTAATGCCCCTGCGACCTTCGAGCGCATGATGGACTCCTTACGGCGCGGGTTCAAATGGACCACATGTCTGTGCTACCTCGATGATGTCATCGTATTTTCATCAACCTTTGAGGGCCACCTTCATCACCTTTCGGCTATTCTTGGCGTCTTCCGGCGAGCTGGCCTTCAGTTGAACTACAAGAAGTGTAGCTTTGGTCGCCGAGAACTCCAGGTCCTAGGACATTTGGTCAACACCCATGGCATCCAGCCGAACCCCGACAAAATTCGCGCTGTAAGTGGTTTTCCTATAGCGAAATCTCGCAGCGACGTGCGTAGCTTCATCGAACTTTGCTCATATTTTCGGCGATTTGTACCAAACTGCGCGGAGATAGCCCATCCACATACGCAGCTTCTGAAAAAAGAGGTCTCCTTTTCCTGGAGCCACGAACAATCCGCCGCCTTCGCCGCTTTTATTGGCCACCTCACCGGTCCGCCAGTGTTGGCTCACTTCAATGCGTCAGTGCCCACAGAAGTACGCACCGACGCAAGTGGTCATGGAATTGGTGCCGTTCTCGCACAACGTCAGCTCGGTTCCCCTCGAGTCATCGCCTATGCCAGCCCACTCCTCTCTGCGGCCGAACAGAATTATTCCATAACTGAGCGTGACTGCTTATCCCTAGTTTGGGCCATTACGAAGTTCCGCCCTTACTTGTATGGTCGGCCATTCATAGTAGTCACTGACCACCTCGCATTGTGTGGCTTTCTACACTCAAAGACCCTACTGGCCGCCTTGGACGTTGGCCCTTGCGCCTTCAGGAGTACAATTTTTCAGTGGTGTACAAGTCTGGCCAGTTGCATCGAGATGCCGATTGCCTGTCCGTCATCCAGTCGATCCACCAAGACAATCTGAATGTGACATTGACGCTTGCGTGCTCTCTATTTCTGACTTTTCCAACATTCGCCGTGAGCAACGCCAGAACCCCCAGCTTCGCGAAATTATCAATCGTCTCAGCGCCGATCGCCATGACCCTTCCATTCGTTTGTTTGTGCTCCACGACCGCACCTTATACTGGCACAATATGCGACCTGATGGCCCCGACCTTCTATTAGTAGTCCCTCAGCACCTACGCACAGCCGTCTTTGAACAGCTTCACGACGTTCCCACAGCGGGTCATCTAGGCGTCTCTCGCACTTGCGACAGTGTGCACCGTCGGTCCTTTTGGCCAGGCCTACACCACGCAGTCCGCCGCTACGTGGCTGCTTGTGACAGCTGTCAACGCCGGAAAATGCCATCAGTTTTACGAGCTGGACGTCTGCAACCGATCTACATTTCCATAGACCCATTTTCTTGAGTAGGTCTGGATCATTTAGGGCTTTTTCCACTATCCGTATCGGGCAACAAATGGATTGCGGTGACCACTGATTACACCACACGCTACGCGGTCACACAAGCAATACCACCCAGTTGTGCAATGATGTCGCTGCTTTCTTCCTCAATGGAGCTCCCCGCCAAGTGCTCACCGACAGTGGCCGTTGCTTTCTTGCGCGTATAGTCGACGAGATCCTATGGTTGTGCAACGTTTGTCATTCATTCACAACTGCCTACCATCCACAGACGAACAGGCTTACCGAACGCCTTAACCGGCATTGACTGACATGCTGTCAATGTACGTTTCTGATGATCAGCGCAACTGGGACATAACGCTGCCGTTTGTGACATTTGCATACAATTCGTCGCGTCACGACACTACCGGCTACTGCCTCTTCTATCTTCGATACGGCCGTGAACCTCTGCTTCCTTTTGACAGCCTGCTTCCTTCTGTGGCCACTGCCAGCTCATATGCTCGTGACGCCATAGCCTGAGCTCATGCTGTCCGCGTTGTTGCTTGCAACCGACTCGCAGCCTCCCAGCACTCCCAGAAACGTCGCTATGATTTCTGTCATCACAACACACATTATTCTTGCGGGTCTCTCGTGCTGCTTTGGGCCCCAGCTCGCCGCGTTGGCCTCTCGGAAAAACTTTTGCCCCGTTATACAGGACCCTACTGTATTTTACAAGTCACTCCAGTGACATACGAAATTGAGCCCATGCATCCCGCACTCCATACCTCTACACCACGCACCGAAATGGTCCATGTTGAACGCCTAAAGCCGTACTACACGGACCCTGGTTTGGACGCTAGTACGCACCAGGACGGTGCTTTTCAGCCGGCGGAGTAGTGTTACGTTAGGCTATGCATGCGCTGATATGCGCATAAGAAGGAAAAAAAAAGAATCTCTGTAGTTTTTGGCGAAGACGACGACGACGTTCGAGCAGTGTCGGCTGGTGCCTTCAGGAAAGGCCTGTTGTGTGAAAGCCTTGTCTCCCGCCTCCGCTCTCTGCAACCTCAAGCTGAACTACCCCCGTAACAGTATGTACGGAGATTAATATCTGTAACTCTGAGGCTTCTGTTTATAATATACAGTATTTTCAATTACATGTCTTATGCAGAGAAGGCAAACGCGGTGGAGGAGTGCTTGCTTTTGAAAAAATGGCTGGTTTTGTGAGCGCTTGAAGGTTGATTTTGATGAAGCCGACCTTATAGCGCATAATCTTATAAATGGTGGTGAGGAAATACTACTTTGTGCTGGGTACAGGCCACCAAGCAAAAATGTTTCACTATTTGTAGAGGAGCTAGATTTCTTTCTTTGCCGGAGATTTAAATATTGACATTTTAAAAACTGATCAAGCAGGTGTAAGTGATTTTATAACGTTGCTGGCCAGTTTCGGCTTAGAGAATAAAATACAATGCTTTACGCGAGAAGAATGTTTTTGGAGCCCAAACGACGCAGACATGTATTGATCATATCAGTACAACCGCAAAGGAGTGGGAAATACTCGGTTGTATCATTAAAGAATAGGTTGCTGATCTTTATTTGGTTTCTATATATCTACCTAAAGAAAGTGAAACGGCGGAACTAGAGCAATCTGTTGATAAGCTTGTAGTTCACAACATCAAAGTAGATAAACTAATCAAGTCATTTGACTGGAATTCGCTGCTATAGCACAATAATTTAGACGCTCACGTAATGCTTGTAGAAAAGTTAAAATCGATATACAACTCATCAAAAACTAAGGTCAGGCTCAAGCGGCGAAATCAGGCCAGTCCTTGGATAAACAAGAAAATAATTGTATCATATATTAAGAAACTATTAGGAAGATGCGTTGACCGTCCGCATGATCTTGCAATAAGGGCGGAATACAGGATAAAATCACTGCAAAAGTACGACTGGCAATAACACAGTACGAATTTATTCAGTTTTCGGCATGCAGTAAAGACATAAAAACCAAAAACATGGAACTTAGCCCACTCAAAAAAAACATTGATGCTACTTTAGAGCAGGCATTTCCATATAAAGATAACGCAGAGTTGGCAAATGACTTAAACACTTTATAGACTCTGTTTTATTCTTGTGTTAACACAGCACAGCCATTAGGAAGGTTACTCCTGCTACACCGAGCGTTCATTCAGTTACCGAGCTAGATTTGAGGACTGGGTTGCAAAAAATGTCAATTACAAATTCGTCAGAATATGATGGTGACAGGATGAGGGATCTCGAAGTTCAGTTTGATATCTTTAAAAGGGTACTACTTATCATCATCAACGAAGCGTTTACAAGTGGTCACATACATAGATACATGAAAATAACTGCAATAAGACTATTACATAAAACAGCTCTATGAGGGCCTTTAATATTTACCGGCCAATCGCAATTTTGCCCTCCATCGCTTGCAATATGGAGAAAATTCTACATGCTAGCATGATCTCCTTTTATGAAAAATAGAATCTTTTAAACATCACCCAGTATGGTCTTCGCAGAGGCAAAAGCACTAAAAGCTTAGTAGAGGATTTTCATCACTCAGTCTGTAAAGGAACTGATAACAATAACGTTGTGCTTACAAATTTTGTTGATTTGGAAAATGCTTTTGTTACTATTATTCACAATTTATTACTAAATAAACTCGATCATTTTGGTTTCAGAGGTCCCTATATGTCTTTCTTTAAGAGCTATTTTACTGATAGAGAGAATTGTGTCCATATAGGCAGATCATACAGTTTAATGCTAAATGTTTTAACAGGTGTTCCTCAAGGCGCTGTTTTAGAACCCTTATTGTTCAATATTTGCGCGAATGATATAGCCAACTTTCATTTAAACTCTCAGCTTTTCTTATATGCGGATAATACTGCTCTGGTGATCCCTAGTGAAACATATGAAAAGGCAGCCAACAAGATCCAATAGGATGTGCGTTCCTCAGTGGAATGGTTTAATGGTAATCATATATTTACTAATAATTCAAAACCCTGCCTTGTCTGCTTTCATAGCCCATATAAAATCTTTCAAATATGCTCTAATGTATACCTTCATCATAAGAATTGTACGAGTTGTTCATGTCCATCTTTGGAGCCGAAATCGAATTACAAGTACCTTGGGTTGACATTTGGCGAAACAATGTCATGTAATGCCGATATTCAAGAAATAGCCAAACGTTCGCGCCTGGTTTGCATTTATATGTATGCTCTATGATTCATTGTTATGTGTCTTTTAGAAAAACGGTGTATAAGTGGTTAGGAGAGTCCATATGGAACATCAATTTATGGCACCGCATCATTATATAAAATAAATACGCTTAGCCGCCCTCTGCACAGGATGTCAACAAATCTCGCCTACGGAATCAACTATCACAGCAAACCGGCAATAGATTTTATGGAACATTTTGACATCTTACCTCTCCATAAGCAATTTATCTTTGACATATTACACATGAATTTTTTTTCACAGCTCTTGTAGAATCGAGAACGTTAAAATCCGGCCTCTCCGTCAGTCGGCAAAGCAGTCATACCCCGCATCTTCACTAATTATGAGACAAAAACTCGTATTTGTTAGGATCCTTACTACTTTAATAAAAATCGAAGAGTCCCAACCATTAACAGAATAAAACAATTGAATACATTTCTTCGATCGTAGTTGAGTGATAATATCGACTGATTCAACATTCTTTGGCATGGTTTTGATGTTTTTATCTCTCTTGAAAGTGCGCAAGGCTGAAGCTTTTTCTTGTATTCACGTTTCTGTTGTGTCGTTTGTTCGTATAAAATAAGCAGTTTTAGGTCTGGATATGATTTGAATTAGTTCTTTCCATTTTCTTTTTTTTTTTCGCTGTTAACTCATGTACTTCATACTCCGGCTGCCCAGCCCCGCACACAAGCGCTAGCGCTGAAGCGAGCTGGAACATGTATTTTGTGCACAGAGTTGAATAAAGATTATTATTATGAATATTATTATCATTATCTAGCCATCGTCGAACTCAAGGACGTCACTAGTGGCTCTTGCCAAAAAAAAAAGATGTCCCCTGGCTATCCCGTGTCGATTACCGGAAAGTGAATAATGTGACAAAAAGGGCGTTTAGCAGCTCGCCAGGATTGATATGATGCCCTTGTACGAATACTGGACGCCTTCTGCATCTCACTTGACCTCACAAGCGGGCACTAGCAAATAGAGGTGGATCAGACACCCAAAAGACTACCTTCGTGACGTCCGGCGGCTTATACAAGTTAAACGGCACCCGTTTAGTGTTTGCTTAGTGCCGGCCACATTCCAACATACAATGGAGAGTTGTTTCAGGTCTGAACTGGCTGTCGTGCTTGGTGTGCTTCGATGATGATCGTCATGTTCTCGATTACTTTCGAGCATCACCCTGAGTGGTTGTGCATTGGGCTTCAAACACTGATATGTTCGCCACTTACTGTCAAGCGGGAGAAATGCCATTTCGGCTCAAAAGGAACTGCACTTTCTCGGTCAGTGTGCAAGGCATTCCGCCCGACTCCGACAGGACTGTCGTAGTTTCCAGTTTTCCACGCCCAATCCATAGAAGACACTTCGGCGATTTTTGGGTTTTTGCTCCTACTACCATCGCTTTTTCCAAGATTTGATTAGGATAGCTGAACTGTTGACATCCCTAACTGGAGATCAAATACCCTTCCTATGGGGAGAAGACCAAGAATAAGCCTTCCAGCAGCTTCGAAGCCCCCAATACTTTAATTTCAATGAAGACGCCGTGACCGACATACACACTGATGAGAGAACCCCAGGCTGTCGAAGTTTTTGGTGTCCTCCACTACAGCGTCTCTCGTAGCCTCAGTCACTTTGGGAAGTTACACTCTACAAACCAAATCAAACGTTGATGAGAGCAACGCTGATCTCGGAGCGATAGTTATCCTGTGGGAGCACGCTGTAGAACGAGTTGTCGCTTACACGAGCTGCACACTACCACGATCAACGGTAACCTATTACACGACGGAGAAGGCGTCTTGCGCTAATCTGGATTATACAAATACAAATACAAATAATTTTATTTAGCATCACCTCTGATTATACAGTACTCGTGATGCTGCAGGGTGCTAGCAAAAAGCCTGCGATGGCTTGACAAAGGCTAGCACCCCGCTTACAGTGCAATACAGCAGCGGACAAAACGCAACAATACAAGAAAAAGCCATTATAAACATAACGACGGCTTTATATATTACAAAGTACATTTAGAGGATAGGACTAATATTGGGTGGTACAGAACTGCATGCGTTAACAATATTTTGATTTGAGGACATACGCTGTTGTATAGATTAGCTGGACTTGTTAACAGAGGAATTAAAAGCTTGTGGTAGCATGTACATCAACATTTGGCGGCCATAGTTGGTACGGGTATGGGGAATCTTCCAAATGTGACTGCTTCGTGTGCCATACGTTTTTTCAACTGGAGTCAGCGTTGCAAGTGTTTCAAGGAAAGGGTCACTATTTATGCGATAAGTATGATAACGTTTTAGCAGAATTGCGTTGAACAGGTTCGGTAATGGTTTTAATCTAAGGTCATGAAATATAGGTTCTGTGTGTGCGTCATAGGGTTCATTAGAAATGATTCTTACAGCTTTTTTCTGTAGTCGATAGATTTTGGACAGGTTTGTGTAAGTCGTTGCTCCCCATACCAAATAACCATATGATAGCTTGGACATGAAAAGGGAGTTGTATAAGAGCAATTTAATGTACTTTGGCAAAAAATAACGAAAGCGTGCAAGAATACCTACTATTCGCGAAAGTTTGGAGTGAACAAGGTCAGCATGCGCGCTCCACTGCATATTCTCTTGAAAAAGAACACCTAACGTTTTTATAACTGGTACCAAATCTATGACCGAAAGGCCTAGTCGAAGGACAATATTGGAATTAACTGGCTTATTTTTAGGGCGAAAAAGAACTGATTTTGTCTTCGAGACGTTTATAGTTTAAGAATTAGTTTCACTCCAAGTGTTTAGAACATCAAGCACTTCATTCGCTTTCTTAACAAGCAGGGGTAAACTGTGATGTGAGAAAAATAGGCTTGTATCGTCGGCATAAATAATAAATGAAATGTTTAAATCTATGTTAACAAGGTCGTTAATATATAGGTTGAAACGCAGCGGCCTGAGAATACTTCCCTGCGGAACGCCGTGTAACAATGGTCTGAAACTGGAGCAAGATATATTTATGTGTACCCTTTTTTGGCGGTGTTGTAGGTAACACTTAATGAGAGATAGAAAACAGCCTCTGAAACCATAATATTCCAATTTTTTTAATAGCGTGGTGTGATTTATTTTGTCAAATGCTTTTGAATAGTATACAAATATTCCAAGTGTATAACATTCACGCTCAAAAGCACTAAGAATGATTTCTTTTTGCGCCAGCAAGGCGCTTTCTGTGGATCGTTTTTTTGTAAACCCAAACTGATATTGTGTCATGATGTAATGCTTGGTTAGGAATGAGCTCATTCGAACGTGTATTAGTGTTTCAACAACTTGTCAGTAAGTTTCGAGAATACGTGTGCTGACGACGTTTTTCAGTGCGTAGCACTACATTCCGCAATCACGGGTTTCGCCGACGTCTGCCCGAAGCCGCAGGTCCACTGGCGCGGGGGGGGGGGGGGGTTGAAAGGGGCGGCCGAGTTAATTTATGACGGTAGCTCAGGCGGCTGCACTTCGGAAGTGATACAGGAACACATGGAAAAGGGCGACGCCGTCGGCTTGGTCCGTTCCGATTCTCGGAAAAGTCGCGCTTTGAACAGGCCGCGAAGGAGGCAAGCCAGAGCAGTTAAAAAGCACAGCGTAAGCGCAGTGGTAGTGGGTTCGGCGCTAACTGCTGTCTCTCGGTTTAAGGGAAAAGGGCGCGGAGGCCATACATCGCGGCGAAACAGTGGCTGGGGAGAATGCGCGGCAGAGGGAGCTGCGGTCGGTGTCTTCTCGGGAAGACGCCTGTACATACGTCCCTTTGAAACCGCCGCCCGCGCGCAACCGACCAAGGGCAGCGATCGGAATGTTTGTGCCTTAGGTTTGTGTGTTGTTTGTTTTGGAAACGCAACCGTCAGCGCTGTTTGTCTTTGTAACTGCTGGCCACCTCTTGCGTGAGCTGAGGGAAGATATTGGAGAGTGTGTAAATGAAAGACGTGTGTGGTAATGAATGAAAGGTGTAACGGTGATAAGCGGTTCAACGCATCTACTTCGTATTTGATTAACTATTCAAATCGGCCATATTTTTTTATTGCCAGCAACCATCATACGTTTTTCTGGCTGGAACACCATTAAGACCCTACTGGAGGATTGGCTCCATGGAGCCTCACTACCAGAGTATGATGTCATTATTTAAAAGTCGGACGTAAAGACCAAGATCCGGCCTTCCCGTCATGCGCTCCCGTAGACTCTTCTGCATTGAAATTCGCCGAATATTTCCCCTTTATTGGGCAATTACGCAATGTCATGTAGCTGAACCTCTGCTGAAGGACCCGGGGCTGGCACCGCTCATCGGGTATCTTAAGGCGTAGTGGTCGGGTACCGCTTGTTTGCCTTCTTCGTTTACAATAATTCACCGTACGAAGTGGCTTTCTCTTCAAGCACAACTTTTAAAGTTGAAGTTAAACATTCCTACTGGTATTACCTACGCAACTACGGCCTGCCATCTTGAGCGCTGGTGAAGATAAACCATCCGCCGGCCACTTGGGATCAGTCGCATGCCTGTGGGGATTCGCGATAAGTACCTCGGCGGCCGCTTTTCGATGGAGGCGACAAGCAAGGCGCCTTTGTACTGTGCAACGTCAGTGCCCGGTAAAGATTCCCGGGTGGTCAAAATTTCCTCCTCCCATATTGACTTCTCCCATATCTCACCAATCATGATACTCTTTCTTGTCCCCTTCCCCAGTGCACAGTAGCAGGACAGATTGGAATCATTCCGGCCAACCTCTCTGCCTTTCCTTTAAATCTACCCATTCATCCATCCACTTACCCATCCATCCACCCACCCACTCGCCTGCCTGCCTGCCTGCCTGCCTGCCTGCCTGCCTGCCTGCCTGCC
>JAJIZL010016006.1:0-13945 GCA_023969395.1 Amblyomma maculatum | reverse complement strand
CTGTCTGTCTGTCTGTCTGTCTGTCTATCTGTCTGTCTGTCTGTCTGTCTGTCTGTCTGTCTGTCTGTCTGTCTGGTTTTATTTATTTATTTATTTACTTATTAGTACTATGGTCTTACATACAAGACCATTGCAGGTGGGTTCACACATTTTCACAATAAAAATGTAAAAAAAGAGGAGAAATATAGCAGGCATGGCATTACCAAAATCAAATTTCAACACCACGGCGGAGCTGCTGGGCCTACGCCTAGGCCTGGATCTACTGCTTGAACTGACTCCGCCGCCACCCAGGTGTGCCGTGCTATGTGACTCCAGCGCTGCCCTCAGCCGCCTTCGAACCACCGGCCGGGGAACTCCGCTGCTGTGTCAGATTCGCGCACGTCTCAAGCGCTTGGCGGAGCGTGGCTGCGCTATACGGGCACAGTGGATCCCCGGGCACTGCGGCATAGAGGGCAACGAACGTGCCGACGAGCTCGCGACCGCAGCACATGAACTCCCTCCTAGCGACGAGCAACTCGCTTTGGAGGATGTGCGTGCGGTAATCGACGATCACCTCCGGACGCAGCACCCCGACCCACGCATCGCAAGAGGTGAGCGCATTCACAGTGTCAGCGGCCGCTCGCTGACTCGGCTGCAACGCGCAATGATCCTCTGTGCACGCATTAGATGTGTGTGGCCTGGGGAACGACGGATGCGCCACTGACCTGCCACTAGTGATGTGTGTGACGCTTGTGGCGCGGTAGAAACTCTCGAACATCTTCTACTGCGCTGCACCGCGCTAGCCGAACCACGACGTGAGTTGCTGGCGGTTTACAGAGCGCAGGGGGTAATCCCGGACAGCGTAGCTGTGCTCCTGTGGCCGCCGGGCTGTGCGCGCGTCCGCGAGCGAGCTCACGTGAGCCTGTGTGAGTACATCGAACAGGCGGGCTTGATGACCCGCCTATTTCACCTCGCCAGATAATGCGCGCTGAGACTGAACGCTCCACGTGTGCTATTTCCCAAAATAACGGCCGATCGCCCACGACAGCCGTCAGTGTTTTGTACAGTTTGCCAGTGCGTGCGTTGTGAACATTGCCTGGACGCAGCTGCTATTGCGGAGGCCCGCCCGATGTGCCGAGTGTTCAGTGACTTAAGACATTTGCTGGTGGGCCTCAAGCAAACTACTGTAATTTCTTTTATTTTTACCTACCCTTTTCTTTCTCCCTATCACTCACCTCTTTGATTTCCTCTAACTTCTCCTCGCTATCCCTTTATTTCCGCCGCCCCAGTTCAGGTGCTTCAGATATAAGATAGCAGATACCGGGGCTGGCAAACATCTTTTCTTTCCTTTTGTACATACAATAAATAGCCACTACAACAACAACAACATCGCACTCATTATTATATAAGAATATTATCACGCTCACACACTACATCTTTTTTTTGGAGCATGAAACCAGTTCAACTCATTTAGTGAGTACTCAGATAATCACCGATTATGTAAGCTGCTCTTCAAATAGGGATAAGGAATTCTAAGTCCCTGCATGATCATGCAGAACATTCTATTCGGTGATAGTTCTGCACCTAAGTGCGCTCCTCCAAGTCGCAGCTTCGGCGCGATGCTGCAAAGTGAAACACTTTGGGGGTCATGTTGGTGCATTGCTTCTGACATTCCAAGCGCAACTACGACGGCACACAGGTAGAGAGACGACAGGACATGCTGCAAAGAATTGGTTGCAATGGCATATGCCATAGAAGACGACACGAGCGATTGGAGAAGAGGGCGTAGAAGTGATAACTTTGCCCCGGCTCGTGCTAGCCTCATCCGCCGCTATAGTTGATAGGTTCCAGATTGATTGCCTTTTATATGACATTATGTTCCAATATTGTTCTTTTATTTTTTCTGCTTTCGTCTTGTATTTCGGCGTTTTCGCTGTTACAGCAATTACTCTGGCAAACCAGATTGCGCGAGACAACTACTTTAATAATTGTAGCCGCTAAAGGTGTATTGCCACTCCCCGAAAACTGCAGCAGTGAAAGGGACGGGTGCGTCACTAAAAATAAAACACAGGAAAAAGAAAGTCAATAAAGCCATATGATTCGTTGAGTATACAATGAAGTACATAAACTAAAATGCATACGCAATAAAACAGTTTCCTGGATTAAAATTTCTTGCAGTAATCCGCTGATCATACCAGTATTGCGTCCGTCGCGCCATCTTTAGTGCGTTGTATGATTTGGATGGGCGGTGGCGCATCCGAACAAGAGCGCACCTAAAGCCCGCTATTCCAGTCGCTTCTGTGGCCCAATCGAAATTGTTCTTCTTCGGGGGAGCTTTTTATTAATTATAATATCAGCACCGCAGTCTCTTTTCGAGGTGGATGTCAACCTTCCCTTCTTCTTTTTGCCGTATATCAGGAGATATTTTTTTTACAAGTTATTCATAATGAGAGTATTTGAAGGTTTCAGTTTACTGTTACACTGAAGTAAAAATACTATCTTACGCAGATGATATAGACATATTCTGCTTGAACAAAGACATCGTCAGCAAACTTATTCAAGTTGCACGACTTTATCGTAAGATTACAGGCAGTGCTATAAATTGGGATAAGTGTACAGGCTCTTGGCACTGGCGTCTGGGCCAAGACGTTTGTTGTTTTCAAAACATGCAGTGGTCGTTTACACCGACAAATTACCTGGGTGTTGAGCTTTAGCATTACGAGAACTAAGCGGACTACTGGAATGAAGGGATAAAACAAGTCCGTGAGAA
Source organism: Amblyomma maculatum (assembly GCA_023969395.1). NCBI lineage: Eukaryota > Metazoa > Arthropoda > Arachnida > Ixodida > Ixodidae > Amblyomma > Amblyomma maculatum. Next base: position 11,196 of record JAJIZL010016006.1, on the reverse strand, counting down.
AACAATAAATTGGGTGGCAAAAAGTTGTCCATGTTGACTCGTGCAACGATTGGTAACATATTTTTAGTGGCCTAAGTATGGTACGTGCATCAGGCATTAGGCATGGCTGAAATTAATGTGCAAAAAACACAGCGCTTTCGCAGCCTTTGTGTGGGGGTCAACATGGGAGCGAACAAGCCGCACGAACTTGTTTCGGGCGCTAAAGATTGGCGGTATCGGCCACATCCGTTGGATTTGCAGGCAGACTGTATAGACCGTTTACAAAGAGTAGTTGCACTCTCCCCAACAGATGGCTCCACTAGTACGATCGTCATTGCTGGCCTTCGGAACGCATCGGCGCGCACTGCGGACAGCTACTGTGCATCTTGTGTAAGAATGCCGGCTGACTTTCAAACACCGCTACTTGGACGCAGGTGTCATCTGTATTGTCGAAGTATTCTGCAAGGAAGTAGAGCTAATGAACCTGTTGTTTATTGGTGGAACAACAGACGATGCTTTCTACATAAGGTGCACATCATGGCCTAGCTAGGCCGCCGTTTTTCTCGGAGGTGTATCACGAGTTCATGTTCCGTTCTGGAAAAATAAAGCGCTTGTGCATTGTGAAGAAAGGCTATACCTCACCCACCAGCTCATTTTAGTACCGGCAGTAGCCATGGGATTGTGAGTACGACCCTGACGTTTTCTGAGGAGTTGTATATTGCGCCATTGATGCCGCGTTATTTTCGCATGGCGTTAAGGAGTACCTTGACGTGGCTATTAATGTATATGCATTTATAAGAATTGATTGTTCAGAGAAGGAAAGTCAGTGTGGGCATGTCAGTGAATTTGCTTACTTTAATTAGGTACTGTTCCCAAGATATATGCGGTATCTAATCTCGGCCTCGGCTGCTGCTTTTCGATGGAGCCGAAAACCCAGGCGCCCGTGTGCTGTGCGATATTCAAGTACACGTTAAAGAACCTCAGGGGGTGGGAATTTCTGCATCCTCCACTCATAGCTTCAGTCGCTTTGGGATGTTAAACCCCACAAACCAAACCAAACTTTAATTAGACAAGCACTGCTGCAATTACAATAACTGCTGGGTTTATGAAACTAATGCACGGAACAATAATAAAATTAACCATAATAAGAGTTTTCATATCCCCACTTGCTTGGGCTGCCTATACAGTGGGTTCTGAATTCCGACGCAGTTTCCAGTCACTTTCGCCCGAGCGCAGGTGATTGCCGCTGAGCGCCTGATGCGGCCATCAAGCAGCGTAATAGTCTTTTGAAGCCAGGACATTTACAAGAGGCAAAAATTATACCTTATCAATTGTCGGGGATTACACGCGCGTCCATATTGAGCAGTAAATATTTTGCACAGTGTTAAATGGTGAACATTAATAATGCGTCTCAGCCAGCACGGTCTGAACATGCGTTCGCCCTCTGCGCAAGAGAATAAGAAAAAAGTGAGGGCACAATCAGTTTGTAACCTATTCAGTTTAACAGAAAATGTTTTCCACTGAGAGCGCAAGAGAGGCAATTGGTTAAAAAAAAGAAGATTAAAAAAATTGAGTCGACGGCTGATGGTTTGTCGAAACGTTCTAGCCAATGCAGATAGCTAGGAGGATGCAATAAATGAAATACGTGGTTAAAATAAACATTTTTTAGCACCTACATACACACTATGAGCATTCACAGGAAGTTTTTCGGCTGTCTACAAGCTCGTTGTCCCCAGCGATGGCGGGTTCGCCGCACCGTGCAGCCGAGTACTAGCGCGCCGAAAGCCGTCAAACCAGAAGGCCCGAAGGCCAGCGAGGGCGGAAGAGTCACATGATCAAATATGGCAGCGCCCATGCGCTCGCGCTGTAAAGGGTCTATGCGTGTGTTTTCTTTTTGAGAGGCCGGAATGATGTGTTCTTGCTTACCGTGCAACACGTCAGGTTTTGCGAATACATACCTGATTTTGTCGTGCCTACGTGCAGCGTTTAAAGGACAAGACTAAGACGGTTACCTCCAGGAAGTGGTGGACGCTTTCAAAATACTAAGGGTTGCACTTTTCATGGGAGTATCTACTTGCTGTTTAAAACAAATCCCTACAGTTATCTTGTTCTTAGCATGCCATTAATGCCTATCTATCGTTAGAGATACTGTGTGTACGCCACTAATGACATTTTGATGAGAGTTAGAATGATGCCTTTTCGCTCCTCTGTCAAACCTTTCTTTTTTTGCAACTTCATCGGGACACGCTTCCCGTCAAACCTTCGCTCCAAGATAAATGGATGTTGTTTCTTGTGCCGCAAACTCTCTTTCCCGAAAGCCATAAACAGCCGATCATAATTTTCTCGACTGTTGGAATGCCGCACCCTTTAGCGCCCTTTAAAGAAGGAAGTGTCCATTACGCTAATATTGTCAAGTGGTGGTAACCAAGTAGATGACACAAATGAAGAGTATGATATCTGTTTCCTGCCTGTGGATGTTGATGGAGCTGCCTTATGACATGTTTATGGCCTTAAGTTTGCGTGCTATGTGAGAAACGCGTATGACTGTGTACCAGGCTGATGCTGACGTTCTGTCTGTAGGAGTAAAATATATTCAGAGCGTCATATATGTTCCTGAAGCTTTCAAGGCTAAAAAAGAGCCACCATCATGATGTTCGATGTTAGACGAGTTGGTTACTCTCAGGCCCTTTTCGTAGATAACAACGGCCAAATTGTGATTGTTGTTTTTGAAATGTCTGTTAATTGTTTTTTTTTTGAGCTGTGGAATTGAATCGGCCGTAAAGAAAAAATTCTGCGGCGCAATGGATTAGCACTATTTGTCTCAGTCCTGAGACTTGTGCTCGAATCCTGTGAGTGCAATTTTTATTTTATTTTTTAAATCACAACATTGTAATAAACTACCAACATCTTTCCTGTGGTTTGTTCCCCTTTGGGTTGCATATTGCGATGTGATCCTTAATAGCCGCAAAACCAGCCGTGAACACAACTTGGAGGTTATGGTATCACAACGGTTACACTAATCAATTACCTTCACCGTAATCGCCTTCAGTGATTGTATGTTACTTTTACGTTGCGTTCAGGCACACCTCCCCGCCCCAATCGCTGCTTACCTCCCTGAGAGACAACCAGTGAGGAGAAAGAAGTTGCGGGACACTAACGTTGAGAAAACAGAAATATGCCGCGCCGATATCATAGTTAAAGTATCCAAAGTAGCAAAGATGACGTGACGGGCGCAACCGATGTATTAAGCTCTCTATTATAAGTAATTGTAATCCAGAAAACTATTTTATTATTAGGGCATTTCAGTTGCGTACTGCACTGTATGCTCGAACAAAGCGCAAGTTTTTGGTTTATGTTTCAGTGACGTTGCGGGTGTTTTCGGGAAACGGCAATACGCTAGTTCATCGGTTCCAGATTGTCTTTTATATGGCATTACGTTCCATTATTATTCCTTGAATTTTTATTTTCGCTTGTATTTCGCGGTGTTGGCTGTTGCAGCAATTCATTTGGCTCATTAGGTTGCTGCGAGACGCCTATATTAATAAATGTAGTCATTAAAGGCAACGGTACATTCAAACTTATTTCCGTCAAATCATTCGTAGGGCATAAAACAGTGCCCTATTATATCTCAGGTCTGTTATAGATAGATTACATTTTGCCCGATATTGACAACATGCTGTAATCTCATGAGGAGGGCCATATATTTATTATTAGAACATTGATAATCTAAGAAAGCTGCAACATACTCTCGCATTTTCTAATTTTGGTGCTTTTTGAGAAGTAGTGAAAAAACAAACAATCGTTCTGACGCATAGAAAACGAAAAGTAATAAATAAACTATCTAAACGTGCCTCGTAAAAACGCTATCGGAGTAGCCAACTTGTCAAGGGCAGCTTCAGGAGCATGTTTTGAAATATTTGCTTAGTTAACTTGTTGTACACACTCTTCAGGTATCTGTCTTGGGTGTGATCTATAGTGCATATCTTCCAGCAAAATGTTAGCGACTCGATGTAAACATTCGAAAGCGTATACTATTACGTGCAAAGGTTGCTGACAACATGGTCATCGCAATGAAGTCTCAGAGCACTGAAATGGCCACTCTATCATAACTGCACCGCTGGTAGCTGTCGCCAGCTCGTGCTCTGTGTCTTGACGGAAACCTGCACGAAAAGAAAACGAGAGCAGTGAGACTCGTCGGCACAAATATATCGCTGGGTGTTGACGAGCGATGCTCGCTCAAGGTTATGTGTACGACTTAGCAGTGACATGCATCCCATAATGGGACGGACCCCTCCATGTCCCATCTCACGCGGCCCGAGCGGAGGCCATCTCCTTCTGATCGAGTCGCCTACCAGCTTCTGGGGCTGCCGCTTTACGTCAGTTTTGTTTTAGCCGCGCTTCTTTGTTCTTCGGCACAGCGCACGTATAAGAAGGACGGCCTTGTTCGACCAGCGGGCAAGACGGGTTTGTCTTCATCAGAGGCACTTTGGTTCCTGTTCAGGGGAAATGCTCGTCGTGGACAGAGATTGATCGTACGTACTTGTACGGGAAACAAGAACGCCGGCAGGAAAAGGGACTCGACACGTCGAGACTTCAGCGATGCAGGCTTAGCTCCCCAAGGCCCCTGCAGACGAAAGAAGGCAGCCGGCATCTGGAGACAACTTTTATTTCCGTCTTTTGCTGATATTTCTTAGAAGGGGAGCGGAATAATACTGCATGACGCGAGAAGAGGACATACGATCACATTCGTTGGCGGTTTCCTTTTTTCCTGCATGTCCCGAAGTAGAGAGGACTGGACAAGCAAAGCGATCGCGGACATACGTGGTGTCCAAGCTAACTTTAGGCAAGGGTTAAAAAATAAAATCTTTGAGGTAGGCCAAACAAATGATTTGTATACAGCTGCCATCTATCTGGGGCACCAAGAGGAATTTTTATTTTCGAATTACCTAATCAGAAATTAACGTAATATTTTCTCATTTGCGGACAATTTTGACTTTAGACAATAAATATGATTTTCAATGCTGGAGAGCACATTCTGAAAGCCTCATTTAATTTAGTTCCAATAAAGAGAAACCTCACTTGTATCTGTTGTCCAAGCTTTAAAGGAAGCTCGAGAAATACAAAAATATGATGTGACTTGCGCATTTGCGCGACATGATTGTGCGGCTCTCAGACGCATCGAGCAAATTCGCCGAGGCCGCAGCTGCACGGCCCCGCTGCTGCGGCAGGACGAGATGTCTCTGATGGTTTCTTCGTCCGCTTCAGGCAGTGGGCGCACGTGACTGCAAGATGCAGCGAGCTCACCGCGCTCGCTGCAATCGTCGCCAGCACATCTGCCAACCGCTGGAACTGAGCTGTCGAGTAATGGCCGAAGCTAATTTCGTTCACTCAAACAACGATTGAGAGCACCGCAATCGTGGCGCACGAATATGTTAGTCAGGTAATATTGTTTTGTATTCTGCGGGCTTTCTTTAATGCTTAGTAAAAAAGTTGCACATGAGGCTTTGTGTATACGAAATAAATTGGAATGTAATTTCAGTAGGGGCTATACTACTTTGGAAATCATTTACTATCTAAATTCAATAGTTTGCAAATTAAAAAAAATATCCTAAATACTAATTAGTTATTTGCAAAATAAAAAAAATCTTTTTTTTGCGCCAGATGGCTGGCATCTGTATACAAGTAGTTTCTCTGGCCCACGTCAAATATTTTATTTTTAACCCTTGCCTAAATTTAGCGTGGACGCCATAAATATATTAGCACTGGCACGTCATCCAAACAAGTTACTTTTCAGCAGCAAAAATTGTTGTGAAGATCAGATAAACTCAGATCCCGGGAATGATGATGACACTCATTCCGCACAATGTCTTTGCATATTTGATAATATTAAGACATAGTTAAGGCATAATTATAGTTTTTAATTTGTGGGGTCTTACCTAATCACAAGAACTGTGTAATGCTTTGCACACCTTGCTTAAGAGACCACTATATTTTATTTTCACGGCTGCAAGGACCAAAATAAATTCAATGAGTGATAAATAAAAACCCTATCATAAAGCAAGTTATGACTTAAGAGCTAATTTCACAGGTCATGATCGCCGCTTTGGCCCTCGTTAACAGTCCACTGGTTATCAGGGTAATCGCTCACCGGAACGGGCTCTAATTACTCTTTGGAGGGAATGGGGAGTGTATGACGGGATAAATTTTACTGGCATGCCTGAACCATGTGGTAGTGGCTAGCTACCTTTTACCATTAACGTCTGTCCGGATTCAGAGCGTTGGTTACCACTGGCACAGTTTTCCTTTCGTGGAAAATTTAGGCGTCTGACAGTTTGCTTTCTTACCTTGGTCAGGGCCCAAGGTAGGACACGTTGTGGAAGATTTGCGCACGAAGTAAAAGGGAAGCGGACGAGCGTTGAGGGGGACCGTCCGTCCGCTAGGTCACGTTTCGATAATTCGACTTGTCTTCTTACGGACATCGCGGTTACCACTGACACTGTTTATATTATGGCGATAGCCTTTAATCGCTCGTCGTAGTCGTGAGCAAAAGTGTCGCGCTTTTGCGGTAGCTCTGATACTTGAAAAATAAATCACTAAACTTTGTCTCCCACTGGGGAATCAAATCTCCATCCCTTGGATATCCAGCCCGGTGCTTTAGCACGGCGTCACGTTTTTTTTCTTTACTGCCAAATTTATAATCAGATATTACACATAAAGATGATTGCTCTACTAACATACAATATGGATTAAAAACCATGTGATTTCGGGCTGCATATATGATCCAATAAAAATCAGGCATGTTCAGCAACACTTCCATTCTCGGAAACCACACAGGCACTTCGTCTTGTGTCTTGAAAACATCAATAACTCTCGCAATGGCTTCTCGAAAATACTGCCGTATTTTCCTCGCATCAATGTCTGCATGCCTGAAAGCCATTCTGGATCGCCAGATACTGTGCAGGCCCAATAACATAATTATTTCCAGTGGTAGCCCATCTTCATCTTTAATTGGTAAAAATCGAATTCCGAATGCATCCACGGGTAGGTCGTTTTTATTCGTTCATTGTACAATGTCCCAGAAGAAAATAGCTTCCGGCTGCGGTATATGAAGCAATCATTTCCTCAAGGTACAAAATCCCTTCGTTTCTAAATAGGTGTTAACTTGTAGTATATCGCTAGAGAGTTTGAAAAAGAACGTTTTTGCTCCCTCTGGTACAGCCATATTTTTTGCTCGTTTAAGGACTGAATTCCATGGACCTGCACAGTACAACGATCATCGGGATAGGCAGAAGGCATCGCACAAGTCCTTATAAAGTTTCTTTCGCATCACAGCTGATAAACATTGAAACGAAAATCAGGCTTGCAATACACGACATAACATGTAAACCTCTTTAAAGATTCCGAAAATCCTCCGTTGCATGCTCGCCGAACTTGCAAAGAAATTTAGCAAAACTTTGTTCAACCTGACCTGATACACAGTTCATAAAAATGGGTCCTTCGCATCGCAAAACCAACTCGTATCTCAAAACCAACTCGTATCACAAACCAACTCCTCCGGAGCAGACGCGATGAAACAGGCTGGTTTGGGGCGGGTGCGCTCCCAAGTACTTCCCCACACAAAAACGGCAAAATCATGGTGCAACCTCTGCACATTCACATTAGAACAATGCAGTACTTGTAACACGTACCATATCTTGGAAGCAAGAAATAAATTACAAATCGTTGCACGTGCAAACATAGGCCAACCGAATCCTTTTAGTCTGTCGGCTTTCTCACGTACTTTTAAAACCTGGTGGTTTCAATATGACTCACTGTCTTGGTAGTTTTCGAGTGGCACTCCTAAATACTTCACTGGGGTTGTACCCACGGTATGTTCACAAACTTCGCAGAGGTGGTGGTCAACTCTCCATGTCAGAAACCCAGACACTTATCACAGTTGACAGCACGCCCCGGATCGTGGAACGCTCTTCAAAATTCCTTTTATCTACAGTAAGAATAATAGCGAGATTTCGGAAGTATTGTTCAACTTGGCCATGACACGCGTCGCCGAGAATCTATAAATCAGCACAAGCGCAAGATTCGCTATATATGCCGATGATATTACCGTTCGGACTGAGGCAGCGGAGTACGTAGGCAAATATTTTATGCAGACTGAACTTCAGGTGGCCCTTCTTTGTCTTGAAGATACACTAACCAAAATTGGCCTCGAACTCGCACCGCATAAAACAGAATTGATTAGTATCGACGGAAAACACAAAACCAACCCCAGTATGCGGATCCATCTTCACATCGGAGGCAACACCATCACCTCCTCAAATTGGCAAATACGCGTTCTTGGCCTGCCCATATCAAGCTGCAACAATCTCCAGAAATGGGTTCATCAGCTACAACGCCTTTGGCCAGCACTGCTACACACTATTCGTCGCCTGTCCAACCGCCAAGGCGGTGCGCGTCAACATGCCTGCCGTGCGATGGCCCGAGCAGCGGCGGTCGGAAAAATCCTCTATTGCACACCCGTCCTCCAACTGTCGAAGCCTGACTTCGCTGAGGTCGAACGCCTTCATCGCGCAACACTACGCACTATTACCGTTCTACCTAAGCACACTCCTATAGCCGAACTTGAGCGTTTGGCTGCTCTTCCACAGCTCATTACCATCGTTACCGAGTCACAGATGCGTCATCAAATACATCAACAGAGCACTTTCCAAGGGCGTCGCCTGCTGGCCTGGAATGAATAGCGTAACGACAAAACACCAGCCCTATATGAATCTCTTCCCCCTTAGGAGATGCCAGTAGTCACACGCCTCCATCGCCGACCTATAAACCGCGATTTTGTCATTCCCCGAGAGCTCCTCGCTGCCCATCACTGACAAGAGCGAATACCTGATACGACTGATATATACACCGACGCATCGATTACAAGCGAATTTGCATCTATGGGCTGGGTATGCGATGACAACCCTTCCCTTTCAGGCGCTTATGCCAGCCACCTACCTCAAGGTACCCCTCTCCATGCTGAATTCATCGCGATTTGGGGAGCCTTGTCAGGAGTGCCTTGCACAGGAACTGGTTCAATGTGTATTCTTACTGATTCCTATGAAGCTTACAAGGAAATCGCTACTCCGGCTTCACAAGATGCAACAGCTACGGCCATACAGCGCCTCCTTAAACGCCACCAACTCGCAACCAGAACTGTCGCTATTCACTGGACCCCAGGTCACTCGGACGAATCAGGGGGCAATGCGGCGGCACACGTCGTGGCTGCCTTGGCAGGTGAGATGTCCACATTTACTTCCACACCCCCCTTGATTAATTCTTACTCAACCTTGGGCGGGCAACCCACCCCTTCTCTTGTCCTTATGCACTATACTCGGACCAGTCTTCGTAGCCTCAGTCAGAATCGCATGCAGGTGGAAACACCAGACCCACCTTTTAAAAGGAATACCCACCTTACCCGAAGTAAAGAAGTCTTTTTGAATAAGCTCATTACCCATGCGGCTTACGCGCCACGTATTATGGCCTGCTGGCGTCAGTATACAGAAAAAATAATTGCGTGCCCCCACTGTACGACTCTAACTCGTGGCGGCATATCCCATCTACTCTGGGATTGCCCTGCTTTTTCTACTGGACGCTCCGAGATAAAACCCTACCGCCTGAACTACCGTTCCTTTCTAGAAACTGATGCTAACACACGATGACATGTGCCAAGTATGGCTCGCTTAGTGGCCTGGTTAGAGCAATGTGATTTGAATGACGACCTAAACAATGAATATTCTGTTTACTCCCCTTCATCCCCATCCATGGCCATGAGCCTTCCCATTCAATAAAGGACATTCAATCAATTCCGGGAGTGAAAGATACTGCGCCTTGCCTTTGCTGTACACAAATTATAGAACGCCGGTGAAATTTATTGCGTTCAATGAAATGCTGGCTGTGTGGAGGCGTTGGCACTGTTCGACAAGGGGCGCGTGATGTACCGTCACGACAGGTTATAACGTCTGTCACGAAATCGGCGCACATTTTTATTAAGCCGGCACGGCGCGAGGCCCGCGCGGTGTCGCTTGGAAAGCTCGAGAAAAGCCCACTTCCCCGCACGAGAGAGCGCGTAGCTTTGTACGCGTCGCCGCCGCCCACTTTCCCATCACCCGGCGATCACGCGGATTAACTGATTTATTTATAGGAAGGGAAAGGCGCGGTTACTGTCTCACTTGTTTTTCTGCGGACACCGCAACCGCGCCGTAAGGGAAGGGAGGGAGGTGGGAGTGAAAGTGGAAAGGGAGAAAGAGCAGCCGTAGTGGAGAGCTACGGAGTAATTTCGACCACCCTGGGATCTTTAACGTGTGCTGACATCGCACAGCACACGACGCCTCTTCGTTTCGCCTCCATCGAAACGCAGCCGCCGAGGTCGTGTTCAAACCCGGGTACTCCGGCACAGTAGTCGGGCGTCTTACCACTGCACCACCCCGGCGGGGCACACGCGGACTCATCAAGCTGGAATATGCCAGAAAAGTCGAGAAGCTTCTATGGGACCTAGCCAATGACGACGTACGGCTTGACGGGAGGAGAAGTGAGCGCTCTAACCAGCGAAGCTAAGTGTGTGTGCGGGCTAGCTTTGGCGCGTGTTAACAGACAGACGCGGCGCACCCTATATAAAGAGACCGCGCCGCTTGTGCAGTCAGTCAGTCAGTCAGTGGTTGCGGCGTGTTCGCCAGTGCTTCGGCTGGACTCCCGGGGATCACCCGCTGCTGGCAAGACCACGGACCTGCAAGGGAGAGGCGCTCGTCTTGTATGGTGGCCCCATCGTGACTCTTGAGGCGTCGGACTGCAACAGTGCCCGGTGAACAATTTGGTGTTTGTTTATGTAACTTTCTCGTGTTTCACCTGTGTTGTAAAGCCTCTATGTTATTGAATACCTCTGTAACTGCATGCTTAGCGTTTGTTATTCTCTGAACCTCTCGTCTGTGCAATTTTAGTGTTTGTGCATTCCTCTGTATCGTCTCTTGCTGTGTATAAAGTTTGTTTTGTTTGTTAGTTCTGACTTCAAACCTTACTCTGGCTTGAACCGGTGACAGCTACGTTTGGTGCACTCAAGCTCAGAGGACGGAGAACGAGTTTGAAGAGTTTACGAAGAGGTCGTAAGCTGTGTAGCAGCAGAGCGATAGAGAGATGCACCGCGCTGAAGCGGTTGTAAAGGTCCCTTGAGTATTGCTATGTGTT